>CAJQZJ010032315.1:184619-401271 GCA_907164525.1 Lophiomys imhausi | reverse complement strand
GAAGGAGAGATGAAGGGAGGGGCCAAGAGGGGAGGAGGGAGGAAACTATGTTCTAGAAATAAATAATACTTTGTTAAGAAAAGAGTTAATAAGCTTAAAAATATAATAAAAATACAATATAAAATTTTCAAACTATAATTTACCTTACTGGCATGAAAAGAAAATGGCCTTAATTTCAGATTAGAATGTTAGACTGCAGGTGGCTACAGAGATTACACAAACTTGATAGCAGCTTAAAAGTTTTTTTTTGTTTTTTGGTTTTTTTTTTTTTTGTAGAGGTATAGGCTATTTCCATGGTTTGGCATTAAAAAGCAGGTAACAGGTTTAAAACACTGTAAATAAATTAAAGGTGACAGCTGTTCAACCTGGTTTTACAAACCTCCAAGAGTTGAAAAAACTTAGAGCTAAGGTAAAATAATGCATGGTGTTAGCCCATGCCTTTACCTCCAGCAGAGACAGGAGGATCACTATAGAGTTAGTTGTCTTATAAATTCTTGAGTTACAAGAAACAGGGTGGTGATGGTGCACACCCTTAGTCACATCATTGGGGAAGAATACACCCTTAATCCCAACACACTAGAGACAGAAACAGGCAGATCTCAGAACTCAAGGCCACCTGATACAAAACAAGCTCTAAACAAAGAAAAACTTTGATCCAGGAGTGGAGGAGCACATCTTTAATCCCATCAGTTGGAAACCACATGTATTTAATCCCAAAACTTAGAATGCAGAGACAGGCACATAGGATTTGGAAAGATTTAAATTTAAAAGCTACTTACAAAAGGCAGGCTGCAATTCAAACAAATTGTCCTTTGAGATCTCAAAATATATACACTAAAGGTTTGTTTAGCTCCGAAATATCAAAATAATTTCTTCTTTAATCCGGATTGAAAGGTAATACTTTATATATTATCAAAAAAAACAAATTTGCTCCAGGAAAAATATTACCTGACCCCCCCCCCCAAAAAAAAAGGTAATTGTCCCAGAGTTAGGATTAGGGCAGGGCTCTGTTCTTATCTTTCCAGGAGATTTAAAGCATCCATTCAAGGAATCCAGGGACAACTGGACAACGGAAACCTCAGCAGAAAACAGATCAGACACCAAAGAAGACGAGTGGCCCAGATGATCCAGCCTTGCAGACTTCTTCAATAGCAGTTTCCTCAAAAGTCTATAACCACAACAACTCAACATCGCTAAGATCGTTCAGCTCCACAGATTACTCCAGCCAGATCTTCAGTAAAGCTCTGAAGATCAGCTTCTGTCTATGAACTTCTTAGGACATCTAAATAGCTGAGCACAAAAGGACTGAACATCAAATGATTCTATTAACATTTTAAACCATTTTTCCATTCTTATTTGGGCCCCAAACAGGTTTACTACGTCTCAAATCAGCAGGAAGTCATTTTAAGAGAACAACGTCCCATCCCCAGAAGGTGGGGAGGGTGTTCTCCCCCTTTGGTTATTTGATAGATAATAGAAAATTTTGTTATTTAGGGGAAAAGACTACAAGCTGTTAAAAGGTCTTGTTAAATGGGTTTTGGAGGTTAGACCCAGGGACTTCTCTCTTTTGCTTTTCTGTATCCTCCTTTCTCTCCTATATAGAGGAGTGAACACACTTGAGAAAAATGGGACATAGACATAGTATAGGAAAGAACAAGAAAAAAGGACAGATTATTGAATATAGCCTTATATCTTTGTATACTGATACAAAATTAATATTACATTTGGCTAAATTGGTATTGATCATTGTATATTAATGCAAAATTAAGATTGTATAGGGCTACATCGCTATTGATCTCTGTATATTGATACAAAATTAAGATTATATTTGGCCACAATGGTTGACCCTTGTATATTAATGTAAAATTAAGATTGTATTGGGCTACATTGGTATTGATCTTTGTATATTGATACAAAACTAAGATTATATTTGGCCACATTGGTATTGATCTTTGTATATTGATACAAAATTAAGGGTAACGCTTCTTAAAGGTATTGTTCATAGTAATACTTAAAAATGAAATGTCAAGTTTTGACCTCTCGCTACCAACCGACATAAACTGTTTAGGATAATTAAGAAACGAAAAATAATAGTCATGAAAACGTGTCATTTTGTTAGTTACTATGACAGTCTATCACAGGTATTTTCTAAGCTACTCAGAAATCAAGTTGCTAAGAGACAAGCAATATTTGCTTATCTAAATATAAGAGATAGATAGGGCATCTTCAAAAACCTCAAGAGATCTGCAGAATATGGCATTCAAAGATGTTTTCTTAACTTAAGATTTTTTGATATCGAGACATGTCAGCTCCTGACAGCACCCTCTATATTACTCCAAGTAGAAGATGAGCATCGAAGAATCTCCAGTGGGAGATGATTGAATTGGTGGTAAGCCATTCTCTTGGCAAGAAAAACCTCTTGCTTCAACTGTAGACAGACTTCTGTCCAAAAAGGACAAAACTTGGAAGCAGATAAGTCGACAGCCTAGCTCTGCCAAGACAGGGTAGGTAAGTCCTTCATAATTCCTGCTCTACAACCAATGTCTGTCAGAGAAATGGGGCCAAATGGCTGAAGATTGATGCTGTAATGTATGGAGAGAAAATGGGAACTGTCCAGGCAGCCACTGGTATGTCATTTTTTAGTTTTGGAAACTGCAGGCCCTGCACTTCCTATATAATCAGATATATTTATCCCTCTCAGGTCTCTGAGATGGTTGAAGAATAGATAGCTAGAGTCTCATAGTTAAATTTTGAGTTGTTTAGGAATCAAGAGGGTGTTCTGGATCTAAGAAGATATTTTTAAAATTATGAGGCAAGTTAGTATGAAAGCTGAGTTAGATATAGAACTTTAAACTCATGGAGATGGTTAGATAGTAGAATGTTAAAGTCAGGTGCCAAATACATATGGACTGGACATTGGGAATGTATGCTAAGCCATATAACTCTTATAATCGTGGCCTATTTATTTCTGTTGTTTTGTATTGTATTTATAGTTATAAGAAAAAGAACCATTATTTGGACTGAAAGGGAGAGCTGTTGGGGGGAAAAATAAATACCTTAAACTAAAAAAAAAAAAAAAAGAAGGGAAGAGGATGGGGGATAGAGGGGGAGGAGGGTGGAAGGGTGGGACTGGAGGGGGGAGTAGGGAGGGGATTGTGATTGAGATGTAACTTGAAGAAATAAAAAATAAATTATTAAAAAAAACAATAAAAATAGAAATACAAAATATGTATTAATATTTACTTCACGTACTTTTAGTTATTTTATTATTGTAGTGTGAAAACACCATGACCAAGACAATTTATAAAAGAAAGAATTTAATTTGGGATTCATGGTTCTAGAGGGTAGGAGAATTCATGGCGATCTTGGTGGAGAGTATGGCAGCACACAGGCTGTCAAGGTGTTAGAACAGTAACTGAGACTTTACACCTTGAAACAACAATAATGAGGCAGAAAGAGAGCTAACTGGAAATGTCATGGGTCCTTGAAACCTCAACGTCCACCCCCTCCAGTTATATACCTCCTTCAACAAGGACACAACTTCTAAATTTGTCCAAATAGTTCCAAATAAATACTAGTGACAAAGCATTAAAATATATGAGCTTATGATGAATGTTCCCATTTAAACCCCCAAAATGTAAATGAACAAAATTCACCAGTAAGAAGACAAGAGGTAATTGAATATATACAAGAAACCACAACCCAATTTATACTGCCTACAGGAGAAATATTTCAGTTTTATTGAAATTAAAGAAGGGGGAGCGACCTACACTGACGCATTCTGAACGCGGGGAAAAAAGAGCCATAAAAAACACAGAGTTACTGGGCACTGTGCAAAAACCGGAGGGGCTAGACCCCCTCCGGGAATGCTCACAGCTCCCAAGGGACTGTTAAAAGTCCCAGGGCAAGGCTCTCCCCATCTCTCACAGACACGGAGGCCACTAAACCGGGGATTCGGGAACTCCCATTTGGTGAGGCGCCTGGTAAGATCGTTCCCACCTTACAGCAGGCAGAATCAGGGTCCACTTGGCCATAGATCGCTGTCCTATTGGGCTCCCCACACATCAAGTTGAACTTATACCTACTTAGAAAAGGTTGCGAGATAGTGGAAGCCTTAGCAAGGAACAAAAAGAGGGCTCAGCGGGTGGTCCGCAGCCGCTCGTGAAGCGGAGGGCGGGAGGTTCTGAGAGAGCGCAAGAAGCGGGGAACACAAAAGCAGGCGGGAGCGGCCAAATCTCGCACACTCACGAGAGCGCAGCTGGGGAGGGAGCACGGCTGGCAGGGCCAAATCCCCGCCAGTCCACGGCAGGTCATCTGGGGAGAGAGACAGGCGTGGGTGGGACCAGGGGTCCGTGCACCCACGGCGGAGCTGCTGGGACGAGAGGTGCACTCAGGCAGCCGGAGGATCCAGGGCTTGGGGTACCCACGGGACCCGTGGCGGCGCAGACAGGAAGGAAATCAGGCACAGGGTCCAGCCCTGTGGCGAGAAGACTAGGGAGAAACCAGAAATCGGGACCATAGCTGTATCCTGGAAAATCCAGACATATCAGGTGTGGAGCCAGACCCTGTCAGCCTCTGGGACGACAAACAAAGCCCACAGAATCTGTGCCTGGGCAAACAGGCCCATATCATCAGAACCGTTACAGGCTGATAACTCAGAGTGCAACATAGAGAAGTCTGAATTGGGAGCAGTGAAACAATCCTGGTCCATTACTCACAACCTGGGAATAGGCTGCACCAGATCACAGTGCCTCTGGCCATTAAAATCACAGTGACCTTGAAATCCCCCTGTCAGCAACGACAGATAGCCAAGTAACTCGTCCCTTGCACCAAATCATCCACTGTGGTTCCAAGCACATAAAACAGACAGCTAAATGCATCCAATGGCAAAAGGTCAAAAAAAAAATAGAAATCAAGGAATTATGACTCCAACGAAGCAGAACCACCCTAGCTCATCCAATTCAGATGACCACACACCAACAGAAACACATGAAAACATTGACAATACTGCAGTATGGAAAGTAATAGAGTCCCTGCAAGAAGAACTTAAATCTATGAAGGAATTCAAAGAAACCACAATTCTACAAATCAAAACAAGGAACAACACCATTAAAGAGCTCCAAGCCAAGGTGACAGGGCTTGAACAGGAAAAGGAAAAAGCCATGAAAGATTTTCATACAAAAAAAAGCAAGCTGGAGAATGAAATGTACAAAACGAACAAAACCATACAAGACATGAAAATAGAAATAGAAACAATAAAGAAAACACAGTCAGAGTTAAAAGAGGAAGTGGAGAACCAAGGTAAGAGAACAGGAACTACGGATGTGAGTATCAACAATAGGATGCAAGAGATGGAAGACAGGATCTCAGGCATGGAAGATTCAGTGGAAGAAATCAGTACATCATCCAAAGAAAATGAGAAGGCTAAAAAATCTCTCACCCACAACATCCAAGAAATCAAAGACTCATTGAAAAGACGGAACCTAAGAATTATAGGTATAGAGGAAAGAGAAGACTCCCGACTCCAAGGTCCAGGAAATATCTTGAACAAAATCATAGAGGAAAACTTCCCAAACCTGAAAAAAGAGATGCCAATAAAAATCCAAGAGGCATACAGAACACCAAACAGATTAGACCAGAAAAGAAACTCCTCTCGCCACATAGTAATTGAAACCCCAAATGTACAGAACAAAGAAAGAATATTAAAAGCTGTAAGAGAAAAAGGTCAAGTCACATACAATGGCAGACCCATCAGAATTACACCTGACTTCTCCCCAGAAACGATAAAAGCTAGAAGGGCCTGGTCAGATATACTACAAGTCCTAAGAGATCATAGATGCCCAGCCAGACTACTTTACCCAGCAAAACTCTCTATAAACATAGATGGAGAAAACAAGATATTCCATGACAAAATTAAATTTAAACAATATCTACCCACAAACCCAGCCCTACAGAAAATCCTAGAAGGAAAATCCCAACCCAGAGAAGAAATCTCCACCCAAGAAAATAAAGGGAATAGAAAACCCATCAGCAACTAAACCAAAAGAGGAACAGAACCACCGCCTATACCAAACTAATGGGAAATAACAACCCCAGGTCACTAATATCCATCAACATCAATGGACTCAACTCCCCAATAAAAAGACATAGGTTTACAGAGTGGATCCGCAAGCAAGACCCTTCCTTATGCTGTATACAAGAGACACATCTAACTACAAAAGATAGACACTGCCTCAGAGTAAAGGGCTGGGAAAAGGTTTTCCAAGCAAATGGACCAAGGAAGCAAGCTGGAGTAGCCATCCTAATATCAAACAAAACAGACTTCCAACTGAAGTTAATGAAGAAAGACAAAGAAGGGCACTATATACTCATTAAAGGGAATATTCATCAAGAGGAAATTTCAATACTGAACATCTATGCCCCAAATACAAAGGCACCTACTTTCGTAAAAGAAACACTTCTAAAACTTAAAGCGCACGTCGATCACAACACATTAGTAGTGGGAGACTTCAACACCCCACTCACAACAAAGGACAGATCATCAAAACAGAAGACAAACAGAGAAATATTGAGTCTAACAGAGATCATGAAACAAATGGACCTAACAGATATCTACAGAACGTTTCACCCAAACACAAAGGAATACACCTTTTTCTCAGCACCCCACGGAACCTTCTCCAAAATCGACCACATAATTGGTCACAAAGATAGTCTCAGTAGATACAAGAAAATTGAAATAACACCTTGTATTTTATCAGACCACCACGGAATAAAGCTGGTCTTCAACAGTAAAAGAATCAACAGAAAGCCTACACACACATGGAAATTGAACAGCTCCTTACTGGATGACCACTGGGTCAGGGAAGAAATAAGGAAGGAAATCAAAGACTTCTTAAAATCCAACGACAATGAAGACACAACATACCCAAACCTATGGGATACATTGAAAGCTGTGCTACGAGGAAAGTTCATAGCACTAAGTGCTTTCAAAAAGAAAATTGTGACAGCTCATATTAGTGAACTAACAGCTAAGCTGGGTGAATTGGAAAAAAAAGAAACAAACACTCCCAAGAAGAGCAGAAGACAGGAAATCATCAAACTTAGAGCTGAAATCAACAACTTAGAATCAAAAAGAACTATACAAAGAATCAATGAAACCAAGAGTTGGTTCTTTGAGAAAATCAACAAAATAGACAGACCCCTAGCCAAATTAACTAAAAGGCAAAGGGAAAGAACACAAATCAACAAAATCAGAAATGAAAAGGGAGAAATAACAACAGACATTGAGGAGATCCAGAAAATATTCGGACATTACTTTAAAAATCTATATTCCACTAAATTTGAAAACCTAAGCAAAATGGACAATTTCCTCGATAAATTCCACCTACCAAAACTAAATCAAAATCAGATTAACAGCTTAAACAGCCCAATAACACCTAAGGAAATAGAAACAGTCATTAATAATCTCCCAACCAAAAAAAGCCCAGGGCCAGATGGCTTTAGCACGGAATTCTACCGGACCTTCAAAGAGAAACTAACACCATTACTTTTCAAACTCTTCCACCACATAGAAACAGAAAGATCACTGCCAAACTCATTCTATGAGGCCACTGTCATTCTGATTCCTAAACCTCACAAAGACCCAACAAAGAAAGAGAACTTCAGACCAATCTCCCTCATGATCATAGATGAAAAAATACTTAATAAAATACTAGCAAACCGAATTCAAGAACACATCAAAAGTATCATGCACCATGATCAAGTAGGCTTCATCCCTGGAATGCAGGGATGGTTCAATATACGAAAGTCTATCAATGTAATTCACCACATAAACAAGATGAAAGAAAAAAACCACATGATAATCTCGCTAGATGCAGAAAAAGCATTTGACAAAATCCAACACCCCTTCATGCTAAAAGTTCTGGAGAGAACGGGCATACAAGGACCATGCCTAGAAGTAATAAAGGCAATATACGGCAAGCCAGTAGCCAACATCAAATTAAATGGAGAGAAGCTTGAAGCATTTCCTCTAAACTCAGGGACAAGACAAGGATGTCCACTTTCACCATATCTCTTCAATATAGTACTTGAAGTCCTTGCTAGAGCAATAAGACAACTAAAGGAGATCAAAGGGATAAAAATTGGAAATGAAGAAGTCAAATTATTCCTATTCGCAGATGATATGTTAGTATATATAAGCGACCCCAAAAATTCCACCAAAGAACTCTTACAGCTGATAAACAACTTCAGCAAGGTGGCTGGATACAAAATTAACTCAAAAAAATCAGAAGCCCTTCTTTATACAACAAACAAATATACCGAGAAAGAAATAAGGGAAACAACCCCCTTCACAATAGCCACAAACAACATAAAATACCTGGGGGTAACTCTAACCAAGCATGTAAAGGACCTATATAACAAGAACTTCAAGCCCCTGAAGAAAGAAATGGAAGAGGCCTTTAGAAGATGGAAAGATCTCCCATGCTCATGGATAGGTAAGATCAACATAATAAAAATGGCTATCCTATCAAAAGCAATATATAGATTTAATGCAATTCCTATCAAAATACCAACACAATTCTTTATAGACCTGGAAAAAGCTAGTCTCAACTTCATATGGAACAACAAAAAGCCCAGAATAGCTAAATCAATCTTGTCCAATGAAAAAACATCTGGAGGTATCACCATCCCAGATTTCAAGCTGTACTACAGAGCAACAGTAATAAAAACAGCATGATACTGGTATAGAAACAGACCAGTGGATCAATGGAATCGAATTGAAGACCCAAACATGGATCCACACACCTATGGCCAACTAATCTTTGACAAAGAAGCCAAAAACGCACAATGGAAGAAGGACAGCATCTTCAACAAATGGTGCTGGTCCAACTGGATGTCCACTTGCAAAAGAATGAAATTAGACCCATACCTATCACCTTGTACAAAACTTAATTCCAAGTGGATCAAAGACCTTAACATAAGGCCAGCCACACTAAAGATACTAGAAGAAAAAGTAGGAGAAACCCTCGAACTCATTGGCACAGGTGACAACTTCCTGAACAGAACACCAACAGCTCAGGACCTGAGATCAACAATCAATAAATGGGACCTCATGAAACTGAAAAGTTTCTGTAAAGCAAAGGATACTGTCATTCGAACAAAACGGCAACCAACAGACTGGGAGAAAATCTTCACCAACCCCACATCTGATAGAGGGCTATTATCTAAAATCTACAAAGAACTCAAGAAACTAAATGCCAAGAAACCAAATAATCCAATCAAAAAATGGGAGATGGAGCTAAATAGAGAATTCACAAAGGAGGAATCCCTAAGGGCTGAGAGACACCTGAAGAAATGTTCAACATCCTTAATCATCAGAGAAATGCAACTCAAGACGACCCTGAGATTCCACCTAACACCTGTTAGAATGGCTAAAATAAAGAGCTCAAATGATAGCGCATGCTGGCGAGGGTGTGGAGAAAGGGGTACCCTACTCCATTGCTGGTGGGAGTGCAGGCTTGTGCAACCACTATGGAGCTCTGTCTGGCGATATCTTAGAAATCTAGGAATAACCTTGCCTCAAGACCCAGCCATACCACTTCTGGGTATACACCCAAAGGACCTCTCACGGAGACATAGGGAAGTCTCCTCATCTATGTTCATAGCAGCCTTATTTGTAATAGCTAGAAATTGGAAACAACCCAGATGTCCCTCAACTGAAGAATGGATTAAAAAATTGTGGTACATCTATACAATGGAATATTACTCAGCTATCAGAAACAATAAATCATGCAATTTGCAACCAAATGGATGGATCTAGAGGGGCTCATCCTGAGTGAGCTAACCCAGTCTCAGAAGGATGCACATGGCATATATTCACTTATAGTAGGATTTTAACTATATCGTACGGGATATCTGTACTACAACCAACACATCAAAAGGAACAAGGACATAATTTTTTTTTATCTTTTTCTTTTTCCTTCTTTTTTTCTTTTTTTCTCTTTCCTTTTCCCTTCTCTTTTTGCTCTCTTTTTTTGTTGATATTCTTTGTTTTTGTGGGTTTGTGTGTTTGTTGGTCTTTTTTTTTAGTATTCCCCCAGTAGCAATGAGACACCATTCACTGGCAGTACTGCCTCGTAGGCCCCCGGTGAATGAAGAGGCTCTTGGCCCTCATATGACTCCTGATCTGTGGTGAGAGACTGTTAGGCAGGGACACTCCACCCCAGAGGAACAAGACGGAAGGGTCAGGGGGTAGAGCATGGGAGGGTGGGGCTGGGAAGTGGGAAAAGAGGACAATATGATAAGGATGTAACCTGAAGCAACAAACAAATAAATTTATCAACTAAAAAAAAAAAAAAAAAAAAAAAAAAAAAGAAAAGAAAAGAAAAAAAAAAAGGGCAGGGGGCAGGGCTGAAACACTGTGAATGGAACAGAGGATACAGCCATTCGGCCTGGATTTGCAGACCTCCAGGTGTCAAGAAGACGTGGAGCTAAGGTAAAATACAAGAGAATTGTGGTATTGGCCCATGCCTTTGACTTCAGCGGAGACGGGGGGGGGGGGGGGGGACCTTAGAGTTGGTGGTCTTATGTATTCTGGAGTCATACGGAGCGGGGTGGTGAGGGTGCATACTCTTGGTCCCACCATTCAAGAAGAGTACACCCTTGATCCCAGCTCCCAATACACTGGAGACAGAAACAGGCAGATCCCGGAGCTCAGGGTCAGCCTGATGCAGGGCAAACTCTAAATAGAGAAAGACTTCGATCCAGGAGTGGTGGAACACATCTTTGATCCCTTTAGATGAGAAACACAGGTCCCTGTTCCCAATAATTAGAGTTCAGAGACACACACATGGGATTTGGAGGGAACTAGGTTTGGAGGCTACTTACAAAAGGCCGTCTCGATGCAGGCAGATTGTCCTTTGGGATCTCAAAATATTTACACTAGAGCTGGTTTAGCTCCAAGGTGACAGAATGATTTCTTCTTTAACCCGGATTGAAAGATAACGCTTTGTATGTTGTCAGAAGGCCAAATTTGCTTCAGGAGAAGTACTACCTAGCCCCCCCCAACCCCCCCTAGGAAAAAAAAAAAAGAGGGCAATTGTCCTAGGGTTGGGATTGGGGCAGGGCTCTGTTCTTATCGTTCCAGGAGAATCGAAGTGTCCATTAGGGGAGCCTGGGGACGGCGGACAGCGGAATCCTCAGCAGAGAGCAGAATCAGGCACCAAGGAGGATGAGTGACCCAGTTGATTCTGCCTGGCAGACTTCCTCAATAGCTGTCTCCATCGGGGGCCTGCAACCACCACTGCAATCCAGTGTCGCTGGGACCATTCAGCTCTACACAATGCCCCGGCAGGAACCTCAGTGAAGCCTGCAAGATCAGCTTCTGCCTACAAACCCCTTAGGTCATCTAAACAGCTGAGAACAGAAGGACTGAACATAAAAGGATTGTACTAACATTTTTAATCATTTTTCCCATTTGGGTTGGGGCCCCAAACAGGTCTACTATGACCCAAATCATCAGGAAATCACTTTAAGAGAGCGACGTCCCATGCCCAGAGGGTGGGGAGGGTGTTTCTCCGCCCTTCTTTTTGGTTATTTGAAGGATAACTGAAAACTCTGTTATGTATGGGAAGAGACTACAACAAGCTGATAAATGATTCTGTCTTAATGGGTTTTGGAGGTTAGCCCCAGGTAATTCCTACTTTTCCTTTTCTGTATCCTTCTTCCTCTCCTATGTAGGAGTGCATGGGCTTGAGAAAAATGAGATATAGACATAGCACAGGAAGGTCCAAGAAGAAGGGGCAGATTATTGAATATGCCCTTATACCTTTGTATATTGATACAAAATTAGTAGGTTATTTGGCTAAAGTGGTATTGACCATTGTTTATTGTGCAAAAATAAGATTGTATTGGATTACATCGGTATTGATCTTTGTATATTGATACAAAATTAAGATTATAGTTGGCCACAATGGTATTGACCCTTGCATATGGACGTAATATTAAGATTATATTGGGCTACATAGGCATTGATCTTGGTATATTGATACATAATTAAGAGTATATTTAACCACAATTGAATAGATCTTTGTATATTGATACAAATTTAAAGATAATGCTTCCCAATGGTATCATACCTAGAGATACTTAAAAATAAAATGTGAAGCTCTGACCTCTTGATACCAACCATCTAAAACGGTCTAGGATAGTTAAAACAAACTCCTAGTCATGCAAACATGTCTCTGTTAGCTACTATGACAGTCTATCACAGATATTCTCTAAACTACCCAGTAATCAAGTTGCTAAGAGACAAGCAACATTTGCTTATCTAAATACAAGAGATGGTTAGGGCATCTTCAAAAACCCCTAGAGATCTGCAGAATATGGCATTCAAAGATGTTATCTTAAATCAAGATTTTTTTTTGATATCGAGACATATCAGCGCCTGACAGCACCCCCTATTCTACTCCAAGTAGAAGATAAGCATCGAAGAACCTCCACTGTAAGATGGTTGAATTAGTGGCAAGCCTTTCTCTTGGCATGAAAAAACCCCTTGCACCAACTGCAGACAGACTGCTGTCCAAAAAGGACAAAACTTGGTAGCAGGGAAGTCGACAGCCTAACTCTGCCAAGACAGGGTAGGTAAGTCCTTCATAATCCCTGCTCTACAACAAATGTCTGTCAGAGAAACAGGACCCAAAGCCTGAAGATTGATGCTGGAATGTATGGAGAGAAAATGGGAACTGTCCAGGCAGTTATTGGTATGTTCTTTCTTAGTTTTGGAAGCTGCAGGCTCTGCACTTCCTATATAAGCAAATATATTTATCCCTCTCAGGTCTCTGAGGTGGTTGAAGAATAGACAGATAGAATCTTATAGTTAAATTTTGAACTGTTTAGGAATCAAGAGGGTGTTATAGATCTAAGAAGATACTCTTAAAAGTGTGTTGCAAGATAGTATGAATGTTGAGTCACATATAGACCTTTAAACTCATGGAGTTGGGTAGATAGTAGAATGTTAAAGTCAGGGGCCAAATAGGTATAAACTGAACATTGGGAAGGTATACTGGGCCAATTTACTCTCATAAATGTGGCATATTTATATCTATTGTTTTGTATAATACTTACTGTTATAAGAGAAGGAACCAGCTGTTGGACTGAAAGGGGAAACCTCTGGAGGGAAGAGGGTGGAAGGGCGGGTTAGGAAGGGGGAATAGGGAGGGGTTTGTTACTGAGATGTACCTTGAAGAAAAAAAAATAAAGTATTTAAAAGAAAGAAAGAAAGAAAGAAAGAAAGAAAGAAAGAAAGAAAGAAAGAAAGAAAGAAAGAAATTCTATACCATTTGTTGGACTGAAAGGGGAAGCTGTTGGGGGGAAGAGGGTGGAAGGGTGGGACAGGAAGGGAGAATAGGGAAAGGTTTGTGACTGAGATGTAACTTGAAGAAAAAAAAAATAAAGTATTTAATAAAAAAAAGAAAAAAAAGAAAGAAATTAAAGAAATATGAAAACACTTTTCAGTAAGTGATAATATAAACAGAAATATCTATACTTACATAAACAATCATTGTTTCATGTAGTAAAACAATATAGAATGAACATAAAGATTACAAAGGGGTCTAATTCATTAGGGTAATGTGCTGGATATATATATATATATATTTTTTTTTGTTTTGTTAATACCACACAAGCACTTGGGAAGTAAGAAGCTCAATTATCAAAAAACCTCCACCATATATTGACCTATAGGCAAATCTGTGAGAATTTTCTACATTAATAATTGATATGGATGACCCTATCTGACTGGGAGGTAGTGGGGCCAACTCTGGGACAGTGGTCCTGAGTTCTAAAAGAAAGCAAGCTAGGGATCCAAGATGGCAGAGGCCTGTGTGGATGCATTTTGAACTTGGGGAAAACAGCCATAAAAGCACAGAGTTGTAGGACGCTGTGCAAAAAGCTGAGGGACTAGAACCGCCCGGGTCTCACCCAGTTCCCAAGGGACCATTAACAGTCCCTGGGCAAAGCTCTCCCCCCCACCTCTCTCGGACATGGAAACTGCTGAATCCGGGAATCGGGAACTCCCATCAGGAGAGACACCTGGTAAGATCAACTCTAATACCCAGCGGAGAGATTCAGACTCCACACGGGATCACTCACCAGCCTACTAGGCACCCCACACCCCACGCGGACTTTATAGCTATTTAGAAAAGGTTGCGGACCCGTGGGAGTCTTAGCAACGGCGGCAGCAGCACCGCGGGTGGCAGGGCAGAGGCGTGTGCCCACAGTGAGCCACCAGTGTGGAAGCATGCAGAGCGAAGTGGCGGGGTGGGGCATACACAGAAGTGGGGCTCACTGCTGAGGTGCACAGAGGCTGAGGGTTCCAAAACGTGGAGTCCAGAAGCCAGGGGACCACAGCTGTATTCTGGAAAGCCCAGACATATCAGGCATGGAGTCAGGCCCCCTCAGACTCCTTGGGGACCACAAGAGTCCACAGAATCTGTGCCTGGGCAAACACTATACCACCAGAGCCACTGCAGGCTGAACACTCAGTGTGCAACATGGAGAGGTCTGACTTGGGAGCAGTGAAACAATTCCAGGCCATTCCTCATTACCTGGGAATAGGCTGCACCAGCTCACATTGCTTCAGGCTATTAGAAGCACAGTGACCCTGAGATCCCCCTATAAGAAATGACAGATCGCCAAGTAATTCGACTGCTACACCAAAGCACCCCCTGTGGATCCAAGCCCAGAAGGCAACGAGAGCAGACAGCTAAAAATATCCATATGGCCAAAAGTCCAAGAAAAAACAGAAATCAAGGAACTATGACTCCAACAACGCAAAATATGCTAGTTCATCCAATTCTGATGACCTCACCACAGCAGAAACACATGAAAACGATGACAATTCTACATTATGGAAAGTGATAGAGTCCCTTCAAGAAAAACTTAAATCTATGAAGGAATTCAAAGAAGCCACAATTTCACAAGCAAAAACAACAGATAACACCATTAAAGAGCTCCAAGTGAAGGTGGCTCAACTAGAACAGGAAAAGGACAGGGCAATGAAAGATTTCCGGGCAAAGACAAGCAAACTGGAACAGGAAATTTACAAAATGAATAAAACCATTCAAGGCACGAAAATGGAAATGGAAACAATAAAGAAAACAAAGTCAGAGTTAAAAGTAGAAATGGAAAATCAAGGGAAGAGAACAGGAACTACAGATGTGAGTTTCAAAAATAGGATGCAAGAGATGGAAGACAGGATCTCAGGCATGGAAGATTTGATGGAAGAAATCAGAACAACATACAAAGAAAATGAGAAAGCTAAAAAAATCTCTCACCCACAATATGCAAGAAATCAAGGACTCAATGAAAAGACGGAACCTAAGAATTATTGGCATAGAGGTAAGAGAAGACTCCCGATTCCAAGGTCCAGGAAATATCTTCAACAAAATCATAGAAGAAAACTTCCCAAACCTGAAGAAAGAGATGCCAATAAAAATGCAAGAGGCTTACACAACACCAAACAGATTAGATCAGAAAAGAAACTCGTCTTGCCAAATAATAATTGAAATGCCATATGTACAGAACAAAGAAAGAATATTAAAAGCTGTAAGAGAAAAACATCAAGTCACATACAATGGCAGACCCATCAGAATTATGCCTGACTTCTCCTCACAAACTTTAAAAGCTAGAAGGGCCTGGACAGATGTCCTACAAGCACTGAGAGAACAGAGGTGCCCAGCCAGACTACTATACCCAGCAAAACTCTCTATCAACATAGATGGAAAAAACAAGATATTCCATGACAAAATCAAATTTAAACAATATCTACCCACAAACCCAGCCCTACAGAAGATCCTAGAAGGAAAATTCCAACCCAGAGAAGATAACTTCACCAAAGAAAACAGAGGAAATAAAAAACTCAACAGCACCTATACCAAAAGAGACACAGGATGATCACCTGTACCAAAATAATGGGAAATAACAACACCTGGTCACTAATATCCATCAACATCAATGGACTCAACTCCCCAATAAAAAGACACAGGCTTAAAATTGGATCCATAAACAAGACCCATCTTTTTGCTGCATACAAGAAACACATCTCACTATGAAAGATACACATTATATCAGAGTAAACGGCTGGGAAAAGGTTTTCCAAGCAAATGGACCCAGGAACCAAGCTGGAGCACCCATCCTAATATCAAACAAAATAGACTTTCAAATGAAGTTAATTAAAAAAAGACAGAGAAGGGCATTACATACTCATTAAATGGAATATTCATCAAGAGGACATCTCAATATTGAACATCTTTTCCCTAAATACAAAGGCACTTACATTTGTAAAAGAAACTCTTCTAAAACTTAAATCACATGTCGATCACAACACATTAGTAGTGGGAGACTTCAACACCCCACTCACAACAATGGACAGATCAAGACAAAAGCCAAACAGAGAAATATTGAGTCTAACAGAGATCATTAACCAAATGGACCTAACAGATATCTACAGAATGTTTCACCCAAACACAAAGGAATACACCTTCTTCTCAGCACCTCACAGAACCTTCTTCAAAATCGACCATATAGTTGGTCACAAAGACAGCCTCAACAGATACAAGAAAATTGAAATAACCCCTTGTATCTTATCAGACCACCATGGAATAAAGCTGGTCTTGAACAGCAAAAGAATCAACAGAAAGCCTACACACACATTGAAATTGACCAACTCTTTACTGGACAACTACTGGGTCAGGGAAGAAATAAAGACGGAAATCAAAGACTTCTTAAAATCCAACGACAATGAAGGCATAACATACCCAAACAAATGGGACACAATGAAAGCTGTGCTACGAGGAAAGTTCACAGCACTAAGTGCCTTCAAAAAGAAAATTGTGACAGCTCATATTAGCAAATTAACAGCTAAACTGGGTGAATTGAAAAAAAAAAAAAAGAAGAAAAAATGCCCAAGAGGAGCAGAAGGCAGGCGATCATCAAACTTAGGGCTGAAATCACCAACTTAGACACAAAAAGAACAATACAAAGAATCAATGAAACCAAGAGTTGTTTCTTCGAGAAAATCAACAAAATAGACAATCCCCTGGCCAAATTAACTACAGGGCAGAGAGAAAAAACCCAAATAAACAAAATCAGAAATAAAAAGGGAGAAATAACAACAGACATTGAGGAGATCCAGAGAATATTTGGGTACTATTATAAAATCTATATTCCACCAAATTTGAAATTCTAAGCAAAATGAACAATTTTCTCGATAGATTCCAACTACCAAAACTAAATCAAGATCAGATTAACAGATTATACATCCCAATAACCCCTAAGGAAATAGAAACAGTCATTAAAAATCTCCCAACCAATAAAAGCCCAGGGCCAGATGGCTTTAACACGGAATTCTACCAGACCTTCAAAGAGGAGCTAACACCAATACTCTTCAAACTCTTCCACCAAATAGAATCAGAAAGAAAACTGCCAAACTCATTCTATGAGGTCACAGTCACCCTGATTCCTAAACCACACAAAGACCCAACAAACAAAGAGAACTTCAGACCAATCTCCCTCATGAACATAGATGTGAAAATACTTAATAAAATACTAGCAAACCGAATTCAAGAAAACATCAAAAGTATCAGACACCATGATCAAGTAGGCTTCATCCCAAGAATGCAGGGATGGTACAACATACGAAAGTCTATCAACATAATTCACCATATAAACAAGATGAAAGAAAAAAACCACATGATAATCTCACTAGATGCAGAAAAAGCATTTGACAATATCCAACATCCCTTCATGCTAAAAGTTCTGGAGAGAACGGGCATGCAAAGATCATACTTAGAAATAATAAAGGCAGTATACAGCAAGCCAGTGGCCAACATCAAATTAAATGGAGAGAAACTTGAAGCATTTTCTCTAAACTCAGGGACAAGGCAAGGATGCCCACTTTCACCATATATCTTCAATATAGTATTTGAATTTCTTGCTAGAGCAATAAGACAACTAAAGGAGATCAAGGGGATAAACATTGGAAATGAAGAAGTCAAATTATCCCTATTTGCAGATGATATGATAGTATACATAAGCGACCCCAAAAATTCCACCAGAGAACTCTTACAGCTGATAAACACTTTCAGCAAAGTGGCTGGATACAAAATTAATTCAAAAAAATTAGAAGCCCTTCTTTATACAACAAACAAATGGGCTGAGAAAGAAATAAGGGAAACAACCCCCTTCACAGTAGCCACAAACAACATAAAATACTTGGGGGTAACTCTAACCAAGCAAGTAAAGGACCTGTACAACAAGAACTTCAAGCCCTTGAAGAAAGAAATGGAAGAGGCCTTTAGAAGATGGAAAGATCTCCCATGCTCATGGATAGGTTGGATCAACATAATAAAAATGGCCATCCTACCAAAAGCAATATATAGATTCAATGCAATTCCTATCAAAATACCAACACAATTTTTTATAGACTTGGAAAGAGCTAGACTCAATTTCATATGGAACAACAAAAAGCCCAGAATAGCTAAATCAATCCTGTACAATAAAAAAACATCTGGAGGTATTACCATCCCAGATTTCAAGCTGTACTACAGAGCAATAATAGTAAAACCAGCATGGTATTGGTATAGAAACAGACAAGTAGATCAAGGAATTAAATTGAAGACCCAGAAATGGACCACACACTTATGGTCACCTAATTTTTGACAAAGAAGCCAAAACCGCACAATGAAAGAAAGACTGCATCGTCAACAAATGGTGCTGGTCCAACTGGATGTTCACTTGTAAAAGAATGAAATTAGACCCATAATTATCACCTTGTACAAATCTTAAATCCAAGTGGATCAAAGACCTTAACATAAGGCCAGTCACACTAAATATACTAGAAGAAAAAGTGGGAAAAACCCTCGAACTCATTGGCACAGGTGACAACTTCCTGAACAGAACACCAACAGCTCAGGACCTGAGATCAACAATCAATAAATGGGACCTCATGAAACTGAAAAGCTTCTGTAAAGCAAAAGACATGGTTATTCGAACAAAATGGCAGCCTACAGACTGGGAGAAAATCTTCACCAACCCCACATCTGACAGAGGGGTAATATCCAAAATCTACAAAGAACTCAAGAAATTAAATGCCAAGAAACAAAATAATCCAATCAAAAAACGGGGGACGGAGCTAAATAGAGAATTCACAAAGGAGGAATCCCTAATGGCCAAGAGACACCTGAAGAAATGCTCAACATCCTTAATCATGAGAGAAATGCAACTCAAGACGACTCTGAGATTCTATCTCACACCTGTCAGAATGGCTAAGATCAAAAGCTCAAATGACAGCACATGCTGGCGAGGGTGTGGAGAAAGGGGAACTCTCCTCCACTGTTGGTGGGAGAGCAGGCTTTGTGCAACCACTATGGCGATATCTTAGAAATCTTGGAATAGCTTAGCCTCAGCACCCAGACATACCACTTCTGGGTATACATCCAAATGACTCCTCATGGAATCATGAGGAAATCTCCTCACCTATGTTCATAGCAGCCTTATTTGTAATATCTAGAAACTGGAAACAACCCAGATGCCCCTCAACTGAAGAATGGATTAAAAAACTGTGGTACATCTATACAATGGAATATTACTCTGCTATCAGAAACAATGAAATTATGCAATTTGCAGCCAAATGGATGGAACTAGAGAAGCTCATCCTGAGTGAGCTAACCCAGACTCAGAAGGATGCACATGGCTCCTATTCACATATAGTAGGATTTTAGCTATATAGTACAGGATACCTGTACTACAACCAACACACCAAAGAGAACATGGACATAGACTTTTTTTCTTTTTTCCTTTCTTTTTTTGTTTTTGTTTGTTTGTTTGTTGGTCTGTTTTTTTAGTTTTCCCTCCCTAGCAAAGAGACACTTTTCACTGGTGGTACTTCCTTGTAGGCCCCCATTGTATGAACAGGCTCTTGGCCCTCAAATGACTTCTGAACTGGGGCGAGGGACTGTTATGTAGGGACACTCCACTCCAGAGGAGCAAGATGGAAGGGTTAGAGGGTAAAGGTGGGAGGGCAGGGCTGAGAAGGGGGCAAAGAGGACAATATGATGGAGATGTAACCTGAAGTAGCAAATAAATAAATTTGTTAATTAAAAAAAGCAAGTAACAGGTTTAAAACACTGTAAATAAATTAAAGGTTACAGCTGTTCAACCTGGTTTTATAAACCTCCAAGAGCAGGAAAAACTTAGAGCTAAGGTAAAATACATGAAATGCGTGGTGTTAGCCCATGCCTTTAACTTCAGTAGACACAGGAGTAGCACTATAGAATTAGTTGTCTTATAAATTCTAGAGTTACAAGTAACAGGGTGGTGATGGTGCACACCCTTTATCCCATCATTCGAGAATAATACACCCTTAATCCCAACACACTAGAGACAGAAACAGGCAGATCTCAGAGTTCAAGGTCAACCTGATACAAAACAATCTCTAAATAGAGAAAAACTTCGATCCAGGGGTGGTTGAGCACATCTTTAATCTCTTCAGTTTGGAACCACATGTCTTTGATTCCAATACTTAGAATGCAGAGACAGGCACATAGGATTTGGAAGGATTTAAGTTTAAAAGCTACTTACAAAAGGCATGCTCAATGCAAACAAATTGTCCTTTGGGATCTCAAAATATATACACTAAACATTTGTTTAGCTCCAAAATAACAAAATAATTTCTTCTTTAATCCAGATTGAAAGATAATACTTTATGTATTGTCAAAAAATCAAATTTGTTCCAGGAAAAATATTACCTGACCGCCCCCCCCCAAAAAAAAAAGGTAATTGTCTCAGAGTTAGGATTAGGGCAGGACTCTGTTCTTATCTTTCCTGGAGATTTAAAGCATCCACTCAAGGAATCCAGGGACAATTGGACAATGGAAACCTCAGCAGAAAACAGATCAGAAACCAAAGAAGACGAGTAGCCCAGACGATCCAGCCTTGCAGACTTCCTCAATAGCTGTTTTCTCAAAAGTCTACAACCACAAAACTCAAAATCGCTAAAATTGTTCAGCTCCACAGACTGCTCCAACCAGAACTTCAGTAAAGCCCTGAAGACCAGCATCTGTCTACAAACTTCTTAGGACTCTAAATAGCTGAGCACAAAAGGACTGAACATCAAATGATTATATTAACATTTTTAACCATTTTTCCATTCTTATTTGGGCCCCAAACAGGTTTACTACATCCCAAATCAGCAGGAAGTCATTTTAAGAGAGTGACGTCCCATGCCCAGAATGTGGGGAGGGTGTTTCCTCCCTCCCCCTTTACTTATTGGATGGATAACAGAAAGTTTTGTTATTTAGGGGAAGAGATTACAAGCTGTTAAATCGTCTTGTTAAATGGGTTTTGGAGGTATGACCCAGGTACTTCTCTCTTTTTCTTTTCTCTATCTTTCTTTCTCTCCTATGTAGGAGTAAATAGACTTGAGAAAAAATGGGACATAGACATATTATAGGAAAGATCAAGAAAAAAGGACAGGTTATTGAATATTCCCTTATACCTTTGTATATTGATACAAAATTAATATTATATTTGACTAAATTGGTATTGATCATTGTATATTAATACAAAATTAAGATTGTATTGGACTACATTGGTATTGATCTTTGTATATTGATAAAAATTAAGATTATATTTGGCCACAATGGTATTGACCCTTGTATATTGATGCAAAATTAAGATTGTATTGGGCTACATAGGTATTGATCTTTGTATATTGATACAAAATTAAGGGTAATGGTTCTTAAAGGTATTGTGCCTAGTAATGCTTAAAAATGAAATGTGAAGTTTTAGCCTTTTGATACCAAATGTCATAACTTGTTTAGGATAATTAAGAAATGCAAACTCATAGTCATGCAAGTGTGCCATTTTGTTAGTTACTATGACAGTCTATCACATTTATTTTCTAAGCTTCTCAGAAATCAAGTTGTTAAGAGACAAGCAACATTTGCTTATCTAAATATAAGAGATAGATATGGTGTCTTCAAAAATCCCAGGAGATCTGCAGAATATGGTACTCAAAGACGTTTTCTTAAATTAAGATTTTTTTGATATCGAGACATGTCAGCTCCTGACAGCACCCCCTATTGTACTCCAAGTAGAAGATGAGCATTGAAGAATCTCCAGTGGGAGATGGTTGAATTAGTGGCAAGCCTATCTCTTGGCAAGAAAAACCTCTTGCTTCAACTGTAGACAGACTGCTGTTCAAAAAGTACAAAACTTGGAAGCAGGTAAGTCGACAGCCTAGCTCTGCCAAGACAGGGTAGGTAAGTCCTTCATAATTGCTGCTCTACAATCAATGTCTGTCAGAGAAACGGGACCAAATGGCTGAAGATTGATGCTGTAATATATGGAGAGAAAATTGGAACTGTCCAGGCAGCCACTCACTGGTATGTCATTTCTTAGTTTTGGAAGCTGCGGGCCCTGCACTTCCTATACAATCAGATATATTTATCCCTCTCAGGTCTCTGAGGTGGTTGAAGGATAGCTAGAGTCTCACAGTTAAATTTTGAGTTGTTTAGGAATCAATAGGGTGTTCTGGATCTAAGAAGTTGTTTTTAAAATTGTGATGCAAGTTAGTATGAAAGCTGAGTTAGATACAGAACTTTAAACTCATGGAGATGGTTAGATAGTAGAATGTTAAAGTCAGGTGCCTAATACATATGGACTGGACATTGGGAATATATGCTAAGCCACATAACTCTCATAATTGTGGCCTATTTATTTCTGTTGTTTTGTATTGTATTTATTGTTATAAGAGAAAGAACCATTTGTTTGACTGAAAGGGGGAGCTGTTGGGGGGAAATGATCTACCTTAAACTAAAAAATTCAAAAGGGTAGAGGATAGGGGGGTTGAGGGGGAAGAAGTTGGAAGGGTGGGACAGGAGGGGGAGTAGGGAAGGGATTGTGATTGAGATGTAACTTGAAGAAATAAAAAATAAATTATAAAAAAAGCAAGCTAACCAAACCATGAGGAGCAAGGCAGTAAGCGGCATGCCTCCATTGTACCTGATGATGCTCCTGACTCATGTTCACACCTACTTTGCTCAGTAATACAAGGTGATCAAAAGTTGTAACCTGAAATAAACACTTTACTTCTAAAGATGCATTTGGTAAATTTTTTAACAACATAGAAACCCTAACTAAAACAGGGTACATAATAATTATAAATAGCTTTGTACCTACCTAAGTAGGTAACTATATAAAAGAAAAATTAACACATTTGAAAGAGGAAATATACAACATTACATTAATAGTAAAGGATTTAAATACTTCATTATAAACACTGATTAGATCATTTATACAGAATATCAATAAGAAACAGATAGAATTGCACTTGAGACCAAAAGGACCTAACAAATATTCAATGGCAACAGAAAAAAATCATTCTTCTCAAGTATACATAAATGTGGATCTAGAAAGGTCATAAGACAAATTTAAGAGCTTATTAAGACTGAAATCATATTGCTTCCTAAAATATAATATAATAAAATAAAGGCAATACATGAAAATCAGAAATTTGACAAATATTTGGACATTAAATAATGCATTCTTATTGTTTATTAAGATTTATGTAAATATAATAAAGTTTATTTAAAAAATAAAATGAAAAGATTTGAAAAGTCATTAGAATATGTTATATATGAGGATTAAAATATTACAACAAATCCCATTATTTTGTACAATAAACATT
Organism: Lophiomys imhausi; assembly: GCA_907164525.1. Lineage (NCBI taxonomy): Eukaryota > Metazoa > Chordata > Mammalia > Rodentia > Muridae > Lophiomys > Lophiomys imhausi. The sequence goes on along the minus strand of CAJQZJ010032315.1, from coordinate 377,522 downwards.
TAATAATAAACAGCTCAAAACATAAAATATATATAAATATATATTTCAAAATATAAAATACAAAATATAAAAAATAGAATTAATGAATACCAAAATTTATAGGCTCTGGAACAAACAATTCTAGTTCAGGTTTGGAATTAATTTTTAACCTGGTTTTTTGAAGATTTAATTATCATAAATGTTTTGTAATTTTGTGACCACAAAAGATAACAATAGACATTAGTCACTGTTTATTGTGTCTGAGTTTACAGTTAAAAATTCTGAGTTCAGCAATCAGTTATTGCAATATTGACTTGTATATGAGGAACATTGCTTCTCTATGGGAAGTTCAAAATGAACAGTAGTGTTGCTGCTACTAGAGAGCTCCCTTACATCTCATGGTGTTTCATGAGTTTGTTATCCCACAGGCTCAATGAGAAAGAATATAAATTAATTAAGCACTAACTTTAATTTTAAGTAAATTCTAAATTGTGATGGATATTTCTCTGATTTACATATAGAAGAAAATTCAAGTCTTAACAAGACTTTTTTTTTTCCTTTATTTTTTATTTCTTCACGTTACATCTCAATCGCAGTCCCCTCCCTATTCCCACTCCAGTCCCACCCTCCCACCCTCAACACCCCATCCTCTTCCCTTTTTTTGTTCTTTTAAGTTTAAGGTATATCTTATTTCCCCCTACAGTTTCCCCTTTCAGTCCAACAAATGGCTCTTTCTCTTATAATAATAAATACAATACAAAACATCAGAGGTAATTAGGCCACAGTTATGAGGGTTATATGGCTTAGCGTACATTCCCAAGTCCAGTCCATATGTATTTGGTACTTGACTTTAACATTCTACTATCTAACCATCTCCATGAGTTTAAAGTTCTATATCTGACTCAACATTCATACTAACTTGCAACACAATTTTAAAAGTATCTTCTTAGATCTATAACACTCTCTTGACTCAAACAACTCAAAATTTAATTATGAGATGTTAGCTATCTGTTCTTCAACCACCTCAGAGACCTGAGAGGGATAATTATATCAGATTTTATAGAAAGTACAGGGCCTGTAGCTTCCCAAACTAAGAAATGACATACCAGTGGCTGCCTGGACAGTTCCCATTTTCTCTCCATACATTACAGCATCGCTCTTCAGGAATTTGGCTCCATTTCTCTGACAGACATTGATTGTAGAGCAGGGGTTATGAAGGACTTACCTACCCTGTCTTGGCAGAGCTAGGCTGTCAACTTACCTGCTTCCAGGTTTTGTCCATTTTGGACAGCATTCTGTCTACAGTTGGAGCAAGGGGCTTTTCCTACCAAGAGATAGGCTTGCAACTAATTCAATCATCTCCCACTGGAGATTCTTCGATGCTCATCTTCTACTTGGAGGAGAATAGGGTGTGCTGTCAGGAGTTTATATGTCTTGATATAAAAAATCTAAAGTTATGAAAACATCTTTGAATGCCATATTCTGCAGATCTCTTGAGGTTTTTGAAGAGGCCCTATCTGTCTCTTATATTAGGGTAAGCAGATGTTGCTTGTCTCGTAGCAGGTTTATTTCTGATTAGCTTAGAAAGTAACTATAATAGGCTGTCATAGTACCTAACAGAATGACCGGCTTGCATAACCATTAGTTTGCATTTCTTAATTATCCTAAACAGTTTATGACAATTAGTAGTAAAAGGCCGAAACATCACATTTCATTTTTTTTCTTTACTTCCTAACCCTTCCATCCCATTTCTCTGGGTTAGGGTGTCCTTATATAACAGTCCCTCATCTCAGTTGAGAGGACAAGACTTAATTTTTACCTTCTCCTCAGGTTTATTTTAAAAATAATAATTTTATTAATTATTTGAGAATTTCATAACTAAAACTATTGATGACTTTCTTCTTCCATGGCCTGTGCAGAATCTTCTAAAAGTAATTATGAAAGCTAGTTGGCAGGGAAGAGGTTTCCCAGTCCGTTTTAAACTTATTTCTCTATATCTGCCAACTAAAGGTTGTAGTGTCTTCAGCTACATGGTCTTATTACCTAGTATAATGGACAATAGAGAATGAAGACAATAGCCTATATTTATCCTGAGGCCTCTGGGACATTGTTGCCCAATTACTCACAGTACTCATTCTGGCACTTCAATTTTATTTAATAATGTATGACTTTTGGGCCTGCTCCAAAAACTTCTTATACTAAATTAAGTAATAAAAGAAGAATACATTAAATATAAAATATGAAGGAGTAAAATGTGTTTAAATTTCTTTTCCAATTTTCTGGTAAATTGTCAGAAAAAAACAAATTAGCAGTGAGAATACACATTGGATGTGAACTATAAGAAAAGGTAGTTAGCTTCTTTGGAAGCATACACTGTTAATGAAAAAACAAAACAAACAAACATAAAACTCAAAAGCTTCAATTGTTTCTTCTGGTAAATTCAAAACAACACAGTGTGAAGAGATTCACTCAACATGGTTGGGTGTATTGGAAAGAAGCAAAAGATTCCATGTATTCGTGGTTTGGATTTTTTTCAAAATCAAGGAATTAGTGTTTAAAATGCTCTATTTCTATCACAAGACAAAGGACTTTTGGAGAGGGTTGTGTGGTGGCATATAGAGGATTTTCATGAATGGACTACCTCAAAGAAAAATCCTCCTGGCCCTAAGTACCCAGACCTAGGACTGGGTGATAACAGGTAATGTTGGGGGATACAAACTTCCTACAAATTTTCATGGTTTTAGAAAGTTATCATGTAATAGGCTTGGAGTACAAGCTGATAATTACCACATAAACATGCATGAAGGTGTACTTTTAAATTATTTATTTGTTGTTATATTAATATCTCTATCCACCTTCCAACCTACTGACCCACGGTATGAGAGAAAGGATATTAATAGAGACAGAAGATGTAAACCTCTTTAGTTGTAGGTCCTTGGTGAAATTTGTCAGGATTCCAGCCAAACAGCCAAACAGCACACACCAGAACAGGTACCAGCAGCAACTGGAATACAGTCAACCAGAAATTTTGGGGAGCATCAGCAGGGATAGCTGCAGAAGTAGCAGCTCTCACACCCCATCCAGGGATGCATCTCTTCAACCCAGCCAGGGCCACAATCTTCAACAACAAAGACAGCAGTAAGTTTTGGCAAAGCATTCTCTGGAGCATTTTGAAGTGGTGCAACAATAAGAAGTGATAAGAAATGATGCCAATCAAAAGTCCCTCTGTTTTCCTGGGATTTCTATTAACACCCCCTCAAAATCTGTACAAAGATGTTTTTTAATTTTTCAACTTCAAGTCCTCCACACAAAGTACTTTCTGCTGACCAAGATCATACACTCCCCAAAGAGTCTGTCCATCAAAGGGTGTAAGCATGTTCCCCACATGTGACAGTTTCCAGCTGGCAAAACATCACATGCTCTTTCATCAGGATATTGTGCCTGCCCCTCTCCTCTCATGAGTCTGTTTTTCAGTAGTGACAAAGCACTTCCACATCCCATACTTGAGACCAAAACAAAAAACACATTCATTCAACACAACCGTGTTTCTAAAGAAATCAAAATTTCCACCATATATTTACCACCCAAATCCATGACCACTAACTCAGGATACAGTCCACTTTCATTATTAAGCAATATAAGCTCATGTATATTTGTACATGTAATTCATGCCTACTCAGAATAAAGTAAATATCACTATTGACAGCTAAAGGGAAAAGACTAAACCTTACTGTATTTATAAAAGGCAATTTCCCTTTATTTTCTTCTTCTTTCACTAATAGTAGACATGTACAGGAAAATAAGGAGGCATCAGCAGAAAACAGTTTTCTTGCTTCTATGTCACAGACAAAAACTAGCAGTGTTTTTTTTTTTTTTTCTGGATAATGCAACAACCTTTAATTGCAGGTGAGTAAAATATAAAATGAACCAGATAACACGACTAATATTTAATCAAAGGCATCTTTATACATAATGTTACTAGGCATATTTACTAAAGGAATTTGAGGATCTCTCCTCAAATCCGTGACTTGAGAAATATGACTCTAGAAAGCCCATTTACTCACAATTACTTCTAAAATGAAGTAGCTCAATTTTTCTTTAAATGATTTTTTAAATTGTCTTGTTTATGTTTCCTTTTCCAATGATGCTGAAATGTGTTGTAAAGTAGATATACTTCTGAACTGGGGCAAGGGTGAAGGAAAAAGATCTTTTCTTAAAACTATTATGCTAAAAAACTTCAGTGACAAATGGGGTCATTTTGTTTCTTGAAAAGGAGGGGGTATGCTGCTATGAGCAGAAGTTTGAAAAAAGACATTTCTAGGGCATTCTTCTGTCCTTGAATGTAATATGGGTAAGAACTCGATGGGACACCTAATTCTTGATCTGAACACAGCTAGCACAACATAATTTGTAAGGTGATTGTGACTTCCATTGTCTTAGCCCTAAATTACACCTGTAAATGTTATTTCATCTTTCTAGAATAAAGTGAGACTGTTTTGAAGATTTCTGTAATACTCTGACATTTTCTAAGATTTACATTTTTTGTTCTTTACATTTAGAAAAATCTGTTCTTTTATATAATTTATATCAGTTTGTTTCTTCTCTGACTGGGAAGATTTCTCCAGCTTATATCCAAATTGATCTTCTCTGAGCCAAGGAGTACATCAACAAAGCAATGTAAATTGTTGACACAATTACTTTGTCACTGCCTTGAACAGTTACTTGAGATTGAAGACAGAATGAAGTAGAATCTGCTTTCAATAATTTAAGTGTAGAGTCCAAAGTGATGCAAATTAAAATCTTTTTCTGTGGTGATAAGGAACTGTTTAACATAACTACATCAGCTAACAAGACAAAAAAGTATATCATAGAAACTATGATGGCCAATTTTGAATTTCATAGCATTTAATTGTTGGGAGTTCCTAACCTTAAGTATACTTTGATTATTAGTGAGGACAAGTCAGAAGTGACATGATGGCTAACTAAGTTGAAGAAATAAGTCACCTATACTGTAAAAGACACAATTTTCATTTGCTAATATATTGTCAGGAAAGTCAAGTAGCCAGCGTGACTGATGTGATATGCATAGTCAGCTGTTGGTCTGAATTACCAGGGCTATTTTTCTTGGGTCCTAAGAATGGTATATAGCCTATAAAAGAGGAGAGAGTGTTTGGATGGATAATGTTCTAATGGTAATATGAAAGTTTGTAGAATTGGATGATTGGAATATATCAACTTTTTCCTATTTTTTCCTACCACTAAAATATAAAACTGATATTAACAATAAAAAGTACACACATGCTGTAATAAATGAAATAAATACAAAGTTACCATAAAAGAGCACACAAAGGGGATCCAAGATGGCAGTGGCCCGCACGGACACATTTTGAATGCGGGAAACACAGCTATAAAGCCATAGGGTTATAAGATGCTGAGCAACAATTCGAGTGATTTGAATGCGCTGGGTTTCACCAGCTACCCAGGGATTATTGAAAGTCACTGTTCAGGACTCTCCTCCCTTCTCTCTGACTCTCAGCAAAACAGACCAGCAGAAGCCTCTGAATCTGGGAATCGGGAATCATCCCCAGGAGAGCCTCAGGGTAAGAGTTACTCAATTACCTAGCAGGCAGACCCAAACTCCAGACAGGGTTACTCAAAAGCATCCTGGGTCTCGAGATTCCACACAGGCATCCGGGCTATTTAATAAAGGGTCCTGGACCCGGGAAGGCGGAATACACTCTTAGTGAAACCACAGCACAGTGACGGAGTGGCGCAGCAGTGCGACAGCATGGCAGCTACAGATCGGGACTGCCCAGATGGATCCACAGTTGCATTTTGGAAAGTGCAAGCAAATTTGTGCTTCCCCAGAGGGGTGTTGGACATACATACAGGCCCCCTCCATTGGATTTATGAACACAGGGAAAAAACAGTGCAGCTTGTCTGAGCAGTGGGATACGCTTCGGGCAGAGATGCAGCATACTGGAACTTGGAAAACAGTGGCCCCAAATTGCCAGTCTCCAAAGCCAGCTCCATACAGACATAGGTGGAGCTGTGAGAGTGGCAGAAAGGCAGGCAGGCAGAATGGAAAGTATATCTGTTCTCCACAGGGTTCAAGCCCTGGGCAAATTGTGGGGTTATTTTAGACTCCTTTGCAAGTTCTGGCCCTTCTGGTGGGAAACCAGAGCTTAAGCATATTTAGTCCCACCTCTGGATCAGTGAAGTTTTGGCCTGGGGGACACTGCTGAGGGACTCACCTTAAGGGAGTGAAGTTGGGTCCTTTCAAGACTCCAGTGAGCAGCCTCAACCCCCAACTTGAGACCTCCAGAACTCACAGAATCTGTGCCTGGGCACACAGGACCACACCAGCAGAGCTGCTGCAGGCTGAATACTCAGTGTGCAGCATAGGGAGCTCTGACTTGTGAGCAAAGAAACAATCCTGGGCCATTCCTCCTCGCCTGGGAGTGGGCTGCACAATCTCACAGTGCTTCTGGATATTAGATGCACATGGACCCTAAGAACCCCCTGAGAACAGCTGGAGAGGACCACAAACACGATCCTGACATGTAAGATGCAGGGGAGCTACAACCACACCCAACAGTCTGTAGCCTACCAACCTGCACTATCAACTGTATGAAGACCAGTTGGATCCCAGGAACCTACAGGAACACATCCCACCATATACCCTCACCTGAGTGCCCAATTGAAACAAAACGGGAAGGGGTGAGCTCTGGGAAACACACTGAGAACCTCCGCACAAGGCCCCATCCAGCCAGTGGAAAGCCACAGATCACCAAATAATATGACTGCTACACCAAAGCACCCTCCTTGGAACCAAACCCAGAAGGCTCCAGGAACAAACAGCTAAGAACAACCAAATGGCTAAAGGTCAGAGAAAAAACAGAAACAACAGAAGTCAGGGAGATATGACTCCAAAAACTATGGTAGTACAGCAAGCTCTGACCACCTCAACACAGCTAAAACACATGAAAACGATGACAATTCTACATTATGGAAAGTGATAGAGTCCTTTCAAGAAGAATTTAAATCTATGAAGGAATTCAAAGAATCCACAATTTCACAAGTGAAAGCAACAGATAATACCATTAGAGAGATCCAAGCCAAAGTGGCTCAACTTGAACAGGAAAAAGACAGGGCAATGAATGATTTCCAGGCACAGACAAGCAAATTAGAGCAGGAAATGTACAAAATCAATAAAATCATTCAAGGCATGAAAATGGAAATGGAAGCAATAAAGAAAACACAGTCAGAGTTAAGAGTGGAAATGGAGAATCAAGGGAAGAGAACAGGAACTATAGACATGAGTATCAAAAATAGGATACAAGAGATGGAAGACAGGATCTCAGGCATGAAAGATTCGATGGAAGAAATAAGTACAGCACCCAAAGAAAATGAGAAAGCCAAAAAAGCTCTCACCCACAACATCCAAGTAATCAAGGACTCAATGAAAAGACGGAACCCAAGAATTATAGGCATAGAGGAAAGAGAAGACTCCCGACTCCAAGGTCTAGGAAATATCTTCAACAAAATCATAGAAGAAAACTTCCCAAATCTAAAGAAAGAGATGCCAATAAAGATCCAAGAGGCTTACAGAACACCAAACAGATTAGATCAGAAAAGAAACTCTTCTTGCCACATAATAATTAAAACTCCACCTGTACAGAACAAAGAAAGAATATTAAAAGCTGTAAGAGAAACAGGTCAAGGAATATATAATGGCAGACCCATCAGAATTACACCTGACTTCTCCTCAGAAACTTTAAAAGCTAGAAGGGCCTGGACAGATGTCCTACAAGCCCTGAGAGAACATAGGTGCCCAGCCAGACTACTATACCCAGCAAAACTCTCTATCAACATAGATGGAGAAAACAGGATATTCCATGACAAAATCAAATTTAAACAATATCTACCCACAAACCCAGCCCTATAGAAGATCCTAGAAGGAAAATTGCAACCCAGAGAAGATAACTACACCCAAGAAAACATAGGAAATATAAAACTCCACAGCAACTAAACCAAAAGAAACAGAAGAGGACCAGCTATATCAAATAATGGGAAATAACAACTTCTGGTCACTAATATCCATCAACATCAATGGACTCAACTCCCCAATAAAAAAACAGACTTACAGATTGGATCCATAAACAAGACCCATAGTTTTGCTGCATACAAGAAACACATCCCACTAACAAAGATAGGCACTATCTCAGAGTAAAGGGCTGGGAAAAGGTTTTCCAAGCAAATGGACCCAGAAAGCAAGCTGGACTATCCATCCTAATATCAAACAAAATAGATTTCCAACTGAAGTTAATAATAAAAAAAAAGACAGAGAAGGGCATTACATACTTGTTAAATGAAATATTCATAAAGAGGTCATCTCAATATTGAACATCTATGCCCCAAATACAAAGGCACTTACATTTGTAAAAGAAACTCTTCTAAAACTTAAATCGCACATTGATCCCCACACATTGGTAGTGGGAGACTTCCACACCCCACTCAAAACAATGGATAGGTCATCAAAACAGAAACCAAACAGAGAAATAATGAGTCTAACAGAGCTCATGAACCAAATGGACCTAACAGATAACTACACAATGTTACATCCAAAGATAAAAGAATACAGGTTCTTCTCAGCACCACACAGAACATTCTCCAAAATCGACCATGTAGTTGGACACAATGATAGCCTCAACAGATACGAGAAAATTGAAATAACCCCTTGTATCTTATCAGACCACCATGGAATAAAGCTGGACTTCAACAGCAAAAGAATTAACAGAAAGTCTATACTCACATGGAAATTGAACAACTCTTTACTAGAGGACCACTGGGTCAGGGAAGAAATAAAGAAGGAAATCAAAGACTTCTTAAAATCCAACGAAAATGAAGACACAACATACCCAAACCTATGGGACACAATGAAAGCTGTGCTACGAGGAAAGTTCATAGCACTAAGTGCCTTCAAAAAGAAAATTGTGACAGCTCATATTAACAGCTAAAGTGGGTGAACTGGAAAAAAAAAAAAAAAGAAGCAAACACTCCCAAGAGGAGCAGAAGGCAGGAAATCATCAAACTTAGAGCTGAAATCAACAACTTAGAAACAAAAAGAACGATACAAAGAATCAATGAAACCAAGAGTCGGTTCTTTGAGACAATCAACTAAATAGACAGACCCTTAGCCAAATTAACTAAAAGACAGAGGGAGAAAACACAAATCAACAAAATCAGAAATGAAAAAGTGAGAAATAACAACAGACATTGAGGAAATCCAGAGAATATTTGGATCCTACTTTGAAAATCTATATTCCACCAAATTTGAAACCTTAAGCAAAATGGACAATTTTTTTGATAGATTCCACCTACCAAAGCTAAATCAAGATCAGGTTAACAGATTAAACAGTCCTATAACCCATAACAAAATAGAAACAGTCATTCAAAAGCTCCCCAACTAAAAAAAATCCCAGGGCCAAATGGTTTTAGCACAGAATTCTACCAGACCTTCAAAGAAGAGCTAATAACAATACCATTCAAACTCTTTCACCAAATAGAATCAGAAAGAACACTGCCACACTCATTCTATGAGGCCACAGTCACCCTGATTCCTAAACTACACAAAGACCCAACAAAGAAAGAGAACTTCAGACCAATCTCCCTCATAAACATGGATGCAAAAATACTTAATAAAATACTAGCAAACCGAATTCAAGAACACATCAAAAGTATCATACACCATGATCAAGTAGGCTTCATCCCAGGAATACAGGGATGGGTCAACATACGAAAGGCTATCAACGTAATTCACCATATAAACAAGATGAAAGAAAAAAAAAACATGATTATCTCGCTAGATGTGGAAAAAGCATTTGACAAAATCCAACACCCCTTCATGCTAAAGATTCTGGAAAGAACAGGTATACAAGGACCATGCCTAGAAATAATAAAGGCAATATACAGCAAGTAGTGGCCAACATCAAATTAAATGGAGAGAAACTTGAAACATTTCCTCTAAAATCAGGGACAAGACAAGGATGTCCACTTTCACCATATATCTTCAATATAGTACTTGAAGTTCTTGCTAGAGCAATAAGAAAATGAAAGGAGATCAAAGGGATACAAATTGGAAACGAAGAATTCAAATTATCCCTATTTCCAGACTATATGATAGTATACATAAGCGACCACAAAAATTCCACCAGAGAACTCTTACAGCTGATAAACACCTTCAGCAAGGTGGCTGGATACAAATTTAATTTTAAAATATCAGAAGCCCTTTTTATACAACAAACAAAAGGGCTGAGAAAGAAATAAGGGAAACAACTCCGTTCACAATAGCCACAAACAATATAAAATACCTGGGGGTAACTCTAACCAAGCAAGTAAAGGACCTGTACAACAAGAACTTCAAGCCCTTGAAGAAGGAAATGAAAGAGGCCTTTAGAAGATGGAAAGATCTCCCACGCTCATGGATAGGTAGGATCAACATAATAAAAATGACCATCCTACCAAAACAATATATAGATTCAATGCAATTCCTATCAAAATACCAACGCAATTCTTTATAGAACTGGAAAAAGCTATTCTCAATTTCATATGGAACAACAAAAAGCCCAGAATAGCTAAATCAATCCTGTACAATAAAAAACATCTGGAGGTATCACCATCCCAGATTTCAAGCTGTACTACAGCTACTGGTATAGAAACAGACCAGTAGATCAATGGAATCAAATTGAAGACCCAGAAATGGACCCACACACCTATGGCCACCTAATCTTTGACAAAGAATTCAAAACTGCACAATGGAAAAGGGACAGCATCTTCAATAAATGGTGCTGGTCCAACTGGATGTCCACTTGTAAAAGAATGAAATTAGAACCATATTCATCACCTTGTACAAAACTTAAATCCAAGTGGATCAAAGACCTTAACATGAGTCCGGTCACACTAAATCTACTAGAAGAGAAAGTGAGAAAAACCCTCGAAACCATTGGCACAAGTGACAACTTCCTGAACCGAACACCAACAGCTCAAGACCTAAGACCAACAATCAATAAATGGGACTTCATGAAACTGAAAAGCTTCTGTAAGGCAAAAGACACTGTCATTTGAAAAAAAAAAAAAAGGCAGCCTACAGATTGGGAAAAAAAATCTTCACCAACCCCACATCTGAGAGAGGGCTAATATCAAAATTTTTAAATAATTCAAAAATTCAAACACCAAGAAACCAAATAACGCATTCAAAAATGAGTATAGCACTATACCAAAAATTCACAAAAGAAGGATCTCTAATGGCCAAGAGACACTTGAAGAAATGTTCAGCATCCTTAATCATCAGAGAAATACAACTCTAGACAACTCTGAGATTCCATCTCACACCTGTCAGAATGGCTAAGATCAAAAGCTCAAGTGACAGCCCATGCTGGCCAGGGTGTGGAGAAAGGGGAATCCTCCTCCATTGCTGGTGGGAGTGCAGGCTTGTGCAACCACTATGGAGGTCAGTCTGCTGATATCTTAAAGAACTTGGAATAGCTTTGCCTCAGGACCCAGCCATACCACTTCTGGGTATACATCCAAATGACTCCTCAACGAATTACAAGGATGTTTCCTCATCTATGTTCATAGCAGCCTTATTTGTAATAGCTAGAAACTGGAAACAACCCAGATGTCCGTCAACCAAAGAATGGATTAAAAAACTGTGGTACATCTACACAATGGAATATTACTCAGCTATCACAAACAATGAAATTATGCAATTTGCAGCCAAATGGATGGAACTAGAGAAGCTCATCCTGAGTGAGCTAATCCAGACTCAGAAGTTTGCACATGGCACCTCTTCACTTATAGTCGGATTTTAGCTATATAGTACAGGATATCTATACTACAACCAAATGCACCAAAGGGAACATGGGCATAGACTTTTTTGTTTGTTTGTTTATTTGTGTATTATTTTAGTTTTCTCTCCCTGGCAATGAGACAGTTTTCACTGGTGGTACTGCCTTTTAGGTCCCCAGTGTATGTGGAAGCTTTTGGCCCTCATATGACTTCAGAACTGGGGTGGGGGGCTGTTATGTAGGGACACTCCACTCCAGAGGAGTGGGATGGAAGGATTAGGGGGTAGAGGGTGGGAGGGATGGACTGGGAAGGGGGAGAGGACAATATGATGGAGATGTAACCTGAAGCAACAAATAAATAAATTTTTTTAAAAAGCACACAGTTAAAAAATTATGGACAATCATTATATTTTATATATTTAATTATATATATTTCATATATATTATATATTAATTATTATATTTCATGAACATTATCTAAAAATTTATTTTGCTGAATATCATCTAAGAGAGTTGTAACAATATAATCCTCAGAGAAGACCTTTTCCCCATCCCACCACTCCCAGACAGATCAGTATCCTGCTGGCACACCCATTCCAGCTCTACTTTACCCTTTCCATCCTGGTGTGGAGCAGCATCTGGACACCCTGAGAGAAGACATAGAGTGCAGGGACCACAACTGGTACCCATGTGGATCCAACAATATCTCCAGTTCGAGTAGAAAAGGGTGATTGCCCCTGGCCCTGATTGGACCCACCCCATCAACCAAAAGGCCCAAACCTTCATACTCTGAGGTAAAGCAGTCTTATCTATCTTTCCCACTTGGTTTTGTGGGACTGGATATGTTTTTCAGAACATCTGATGCCTCTCAGTCGGGGTAGCTCCCTGATATTGCCAAAGTTTCTCCTACACTATTTCTGAACCCTGACAGCCCAGTTGAGTGTAGGCAATGAACTTTTAGCCTCTTATGAAAACCTGGTAATTCAGTGGCTATGTAAAAATCACTAGGATAGGTGACATATTTAAAATCTGTGGTCAGACCTATGCTTGTTGGGGTGTGTCATTCCCTGTGGCAGAACTGCCTAAGGAACATTGTCATTAGTAACACTTCCTCTCTTTCCTATCATGTATAATAACTCATCACATTAAAAAAAAAAAGATTAGTGAAATCCTTGCCCTTTTAAAATAGCACTTAGTAAAGGCAATCCTCCTCATTTTGGGAGGAGATCCTTGAAATGGCACCAGGCATGGCCATGGGTGTTAGGGTAATCTTAAAGCTGCTTGTAATTGTTTATTACTGGTGCCCAGATCTGGTTTCTATCCAGAGGAGGAGGTTGTAAGAATGAGGATATTGTCACATGTATACCTCTCTTTGTTGTATAATCCTTGCTCTACCTAATTTAAAGTTGATTGGTTGAATAAAATGCAGCAGCCTGTACTGGGTAGAAGACAGGTAAGTGGGGAAAAGGTTGACAAGTTTTTAGAGCAGAGAGTATCACAGAAAGAGCTAGGGGGAGGAAAAGGAAGATATGATGGGTTAATGGAAGATATATCTCCATATGGCCTAGAACATAGGCAAGCATGGAGAATAACAGCCCAGGGGATGTATGTATATGATATGGGGTTTTATTTTGGGAGAAAATTATAAGATACTTTAGATGGGCTAAGATTGCACAATCCAGGCTAAGGCTTGCTAAAAATCTATCAGGTGTCTGTGTGTGATTTTTCATAAGTAGTGGGCTGAGGGATAACTCCATTGGACCAATAACCATAAATATCAATTATAAATATTAATATTTCCTTCAAATGTATAATATTTACAATCCTGACTCATGGACCTGAGTCACTTCTCTCCCCCAAAACAACTGAGAAGCAAAAACTCCCTCTCCTCATTTCTTGCCTATCATAGCAGCAACCCACCAATGCTTAGGACTACTTAGAACCAGACCTACTGACAGTTCTGCATCCACTCAGTCAGGCAGTCTGAGGTTCAGGGCCTTAAAGACTACTGTATTCCGTATCTTACAGCCCTCACATAATTAATAAGAGAAACCAAAACCATATACCCACCCCTACCCTCTTATGACCCATCAGGAGGAATGTTTCATAAGCCCTTGGCCCCACCCACCTCTCTCTCTTCCTCTGCTCCAACAACCTGGCTCTTTGAAGGATTCCATTACAAAGGTAATGGAGCTTCTACCCTCCCCCACCACTTCACTTCTCTCCACCAAAATGGAGAGAGCATCTCCATTTTGCTACTCCTTCCCCAAGCTGAGAAAGCTACAGTCTCTAAAAACCCACAACAAAAATGGTGAAGACATGTAACTCCTTAGCCTCCTATCCCTAGCCCTTTACCATGCATCAGCTTTGTAATTTCCATGATTCTGTTGCAAAACCAAAATATTTGCAAATTGAACCCCCAGGGAAAGTTCACCTCCCCCTTATTCCATGATGTCAATATGGAGCCAGAACTCCAAGATTTCCTAGTTAATATTACCCTCACATGAAATAAACCATTTAACTGATACCCATATCAAGCCACTAATTTAAAAGAACTCAGACAGGCAGTAAACGAAGATGGCATTCAGACACACCCTGACAAAATCATTCCTACAGAGCAATATTGCCATCTTTAACATTCCTCAAAGTTGGACAGATATTTTCCACTCTTCCCTGCCTGTCCACTCTTCTTACAATGGAAGCCCTTTTCTGGGATGAATTCCTTCAACAAGTCAAATGAAATCAGTACTGAGATGACATCCCATTGAAATTTGATAAACTTTTTGACCAGGTTGTTTTTTATAGTAGCACAATAGGCAATGCAGCCAGCAGGTTACTATGAGCAGGTGCATTTCTGTGCAATCCAAGCCTGGGTTAGAATCACCCCACCCTCTGGCTCACAAGACCCCACCTCCTCCTTGCTCTTTTTCTGCCAGAAGTCAGGGGAGGCCCTATCTGATTTTATTCTTAGAACTAAAATAAGCTTAGAGAGAAAAATTCCTTACCCTGAGGCCAGAGATCTCCTTAAGAACATCATATTGGATGGTATGACCTCTGAGTCCACTCTTGCCAGCCAATATCTCAAAAATGAACAATATGATACAGCTATAATCATAGTTGTGGCTACCAAATATATAGGAACAACATCACATCAAGTCATATCCGTAGCCCAGGCTTTATCAGCAGCAATAAAAACAGAAGGGATCTATTTTAAATGTGGAGAGACAGGACATTATAAAAATGAATGCCCATAAAATACCCTCTTAATGAAGAACACCAATGCCCCTATGATAGTCTGCCTCTGGTGTCACAAAGATTTCTACAAGAAAAAAGATTGTCTCTTCAGCTATGATAAAGATGGGAAATAACTAGAGCCTTTAAACTTAACAGAGGGCAGCCTTTAACCCTGACAGTAAGAGAGGAAAATGGCCTTCATAAAGGCTTTATTGGTATCCAGCATTTCAGAGGGCTCCCTGAATAATTAATAATTAATAATTAATTATTAATAATTATTAAGTAATTTGAATGCCTTATTGATACTGGGGAAGATAAGCCAATTTGAAGACAGCAGGAGATCCCACAAAATTGGCAGCTAGTCCCTGGGCACCAGCTCCTAGGTATTGGGGGCTGCTCCCATGCATTTGTCACTAAGCAGGCCTATAGGTGGGGAGACTCTTAAATGTTGAGAAAGCCTGCTGCTAAGATCACAGTCCACTCTGACTGGAGAGCCCTGAGCTCAGTTCTAAATGGAGGACTCCCTTTTCCAACAAGCTCCCTCTTCTCTGTCTGACTTTATCTGGGAAGCTTGAATCCCTATATCCTCTACCTAAATAATGTCATATAGTCCTTAGTGTAGGGGTTAGATAAATTAGATTTAGAAAATATATAGGGGTTTCTGATACTGTCTCTTAATTCGGGGAACTCTGTTTCAGCTTAATTTGGGCTCCGCCCACTTAGCAGCTGAAAACAATGTCAGGCCAGATACTTTGTTTCTTCAATTCTATTGAGTCTTTCCTGTTTTTCCTGACTTCAACCTTGTTTTTCAGTCTATTGAGTCTTTCCTGTTTTTCCTGACTTCAACCTTGTTTTTCAGTCTATTAAGTCTTTCCTGTTTTTCCTGACTTCATGCTGATAATGCTGTTCATGCCCCGAATTAAGAGACAGTATCAGAAACCCCTATATATTTTCTAAATCTAATTTATCTAACCCCTACACCTTAGGGAAATTGTAGGTTCAACTTCCTTTCTCCCAATAAGGACCCATTCAGCAAGCACCTGGGATTCCTGTAATGCTTCTCCATGCAAATGAGGCATTCCAGTAACTTATGTCCATAGGCAATGAAATACACTCACCCTGAAAACTCTTTCCCACTCCCCAAGGTTCATAGAGCCCTTATTCATTTAAAAAACACACACAAACTTTTTCACTGAATATCATCTAAGAGAGCTGTAACACTATAATGCCCCAAGACCTTCTTCCCCTCACCGTTGGTACTACCAGCCGTTCTGGGATCCTGCTGACCTACTTGTTCTGGCTCCAGTTCATCGTTTCCAGCACAGTGTGCAGTGGCTCTGGGACACCTTTAGGAAGAAGCTGAGCATGGGACCACACTTACATTGATCTCAATGAGTTATATAGATGACAATAACCTTGAATTCCTGATGATCCTCCCTTTACTTCCTAAGTGTTAAGGCATCATGCAATGCCAAAAAAAAGGTGTATTTTAAAGAAGAACAAAGGCTAGTATAGTACCATGGATTTTGGAGATAAGGAGATAAATGACCATATTTCTTTCAGTTAATCAATAATTTTGACCACTCATTTGAAAACATATTTCTGATGAAAAAGCCAATATTTATGATAGGTAAACTGCAAGTGTTCATGTATTTGAACAGAAATCCACGATTATCCTTTTTTTAATGTATAAAGAAATACCAAGTTTTAAGTAAAAATGACAAAAAAAAGTTTCCAAAATTAGTCATATCGAAATTAAAAAAGCCTTGTCTATTATCAGTAATTAAAAATAAACATATACAGGGGAATCCAAGATGGTGGCAGTCTGCATGGATGCATTTTGAATGAATGGAAAACAGCTATAACACCACAGACTTATAAGACATAGTGCAACAATCTGAGTGGTCTGCACCCACTGGGTTTCACCCAGCGACCCAGGTACTAATAAAAGTCCCTGGACAAGACTCTCCACTCTTGGACACTCAGAAAAACAGTCCAGCAGAAACTACAGAAGCCACTGACTCAGGGAAGCAGGAGAACCATCACCAGGAGAGGGACCAGGGTACAAGTCACTCAGATACCCAGTGAGCAGCTCTGAACACCAGACAGGGTTACTCCCAGATTCCATACAGGCATTCTGACTCCAAGGGGAAAATTAGCGTAGAGGCAGGAACTGGTATATTCTCAGTAGAACCATTGTGGCTGCAAACCACAGCCCAACATTGTGGCCTGCCAATCTGCACTGTCATTTGTACATAGACCAGTTGGATCTCAGGAACCTACAGGAACACATCACACTAAAACCCCTGACCTGAGTCCCCATTTGGGACACAACATGAAGGGGTAAGCTCTGAGAGGCACACTGAGAACAAACCTCCACACAAGGCCCCATCCAGCCTGTGGAGAGCTACAGATCACCAAGCTATACAATTTCTACACCAAAGGGTCATTCTTGGCACCAAGCCCACAAGGCACCAGGAACAAACAGCTAAGAACAACCAGATGGCTAAAGGTCCGTGAAAGAACAGATTCAACAAAAGTCAGGGAAATATGACCCCAATAAAATGCAGCTATGCTAGTACAGCAAACTCTGACCACTCCACCACAGCAAAAATACATGAAAATGACATTACAACAAATCTATATTTTGGAAAGTAATAGAGTCCATACAAGAAGAAATTGAATCTCTGAAGGAATTCAAAGATTCCTCAATTTAAAAAGCGAAAGCATGTCTACGGCCATACCACCCTGAACAAGCCCGATCTCGTCTGATCTCAGAAACAAGTGAAAGCAATGGAGAATACCACAGAGATCTCCAAGCCAAAGTGGCTCAACATGAATGGGAAAGAGACAAGGCAACAAGCAAATTGGAGCAGGAAATGTTGAACACAAATAAAATTGTTCAAGATTTGAAATTGGAAGTGGTATCAATAAAGAAAACACATGCAGAAATAATCCTGGAGGTGGAAAATCAAAGGAAGAGAACAGGAACTACAGACATGAGTATCAAAAATAGGATACAAGGGATGGAAGACATAATCTAAGGTGTGAAAGATTCGATTGAAGAAATCAGTACAACAACCAAAGAAAATGAGAAATCTAAAAGAGATCTCACCCATAACAGTCAAGAAATCAAGGACTCCATGAAAAGATGGAACCTAAGAATTAGAAGCATACAGGAAAGAGAAAAAGCCCTACTCCAAGGTCCAGGAAACATCTTCAACAAAATCGTAGAAGAAAACTTCCCAAACCTAAAGAAAGGGATGGCAATAAAATTCCAAGAGGCATACAGAACACCAAACAGATTAGATCAGAAAATAAACTCCTCTCACCACATAATAACTGAAACTCCAAATGTACAGAACAAAGAAAGAAGATTAAAAGCTGTAAGAGAAAAAGGTCAAGTAACATATAATGGCAGACCCATCAGAATTACATCTGACTTCTCCTCAGAAACTTTAAAAGACAGAAGGGCCTAGGGAGATGTCAAGCAAACCCTGAGAGAACATAGGTGCCCAACCAGACTACTATACCCAGCAAAACTTTCTATCAAGATAGATGAAGGAAGCAAGATATTCCATGACAAAATCAAATTTAAACAGTGTCTATCCACAAATGCAGCCCTACAGATTTTAGAAGGAAAATTCCAACCAAGAGAAGACAACTACACCCAAGAAAACAGAGGAAACAAAAACTGCAACTAAACCAAAAGAAACACAACCACCACCTACACTAAAATAATAGGAAATAGCAACATTTGGTCATTAATATCCATCAACATCGATGGACTCAACTCCCTAATAAAAAGACATAGACTTACAGAATGGATCCGTAAACATGACCCATCATTTTTCTGCATACAAGGAACACATCTCACTAACAAAGATATATGCTACCTCAGAGTAAAGGGCTGGGAAATGGCTCTCCCAGCAAATGGACCCAGGAAGCAAGCTGGAGTAGCCATCTTAATATCAAATAAAATAGACTTACACCTGAAGTTAATCAAAAAAGATAGAGAAGGGCATTACATACTCATTAAAGGAAATATTGATCAACAGGACAACTCAACATTGAATATCTATGCCCGAAATACAAGGGCACCTTCATTTGTAAAAGAAACTCTTCTAAAGCTTAAACCACACATCAGTCCCCACACATTAGTAGTGGGAGACTTCAACTCCCCACTCACAACAATGGACAGGTCATCAAGACAGAAACCAAACAGAAAAATAATGAGTCTAGCAGAGGTCATGAACCAAATGGACCTAACAGATCTCTACAGAAAGTTTCACCCAAACACAAAAGAATACACGTTCTTTTCAGCACTGCACAGAACCTTCTCCAAAATAGACTATATCGTTGGACACAAAGCAAGCCTCAACAGAAACAAGAAAATTGAAATAACCCTTTTTATCTTATCAGACCATCATGGAATAAAGCTGGACTTCAACAACAACAGAAATAACAGAAAGCCTACACACACATGGAAACTGAACAACTTTTTACTGGATGACTACTGGGTCAGGGAAGAAATAAAGAAGGAAATCAAATACTTCTTAAAATCCAACAAAAATTAAGGCACAACATAAGCAAATCTATGGGACACAATGAAAGTTGTGCTATGAGAAAAATTCATAGCATTAAGCACCATCAAAAAGAAAATTGTGACAGCTCATATTAGCGAATTAACAGCTGAACTGGAAGAATTGGTGGAAAAAAAAAGCAAACACTCCCAAGAAGAGCAGAAGGCAGGAAATCATCAAACTTAGGGCTGAAATCAACAACTTAGAAACAAAAAGAATGATACAAAGAATCAATGAAACCAAGAGTTGGTTCTTTGAGAAAATCAACAAAATAGACAACTCTTAGCCAAATTAACTAAAAGGCAGAGGGAAAAAAACCCAAATCAACAAAATCAGCAATGAAAAGGGAGAAATAACAACAGATATTGAGGAAATCCAGAGAATATTTAGGTCCTACTTTTAAAATCTATACTCCACCAAATTTGAAAACTTAAGTGAAATGCCAATTTTCTTGATAGATTCTACCTACTGAAGCTAAATCAAGATCAGGTTAACAGATTAAATGGCCCTATAACTCCTAAGGAAATAGAAACAGTCATTAAAAATCTCCCAACCAAAAAAAGTCCAGGGCCAGATGGTTTCAGCACAGAATTCTACCAGACCTTCAAAGAAGAGCTAATACCAATATTCTTCAAACTCTTTCACAAAATAGAATCAGAAAGAACACTGCCAAACTCATTCTATGAGGCCACAGTCACCCTGGTTCCTAAATCACACAAAGACCCAACAAAGAAAGAGAACTTCAGACCAATCTCCCTCATGAACACAGATGCAAAAAATACTTAATAAAATACTGGCAATCCGAATCCATGAACATATCAAAAATATCACACAACATAACCAAGTAGGCTTCATCCCATGAATGCAAGGATGCTTCAACATATGAAAATTCATCAATGTAATTCACCATATAAAAAAGTTGAAAGAAAAAAAATACATGATCATCTCACTAGAGGTTGAAAAAGCATTTGACAAAATCCAACACCCCCACATGCTAAAAGTCCTGGGGAGAATGGGCATACAAGGACCATATCTAGAAATAATAAAGGTGATATACAGGAAGCCAGTAGTCAATATCAAATTAAATGGAGAGAAACTTGAAGCATTTCCTCTAAACTCAGGTACAAGACAAGGATGTCCACTTTCACAATGTCTCTTCAATATAGTACTTTAAGTTCTTGTTAGAGCAATAAGACAGCTAAAGGAGATCAAGGGGATACAATTTGGAAACAAAGAAGTCAAATTATCCCTATTTGCAGATGATAAGATAGAATACATAAGCGACCCCAAAAATTCTACCAGAGAACTCTTACAGCTGATAAACTCCTTCAGCAAGGTGGCTGGATACAAAATTAATTAAAAAAAAAATCAGAAGCCCTGCTTTATACAACAAATACATGTGCTGAGAAAGGAATTAGGGAAACAACACCCTTCACAATAGCTACAAACAATATAAAATACCTGGGGGTAACTCTAACCAAGCAAGTGAAAGACCTGTACAACAAGAAGGTCAAGTTCTTGAAGAAAGAAATTGAAGAGGCCCTCAGAAAATGGAGAGATCTCCCATGCTCATGGACAGGTAGGATCAACATAATAAAAATGGCCTTCCTACCAAAAGCAATATACAGATTCAATTCAATTCCTATCAAAGTACTAACACAATTCTTTATAGACCTGGAAAAAGCAATTCTCAAATTTATATGGAATAACAGAAAACCCAGAATAGCTAAATCAATCCTGCACAATTGAAAACATCTGTAGGTATCACCATCCCTGATTTCAAGCTGTACTACAGAGCAATAGTAATAAAAACAGCATGGTACTGGTGTAGAAACAGACCAGTAGATCAATGGAATCAAATTGAAGACCCAGAAATGAACCCACACACCTATGATCACTTAATTTTTGACAAAGAAGCCAAAACCATACAATGGAAAAAGGACAGCATCTTCAACAAATGGTGTTGGTCCAACTGGATATCAACATGTAAAACAATGACATTGGACCCATACTTATCACCTTGTACAAAACTTAAGTACAAGTGGATCAAAGACCACAACTTCCTGAACAGAACACCAACAGCTCAGGATCTAAGACCAACAATCAATAAACGGGACCTCATGAAACTAAAAAGTTTCTGTAAGGCAAAAGACACTGTCATTCAAACAAAACAGGCAGCCTACAGATGGGAAAAAATCTTCACCAACCCCACATCTAATGGAGGGCTAATATCCAAAATTTACAAAGAACTAAAGAAATTAAATGCCAGGAAACCAAATAATCCAATCAAAAAAAAATGGGGAACAGTGCTAAACAGAGAATTCACAAAGGAGGAATCCTTAATGGCTGAGAGACACTTAAAAAAATGCTCAGCATCCTTAATCATCAGAGAAATGCAACTTAAGATGACTCTGAGATTCCATCTCACATCTGTCAGAATGGCTAAGATCAAAAGTTCAAATGACAGCACGTGCTGGCAAGGTTGTGGAGAAAGGGGAACTCTCCTCCATTTCTGGTGGGAGTACAGGCTTGTGCAACCACTATGGAGGTCAGTCTGCCGATATCTTAGAAAACTTGGAACACCTCTGCCTCAGGACCCAGCCATACCACTTCTGGGTATACATCCAAATGATTCCTCACCAAGTCACAAGGAAGTTTCCTCATCTATGTTCATAGCAGCTATATTTGTAATAACTAGAAACTGGAAACAACCAGATGTCCCTCAACCAAGGAATGGATTAAAAAACTGTGGTACATCTACACAATGGAATACTACTCAGCCATCAGAAACAATGAAATCATGCAATTTTCAGCTAAATGGATGGAAACTAGAGAAGCTCATCCTGAGTGAGCTAACCCAGACTCAGAAGGATGCACATGGCTCCTATTCACATATAGTAGGATTTTAGCCATTTAGTTCAGGATAACTATAATACAACCAATGCATCAAAGAGAGCATGAACATAGACTTTGTTTCCTGTCAATGAGACACTTTGCCCTAGTGGCGCTGCCTTATATGCCCGCAGTGTATGATGAGGCTCTTGGCCCTCATATGAGTGCTGAACTGGTGCGGGGGACTGTTATGTAGAGACACTCCACTCTAGAGGATTGGGATGGAAAGGATAGGGGTTAGAGGTTGGGAGTGTGGGATTTGGAGGGGTGGAAAGAGGACACTGTGATGGAGATGTAACCTTTAGTAATAAATACATATTTTAAAAATACATATATACATAAATACATGGTCTACTATAAATAAGCATTTGAACTTCAAAAATTATTCCATTACATTTATGACAATTACCTTTTCATAGTAAGCCCATCAACTTAATCTTAAAGTACAACTGCTATTTGGTTATATGTTTCTAGTATGGAGACAGTTTCATTATTTTTCATAGTGCTATAACTAAAATGAATTCTGAAGAATTTGTACCCTATTGGGTGAAAAAGTGATTATGACTCTTGGTCAGATGAGGAAATACATATCACATGGCAGTGAATACTAATGATTAATAAGAGATGGTATCTCAGATTTAGTGGTGCTCAGTTTTTATCCTTTCCTGAAACATGCATTATCCTTGCTTCCTTCCTTGTACCATTAGCTGAAGAGCTTGTCCTTCTTGTGTTCTCACATATACACTAACACTACTATGATAGTGACTACAAACATGCTTGTGACAGAAACAAGTTAGCTCATCTTCAGAAAAGATCCCCACTTATTTCAGTACCCATCTTTGGGCCTTTGTAATTGTAAAAAAAAGCTTCAGTTTCCTCAATATTTTCCTAGAGTAAAGATGCTAATTTGTCACTGAAGTTTTTACAAATTTAAAGAATATACAGTCTATGGAAGAAATTGAAAAAATAGACATAAATTAGAACTATCAAAGCAAAGCAGAGCACTTGTTCACCATAATGTTAATCTTACAATTACTTTTCAAAAATTACAAAACTAAAATATGTACAGTAATAATATTCAAACTTATACAGAATATTGAAATTGTTAAACTAATTCTGTCTGTTGAGACAAATGTTTGCCTTACTTAAAGCTTAGAGACTTAATCATTATTTTGTTTTTCTTATTAAAGAAACAATTTTCTTGTTAACATCAGTGATACAAAAGGCACTTAATAAAACCAACATTTAGAGAAAGAATAAATAATAGTAAAACACTGAATGAAACAATATGATCCATTCTTTGATTTTAATTTAAGTTATATTAAAGGGTAATTCTTATGGTGTATTATGTGAGTCAGTCATTGAATCAACTATACTTATTTATGTGGCATCACTTTCACTTATGCTATGAATTCTACATTTCATCACAATTTTGGGGCATATATTTATTGAGTCCAGCATACTTCTGCTAGATGAAAAAGACAACAGTGGCCATTAAGTATAGTGTAAATCCTGTATTTACACCTGAAATATATGGCAAAATGGGATCGTTTCTAAAAATAAACCTTAACAAATACATACATGTTATAACTACTAGCTGATTTCATAATTTTGAACATATATGCACCAGATGTTGATGTACTTGATTTCATTAAACTACAAGACTTAAAGACACTGATTGATCTCAATGCAAGATAGGAGTTGACTTAAATACCCATGCCCCTCTCAACAATCTACCACTTATCCTGATCCACCCCTCAAATTAAAACAGAAATATCAGAGTTTCATGGGATTATAGAGTAGACTTAACAGATATCTAATGACTATACATTGTTTATAGAAACCCACTGAACTTGCTTTAGAAAAGGTCCTATGATAGGACACAGAGCAAATCTCAACAAATGCAAGAATACCAAAATAATAGCTTGTATTCTATCTGATTAAAAAAAGAATAAACCAGAAATGAACAAGTAGAACTCACAAAGTCACAGAGACTGAATAGCACATTATTTAATCATGAATGGGTCATCAAAGTAATTAGGCAAGAAATAAAAATTTCCTAGGCTACCATGAAATGAAAAAATAGCATACAAACCCCGTAGGATACAATGAAAGCAGATCTAAGATGGGAATTCAGAGCTGTAAAATAAACGTTTTCAAACAAAATAGAATATAGCATAGTGGTGGGGTTGGATGGGCTAGAATGTCCGATCTGTGAGTCAGAATCAGCGGTAGCATTTCCCTCTGACATTTCACTGGGTACAGGGCCAGGATAGAGAAAAGCGGGCAGCACTGCAGCAGATGGGAGCTTACGGGAAAGTGTACATGCAGCTGGGCACTGGCCGCTTCTCTCCAGGTATGTGCAAGGGTTAAAGAAGTGGAGGGTCATGTTAGCTGCTGCTACGGGGTTCTTGGGGCGTCTGAGCTATTTTCTTCAGGGTCTTCTGGGTCCAAAGTCAGTGGACTGGGTTAGGAGGAGCATGGTGGTTTCAGGGAAGTGTAAGCACAATTGGAGAAAAGCTTTCTCCAGCCGTTTCTTCAGGTGTAATCACGACAGCTCTGAAGCAGCTATTTGGTGAACCAGCAACCCTTTATTTTCATGTTAGTTGACTTGGTGGTCTTAGTTCCATGGCCTTCTCCTCATCTCCCCCAAATCCTCTAAATCTCCTGAACTCTGAAATGAGTGAGGACTTTTTGAAACATGGGATGTGGGGAGGGAATTTTTTTTTTGGGGGGGGGGTGAATCCATTCCATCGGCTGAGATTGAGATGCTGGCAATGTTATATTTAGATGAAGAAAGGTCCAGACACTGGGTATGTGACTAATCTCACCTGTGACCTCCTGTGAGGTTCCTTCTGTGTGTCACATGGAAGGTAGCCATTTGGGGGATTCATCCACAGGCTCCTGAGGCAAGCAGAAGTAGGAAGAGAGCTTGTCCCATTCCTTCCACTCTCAGTATGAATCATGAAACCCCAGTTTTGAGATTTCTGGGGTTTGGACTTGCTCCATCTCACCTGTTCCAAGCCAATTTCTCTGGAGCCACATTCAACAATATAATAACTTAAAACTTATAGTAACCCCACACAGGTAACTAAAAGATTCTATTTAAAGTACTACAAAACAGGAATAAGCTAAATCCTAAATCAACAGATGGGAGAAAAACCAAAGATCAGAGTAGAAATTTACTGATGGAGATAAAAACAAGTATCCAAGGTATGATGAAAATGAGAACTGGTACTTCAAAAAGATAATCAAATCTGACAACCCTTTAGACTAACTAAAAGTGAGAAAATACAAATTAATAAAAATCAAATATGAAATGAAGACATTGCAGCAGACATCCATGAAATTCAGGATATTAGGGAACACTTTGAAAACAGATATACTAATGAATTGAAAAATGTAGAATAAATAGATACTTATGGCCCATCAACTTTAAACCAAGTGCTACAATTTAAACAGTTCTGTTATAAACAAGAAGACTGAGGTTTATCAACTAAAAGATCCCCAGACCCTGAAGGATTCACAGCTGAATTTTGTCATAGTTTATTTATGTTAATTGACTTTTCCAAGTGTGTTCTTCACTAAATTCTATTTTTGATGTTTAATGACTAGAATGGTATTAAATGTATTAAATGTACATTACTTTAAGACTCAATTGGATATATATATAATAACATCATGCTAATTTTTGAGACATCCATTGCAAGCTGATGTCTATAAATACTAAGCTGCATATATGTGGATGGTAAATGGGAACTATACATAAAGACTCTGTACTAATTCTAAACCTATCCACAATCTCATACAAGACATTTTGTATTATCTACTCACAGAGCAGTATCTTATCTGTCTAACTCTGCATTCTGACATCCTCTCCTGCTGGAGAAACATGTTGTTTCTCCAACATGAGAAATAAATTGTTCTTGATATCTCCTAGCACCAATCAAATGCAATCTGGGAACTGTTTTGTAACATGAACTTGCATATATTTAATTTCTTACCTCCCATGTAATTTAAAAAATGGAAATGTGGCATATTTGTTTCTTTTAGCAGCCACAACTCTTCCAGCACTGTTATTTTTCCTACTTTGAGCAAAATGTCCCTTGTTTTCAGCTTCAGATCAAGTGCATTACTATCCTAGTCATCAACTAGTGACCTCTCAATTAGAATTCTTTTGGTAGCATAGTCAGTATATGTATCAGGAAGAGGAAAGGTATTAGTCTGTAATTCTTTTCTTTATAATGTCTTAATTGGGTTTTTTGTTGAGCTTTTCTGGCATTATAAACTAACTTGAGAAGTGCTTGCTTCTGTCTTTTATAGGATAGGTTGCATGAAATTAGCAAAACTTGTTTCTTAAACATTTCACAAAATTCAACAAAAAAATATCTGTGCTTAGAGTGTCTTTATGTAAATACTTTGGAACATGAAATTAGTTTTATGATCAGATGTTGGACTACAAATACTTTCTGTTTAATATTACATAATATTTGATAATTTGATACTTGATAATTTTTAGAATGCTCAAATTTGTTTCTTTAATGTTTATGATTATTGTTTTCTCATTCCTTTAGTTTTATTTATTATAGATTTAGCTGCTTTCTTGAAGAATAAAATATTAACTTTATAATTGTATTTACCTTTTGTCTATTGCATATTTTATTGATACCTGGTCTAACCTTTCTACCTGTATTTTTATTTTTTTTTCTTTTGGACATTGATTGACCTTAGGCCTTATGCTTACATACCTTAAATTGTTATGATCTTAGCTAAGTACAACTCTACCTGTATCCAATGAAATATTATATAATATATGTACTGTCATTTTGTTAAATATTTTTTTCTTGTAATATTTTGGCATGTGAAATTGTGCAAATTCCAAATGTTGGGAATATACAAGATATTTTATTGTTATGTATGCCTCTCTTGTAATTTTCAGTCATAGAATGTAATCTGTATGACTGGAGTCATTTGAATTTTTATACTTGTTTTATACCCTAGCATATATCTATACGAATGAACGTTATATTCACAAAGGAGGAATTTATCTTCTTCAGTTGTGATGTTTTGGTAAACATCTGTTAAGTCAAGGAGATTGATTGTGTTGTTCATGCTCTCATGTATTATTTACTTTTTGTTGGCTCTGTGCTAACAATTTCTAAAATTTCTATATGAATTCTAGCTATGATTGCAAAAATGTTCTTTGGCTAAGTACAATTCTGTTCCATATATAATTGAACTTTCAGATATAAATAATTATATTTAAATTATAATTATTACATAATTTTTATGTTTATATCTTTCTATTTACTATTTCAATTATTAAGAAATAAACCCATTTGTATTTCATACTGCTTATATTTAAGTTGTATCTAAAGCTAATATGGTTATTCTATTCACTGAAGGACTCCTGTGATTTCATACAGAATAGGAAAATATTTATTTTCTTGGAAATATATTGTGATTATACAATATATCTAGCTTGCTTAGGGTACTTTACAATAAACTTTTGTCTGTTCATGGATCAGTGATTCTTGTTTTCTGGTGATTATAATGAATACACTCCTCACAATGAAAGTTCTTCATTAAGTACCTAGACTGTATGAATCTCTAAAACTAGACTGGAAACTGAACTTGAAACTACCAGTAATTTATATTACAGAAATCAATCATTATTCACCATCATGTGAATGTTGCAATGGACAACAGCAATCAAGTAAGGGTACAGCTAATAAATGTCCACTACCTTGATTAAACCTTTGAGTATGAACTAAACTTCCCAGTTCCACATGAGATACTCTACTGTTTCATGTTACTTATGTTGGCCACTTGTAGAGATGGTATAATTATAGGAACTTTTGCTTTGATAATTTTGATGTTACCAACTACACTATTCAGAGAAGTAATATGATGGAATCTTATGTCAAGTTTTTATATATGTGAACTCGTATATGGGAAAAAGGTATATGAAAGAATCAAAGAACTCTAAATTTACTTTGAACTGATCTAAGGTTATAGCACCATTTGTTAACTAGGTTTCATTGCTCCCATTTGGAAACAAGATTTCCAAAGTAGATGTTCTGCAACTACTATTGGCTTAGATTCTGTGTCCAATGGCAAAACAATATAGACACTCACCATTCCTTAGTAACACAGTCAATCATCTATTTGGGGACAAAGTAGAGGGATGTACTGACAGTGCTCTTTGTTTTCTGTCTCAAAGGGACCCAGTTTTTGCTAAAATGAATATATTTTGAATCTGTGCTGTGGTTTTTATCTGGAACATGAGTGAGTAAACCAAGATCTTGCCATCTTATTCTGATATCAGCCTTTTTTTTTTTTTTTTTGCTCAAACACAGTTTTTCATATCTTATAATCATACACTACACTATCAGCTGAGCTTGGAACATCATGCTCTCCCAATCATCAACACAGATTCCTAAGGTTCAGGACATCTCTGATCTTGCTGGTCATTATAGTGAATACAATTATCTTATGTTTGTGGTAGTGCCTAGTTATAAGTACTTAGTTTTAAGTACTCCTATCTGTCTCTTGACATTACAGAATTCTGGAAAGAGCATGCCTATTTCTAACTGCCCACACATGTCTGCAAGGAATCTACTTCTGTCCTTCAAGAAGATACCTTTACATTGTCGCACCTCTCTCCTACACTAACAAAGGCATTGCTTATTAACTTACGATGAAGAATTCTATAGACATTATTCAGAAGCAAAACTAAATGATAAGGTTATGTATTCTCTGATTGTTATATAATGAATTCATTATAACTTACTTCCTCTCTGAGCTGTCTGACTTCCTCATTATTTTACTTTGATGATTTATTCTTATATCTTTTTCTTATTTACTGTAGCCTATCATTTTGTATAAACCTCAAATGAATTATCCAATATAGTATTCTAATTTGTTCCAAATGATCCTGCGAGGGTCTTTGAATCATAAATTAGGCGTGAGTCTTTGCAAGTTTGTAAACTATTCCTTAGCAGTCAAAATTCTAAAACAGATACATTTAAAAATACTATTATCTCCATGTTGTTTCTATCTCTAAGAAATGATATCTTCTATCACTTCATATTTATATCATACTTTATTCCATCATAAAATGGACCATTACTAATCCTAATGCTTCTGAATGTCTGGGATTATTGTCATTATATATCATATTAGAAATAGGATCCTTATGACCCAAAGACCACAATGTTATAATTCCTACACTTAGATCTAATGATTAGTACCACTTCAACCAGTTTTGGCTTTATATTTCTGAAAACATATCCTAAAATAAAATAATATTAAAAGTCACAAAAAGATAAAAATTTGAAAAAGTGTTCCTTTGCAAATATTAACCATGAATGTGAAAACTTTGTTTGTGGGATGTTAGGTACTGATTTTTCTTATCTTTTTTGTAGTTATGTGCACTTTAATCAACATAACTCTGACAGCTTAGTTGGAATTTTTTATATGAAATCTTTTATTGCGTAGAACATTTGTAGATTTTATACCAATTACTTTAGCAACCAGTTGAATGTTTCTAACTCTCCTTTCCCCATAAAGGCACTGATGAAAGAAACTAGTATTTTTCTTTTTCCTCAGATTCAGTTTTACCACATAGTTTTGGGAAGTCTTAGTTGTAACATACTATGAAATACAGCTACTTATGTAATTATTTCAGTAGAAAGTTAGCATGGTACCTTCTTTTGTCTGTGGTTTGTAAGAATGGAAACAGGCACTTGTCTTGGGAATTCAATATGGCTATTCAAATAAGATTCATAGCTTTGGGTCAAATATTACATATGCTACTTTTTTTTTCTCCAGCATAATGCTTTTCTTGATTATTTGGGAATTTCACATCATGCATCTCAATCACACTCACTTTCCAGTCCTCCCATGGCTGCCGCCAACCATGTGACCCCCTCAAAAAAAAGTAGAAAGAAAAGAAAAAGAAGAAAGAAAAAGGAAAAAACAAACCAAGTCCATGTTATGTTGTTCATATATGCATTACAGCATGGTCAGACTTCCAGTGAACAGCTCCTTAAAAACAACCAACAAACAAACAAAAAAAAAACCAAACATTTGTTTTCTCCACCTACATCACCCCCCAACATCAACATCCCCCCTTTTTAGTCCAATGGAAGGCTCTTTTTTCTTGCAATAATAAACTACATCTAATAAAAACAATTATGAAACAATTATGAACTATCATGCAAGAATTACATTTATAATGTCCAGGCCATTTGTATTTGACAATTTAGGAAAAAGTACTCTATTATCTATCCTATCTTGGTGAGTTAAAAGTTCTGTACCTGAACAATTTTCTATCATAATTTGTATTTCTCAATCTAAAAATTCTACTTAAACCTAAAAATATCTTTTTAAAAACATTTTTAAAATCCTAAAACTTAGCCTTAATTATAAGACTATATGTAGTCTTCAACCCCATCAGAGATTGAGAAGGAATAAATATTACCTTAGTACGCAGGAATGCAGGTGAGCAGCTATCAATACTATTGAATTGACAGAGAATACTTGGCTGCCTGTACAGTCCGCCTCATTCGTCTATAACATTGGAGCATCAAACTTTAGCCCTCTGGTCCAGTATATCTGACAGACCTTATTTAAGAAGCTAGAATTGTGAAGAACTCCTTACCTTGTCTTGGCAAAGCTCAGTTGTTTACTCCCTACATCCAAGCTTGTCCATTTTAGAATGTAATTGTCAGCAGTTGAATCAAGAAAGTTATTTTATCCAGTGGCAGCTTGCCTCAATTGAAGCAAACTCCATAAGGAGATGATTTAATATTAATCGTTTTCTCTCAAGTAGAAATGGAAGTGCTGTCAGGAGCTGACATGTCTCATTTTCAAAAAAAAAGCCTTAAATTAATAAAAGCATCTTTAAATGTCATATTCTACAGGTCTCTGAGGTTCTTGAAGACCAACTTTCTAGCTATAGTATGTCTGAATATGCAAATATTGCTTGATTTTAGCTATTTACTATCTGTTCAACCTAAGAAACTTATTTCTGTAATAAACTAGACTAGTATATAACATGACCATAAGTTTGATTGTCTGACTATTAACTTGTATTTCTTAATTATCTGAAACAGTTTGTAATAGCAACTTTTAAAAGGACTGGAATTAAAGATTATATTATTCTGCATTTTAAGATATTAGAAAATTATTCTGTGATATCATCTGCTACCAGGACATAACTCACTTAAGCAATTGTGCACAGCTGGCTCCACTCAGTTTTTTTTCAGGTAATAAATAACTTATCTGTCAGAAAATTATCTTTCAAATATCTAAAGAAAAGTACATTACATTACTATTGCTAAGTGTTTTCAATCATAAAATACTTATTTCTCAAATTTCTTAAATATATTGCTAGACTCTGTTACACAGTGCATTTTGTAATTTGTTCTGAGCAAAAATCAAACAAAAACAAAACAAAACAAAACAAAAAAATAATTAGTCCATGCAGATGATGACAAGAACTTTTGTCTCAAAACTCAGTTGCGTTGTCCCAAATAGTTAACTGAAACAATTGGACTAAATTAAAGCACATATACCAGAGATAGGGGTGGAAACTAGGTACACTGGATTCTGATTATTTTACGGAAGAACAATGGCTAATTATGTCCTGTATATTTCCCATATTCTCTGTGAGAATCATATGCTCCCTCTATTTTAGAAGTAAATGACATTTCTTCTGCCCCCTCATAGCTGGTTCAATGTTGTGGGATGGCCAATGGCCTACATCCAAAATGAAATGTGGCTGTGCAACTATTCTAAATTTCTCACTACATAATCTACTGCAGATTTCCATGGATGCCTTCCTTTTTCTAGCCAGGTCTTACTATTTCTTATTTATTTTTTGTTCTTGGTGCTCTAAACTCTCAAAGCCTTTTAGCAAATTTACTCCCAAGTCAAATAACACACTTTGTTACAACAAGGAATTGGGGAGGTGAACTGGAGATGGCAGAAGCTGTGGTAACAATAAAGGTCACAGAAAGGGAAAGTGAATGACTTGATTCCCACAAATGCAAGGTGGGCTAAACTGTGCTGATAAAATTGAATTTGTAGCTCTGAATACAAATCAAGTTGTAGATGATCAGCTACAAGTAGAATAATAGATTAGGAGTTAAATTCAAATTGTATAAACTCTGCTCCTAATAATTTAAAATAAATTTTGTTTGCTTTGGGCTAGTGGTTGTGCAGATCTTGAGAAAATAGTTAAGATAAATAGCCAATGTTTCCAGAAATAATAGCCAATGTTTCCTATTAGCCTAGGCCTTCTTGTTTTTTTTTTCCTTTATTTTTTATTTCTTCAAGTTACATCTCAATCTCAGTCCCCTCCCTATTCCCCCTCCAGTCCCACCCTCCCACCCTCAACCCCCCATTCTCTTCCCTTTTTTTAAGTTTAAGGTATATCTTATTTCCCCCTACATTTTCCCCTTTCAGTCCAACAAATGGCTCTTTCTCTTATAATAATAAATACAATACAAAACAACAGAGGTAATTAGGCCACAGTTATGAGGGTTTTATGGCTTAGCGTACATTCCCAATGTCCAGTCCATATGTATTTGGCACATGACTTTAACATTCTACTATCTAATTATCTCCATGAGTTTAAAGTCTATATCTAACTCAACATTCATACTAAATTGCAACACAATTTTAAAAGCATCTTCTTAGATCTATAACACTCTCTTGACTCCTAAACCACTCAAAATTTAATTATGAGGCTCTAGCTATCTGTTCTTCAACCACCTCAGAGACCTGAGAGGGATAAATATATCTGATTTTATAAGAAGTACAGGGCCTTCAGCTTCCCAAACTAAGAAATGACATACCAGTGGCTGCCTGGACAGTTCCCATTTTCTCTCCATACATTACAGCATCGATCTTCAGTCGTTTGGCCCCGTTTCTCTGACAGACATTGATTGCAGAGCAGGGGTTATGAAGGACTTGCCTACCCTGTCTTGGCAGAGCTAGGCTGTCGACTTACCTGCTTCCAGGTTTTGTCCTTTTGGACAGCATTCTGTCTACAGTTGGAGCAAGGGGCTTTTCCTACCAAGAGATAGCCTTGCGACTAATTCAATCATCTCCCACTGGAGATTCTTTGATGCTCATCTTCTACTTGGGGTAGAATAGGGGGTGCTGTCAGGAGTTGATATGTCTTGATATAAAAAAATCTAAAGTTATGAAAACATCTTTGAATGCCATATTCTGCAGATCTCTTGAGGTTTTTGAAGAGGCCCTATCTATCTCTTATATTAGGGTAAGCAGATGTTG
Source organism: Lophiomys imhausi (assembly GCA_907164525.1). Taxonomy (NCBI): domain Eukaryota; kingdom Metazoa; phylum Chordata; class Mammalia; order Rodentia; family Muridae; genus Lophiomys; species Lophiomys imhausi. Next base: position 343,678 of record CAJQZJ010032315.1, on the reverse strand, counting down.
CTTGTCTCTTAGCAGCTTTTCTTATCAAAAATATTTGTGAGAGAAACTTTACATCAACAGAAAAAAACCTATGATTTGAGTTAAGAATGTGAAAAATATGATTTTCAAAATATACAATAATTATCAACATTATGTACAAATCAGAAAAAGGAAACTATCTTTTCTGATATTAAAAAATTAAAGAACATAAAATTTGAGTGGAAATATAGTAATCACTAGTATATTATTATCTCTCATCTTAGGGATACTGTAAATAAATATTTTCTGTGTTGCCTCAAGAACACAAGGTAAAAGTCGCTCAGCAAAGTAACTTCTTTTTGTAAAAAAGGGTGTGTAGTAACTCAAATCAGGCTAGCAAGTATACTGGGATAAAAAATTCACTTTGTTTTTACTCTAACATAAGTGGTGATTTTGGCTTTTTTCCATTTACAGTGATCCAACCTCACAGTCTTTGAATGTTGTTTAGTCTTAATCTTCACAGAGGAAATGAAGGAAAAGGGGGAAGTCGTCTACTGCTGCAAGCTGTCAAGTTCCAGAAATGCATCAGGGTCTTTTCCTAAACAAAAGTTTTACTAGGTGGGGGAGATGAATTAATTAAGCAGATATATAGACATAAGAGGTCTCTATAATGCCCATATAATATCACCCAAAATATAGGGGAAGATCAAAGCTTTCTCATCAGGCAATTTTTTTCTCATCAAATATAGCTAGCCCACCAAAATCAAGAATTCCATATACATTTCCTTCATATATATATATATATATATATATACATATATATATACATATATATGTATATGTATATATATGTATGTATATACATATACATATGTTTTGAAAACAATTTATATCACAGCTGAAAGTTAGTAAACATCTTTACCAACTACAAGGAAGGTGCCAAAAGAAAAATATTAGCCAATATTCTCAAAAAGCTGTCTTTGGGGTCATTGAATTATGTTCTCTTTAATTTAAATTACTTTTTAGTTTTATTATATAATGAGAGTTCAAATGACAAAATTTTATAACTTAATTGGATTGTTTCAAGACTGTTCCACTATCAAAGTAATCCGAGAATATTTGATTCCCATAACAATTGGGCTTCATTTAAGGTTTACATTATGATATGAGACTAACCCTAGAATATACTCTTGCTGATGATTTACTATTAGTAATTGAATATTTTAGGGATAAATACATTTAAATCTATCAAAATACAAGAGGATTGAATTTAATATGTAAGTCTCTGCTTTTATACTTTATCCTTATTTGGTTGAAAATGGGAGCTTTGTTGATTATTCAAAAAACTTTTAATCTATCACAATGAATAGCTGAGAACTAATATTTGAAGTGGGAGCCTATTTTAAATTTTAAAACGTTCACTCTCAGTATTTAAACACATAACAAATTATCTGGACCTATTTAGGGATAAGCCAAAAAGACTATCAAAGAGCAGTAGGCTTGGCACAGTATAACTTTTGTCATGTGGATGGGTTTCCCTTATCTGCCCCCCATGGTCTCTTGTGCTGATCTTTAAAGGGATCGTTGTTTATACAAACAGTAGAAATATTACAATAAGATTGTGTCAAACATCTGGTATATACACTTATTACTAATGGAACCTCATGTTTCCTTTTATACTTAAATCATAAAGGCTGAATTGATAAATGGTTATTAGTTTTTTATTGTATAATAAGCTAAATATATCAAACAACATGTATTTTTTCAATGATTAAAGGTTTGTTATTAAGTTAACTAAATATAACATAATTTAGATGATGATTGTATATCTGTTATATACATATTACATATAATATATAATGTGCAATGCATAATATGTATTTGTGAGATATTTGTTAAGATATCAATATACAGATGAAATAAGAAAGCAGACTATATTATGACTGGATTTTTCCTTTTCTTCTTTTTTTTTTTTTTTTTGGTCTAGACATTTTTTATACTTCCTCAGAACCATAATAACTCTTATTTTGTCTTGGCAGTACTAACGTTAAAGAGGATTTTCTGTAGGTTAGAAAGTTTGGAGCCAATGGGATGTCTTAGTCAGTAAAGCCCTTTGTCACCAAATCTGAAAACCTGAATTCATCTCTAGAACCCATATGGTGGAAGGAGAGAACAATTTCTGAAAGTTTTCCTTTGATCTCAACATGCATGCCATGACACATATACTGGGGTATATTTGTATGCACACATACAATATAAATAAATAAGTAAATATAAAATATTTTATAGATTTGAAATTTTAACTAGCTATTCACTTTATTGTCAAATCATTTTCATTAGTTACATCTTACAAAATAATTCTCATTTGAATTATTGATCTCCAGGCTAATCTTGAATTTTGGGGTTTTTTGTGTTTTGTTTTGTTTGTTTTATAAAGATACCTCTTATATTCATGGCTTTAGAAGTCCTTATACTTTATGTTGGAGTTCAGTGAATGAGGATAAGAACTTCAGAAGTCAGATGGCCAAAACTCTACAGAAGGTTCCTAAGAAAGAAATGTGTGGCCTTATTTCTTTCCCAGCTGCTTTATAGAGAAGCAATGAGTTAAGAAAGTTGTCATTCAAGGAACATTGACAATGAGCACCTGAGGGACCCTCCACACATCTTGGGCTCAGGAAGGCTTTTGTATGGATTTTAGAAAAAGAAAACCAAAAAGACATAAGAGTTTAAAAAGAAAAGTAAGTTCGGGCTATGTTTTCTTGATAGAAATAAAATTTCTAATATCTAACTACTATGTCATTTTCTGTGACTCCATTATTTTTTGTTATAGCCTAGGAACTAAATATTTAGACATTTTTACTATTGAAGTAAATATACCATAACAACATATTTGAATAAAGTATGAATTTCAAGTTTTCTTATGTATTTATTGAGTCAACTGGTAAGAAAAAATACATCAAGTTCAAGCAGCCTTTGATGTAGTTGGCTAAAGAACATTTGTAAGAGAGCTCCATCATGTCCTGGTTTCATTTCTCTTTCTGTGATACAACAAAAACAAAACACACTTGAAGAAAATCAACTTCAAGGAGAAAAGGTTTATTTCAGCTTACAGTTTAGGTTACAATCTATCACTTAAGGAGATTCGCAGAGGATTCTTAAGAGCTTGACATAACTGATCATCTTACAGGCACAATCAAGAGTTCTATATTTATTCATTGAAACAAATGAATGCTTAGTCCTTCAGTGCTGTTTGTTTTGTCTATTCTGATACAGCCCAGGTCCATACATAGGGGATATACTGCCTATAATACAATGGGTCTTCTCGTCTCAAATAACTCAATTAAAAAAAAAATCTTTCAAACGATTCCTCACCAAACCACAAGGACATATCCTCATCTATATTCATAGCAGCCTTATTTGTAATAGCTAGAAACTGGAAACAACCCAGATGTTCCTCAACCAATGAATGGATAAAAATAATTGTGGTACATTTACACAATGGAATACACCCAGCTATCAGAAACAAGGAATTCATGCAATTTGCGGCCAAATGGATGGAAATAGAAAAACTCATCCTAGTGAGCTAATCCAGACTCAGAAAGATGCACAAGGCATCTACTCACTTATAATTGAATTTTAGCCATTTAGTACAGGATAATTATCCTACAACCAACACACCAAAGGGAACATGAACGCAGACTTTGTTACCTATTAATGGGACAATTTGCCATAGGGGTGCTACCATGTAGGCCCCCAGTGCAAGAGGAAGCTCTTAGCCCTCATATGAATATTGAACTGAGAGGGGCTGATTTGTAGGAACACTGCGCATTGGAGGAGTGGGATGGGTGGGAGAGGGAGGAGAGCGTGGGAGAGTGGAACCGGGAGGGGTGGAAAGAGGGCACTGTGAAGGAGATGTAATTCGAAGTAATAAATAAACAAAACAAAACAAAAAAGAATGCAGAAAGAAAGAAAGAAAGAAAGAAAGAAAGAAAGAAAGAAAGAAAGAAAGAAAGAAAGAAAGAAAGAAAGAAAGAAAGAAATCTTTCATTGACATGTTCCTTTGCCAATCTGAAGCAGTCCTTCCCTGAATCTCTCTTCCCAAGTGATTCTGGGTCAGTAGTTCTCAATCTAGGGGCCAAACTATCCTTTCTAAGAGGTTGCCTAAGACTATTGAAAAATACTTATTTCTGATGGTGTTAGGAACTGAAACACTGCTCCTCTCTCCATCCACATACAGATATGTTCACATCATTGCACCAACCCCAATATATATACCCTGGACAAATATAGGTGTATATGAGAGGATTTGTACCATATTATAATTATGCAGACCAGTCACATGTGTGTACAGAGCAACTATTATGTTGAAAACAGAAGGACTGGCAGTAAAAAATGACACTTCATGAATTATAATTACTGAGTAAATGTACTGTCAAATCTTTAACTACTGCAAAACAAACAAACAAACAAAACCAAAACACTATATATACAATTGAAACTTAATCTGGATGCTGACTGATCTTCTTATATTCAGCAGTTGTTTATGTGAATACTGCCCCCTTGTGTTAATAACAAGGATGTAAAATACAAAACAGAAACGTAGAGAGAATTATAACTTTAATGAACTCTATTGACTGAACTATGCCATATATAATCTTTTGTAATAATGCGAAAAATATATTATTTTCATTAAAAAATCATCCATGGCAATGATCATGTAGAAAAAAATGTTAAGAAAAGAAAATACAGTGAAGATTTTATTACTGCTTATTTATTACTTCAATTAACATCTCCATCACATTCCCCTCCCTCCACCTCTCCCAGCCCCACCCTCTCACTCTTCCACCCTCTCCCATTTCTCCCACCTATCCTACTCCTCTCACCTATCCTATTTCTCTGGTGTGGGGTGCCCTACTTATCAGCTCCCTTCAGTTAGGCAGCCATATGAGGGCTAAGAGTTTCCTCTTGCACTGGGGGCCTACATGGCAGCTCCACTAGGGCAAAGTATCCCACTAAAAGTCTATGTTCATGTTCCTTTCAGTCTATTGGTTGTAGGCTAGTTATTCTATACTATATGGCTAAAATCCAGTTATAAGTGAATACATGCCATGTGCATCTGAGTCTGGGTTAGCTCACTCAGGATGAGCTTCTCTAGTTCCATCCATTGGGCAGTAAATTGCATAATTTCCTTGTTTCTGATAGCTGAGTAGTAGTCCATTGTGTAAATATACCACAAATTTTTAATCCATTCGTCGGTTGAGGGACATATGGGTTGTTTACCAGATTACAAATAAGGCTGCTGTGAACATAGATGAGGATATGTCCTTGTAGTTTAGTGAGGAATCATTTGGGTGGATACCCAGAAGTGGTATGGCTGGATCTTGAGTTAGGTAGGGCTAATCCAAGTTTTCTAAGAAATCACCAAACTGATTTCCATACTGGTTGTACAAGTTTGTACTCCCACCAGCAATGGAGGAGTATTCTCCATTCTTCACAACCTTGCCAAAATGTGTTGTCATTTGAGTTTTTGAACTAAGTAAGCCATTCTGACAGGTGTGAGATGGAATCTCAGAGTTGTCTTGAGTTGCATTTCTCTGATGATTAAGGATGTTGAGCATTTATTCAAATGTCTCACAGCCATTAGAGATTCCTCCTTTGTGAATTCTTGGTTTAGCTCTGTTTCTCATTTTTTGATTGGATTATTTGGTTTCTTGGTGTTTAATTTCTTGAGTTCTTTATAAGTTATGGATATTAGCCCTCTGTCAGAAGTGAGGTTGGTAAAGATCTTTTCCCAATATGTAGGTTGCCATTTTGTACTAATGACAGTGTCCTTTGCCATACAGAATATTTTCAGTTTCACGAGGTTCCATTTATTGATTGTTGGTCTTAGAGCCTGCACTATTGGTGTTCTGTTCAGGAAGATGTCACCTGTGCCAATGAGTTCAAGGCTTTTCTGCACTTTCTCTTCTATTAAATTTAGTGTGTCTGGCTTTATGTTAAGGTCTTTGATCCACTTGGACTGAAGTTTTGTTCAAGGTAACAAGTATAGATAATTTCATTCTGTTACATGTCAACATCCAGTTAGACCAGCACCATTTGTTAAAGATGCTGTCCTTTTTCCATTGTACAGTTTTGTATTCTTTGTCAAAAATTAAGTGACCATATGTGTGTGGGTTCGTTTCTGGGTCTTCAATACAATTTCATTGATCACCTGGTCTGTTTCTATACCAGTACCATGCTGATTTTATTACTATTCCTCTGTAGTATAGCTTGAAATCTGGGATCGTGATACCATCAGATTTTTTTTTAATGTACAGTATTGATCTTGTGTTTTGTTATTCCATATGAAGTTGAGAATTGTTTTTTCCAGGTCTGTATTTTGATAAAAATTACATTGAATCTGTATGTTATTTTTTGGCAGGATGGACATTTTTATTATGTTGATCCTACCTATCCATGAGCATGGGAGATCTTTCCGTCTTCTGATGTCCTCTTCAATTTCTTTCTTCAACAACTTGAAGTTCTTGTCTTACAGGTCTTTCACTTGTTTGTTTGAAGTTACCCCCTGGTATTTTATATTGTTTGTGGCTATTGTGAAGGGTGTTGTTTCCCTAATTTCTTTTTCAGCCCATTTATCTTTTGTATAAAGAAGGGCTTCTTATTCTTTTTGAATTAATTTTGTATCCAGCCACCTTGATGAAGGTGTTTATCAGATGTAGGAGTTCTCTGGTGGAATTTTTGGGGTTACTTATGTATACTATCATATCATAAGCAAATAGGGATAATTTGACTTCTTCCTTTCTGATTTGTATTCCCTTAATCCCCTTTAGTTGTCTTACTGCTCTAGCTAGAACTTCAGGTACTATTTTAAAGAGATATGGGGAGAGTGGGCATCCTTGCCTTGTCCTTGACTTTAGAGGAAATGCTTTAAGTTTCTCTCCATTTAATTTGATGTTGGCTACTGGCTTGCTGTATATTGCCTTTATTATTTCTAGGTATGGTCCTTGTATACCAGCTCTCTCCACGACTTTCAGCAATGAAGGGTGTTGGATTTTTTCAAATGCTTTTTCAGCAGCTAGCAAGATGATCATGTGGTTTTTTTTTTTCTTTCGTCTTGTTTATATGTTGACTTACTTTGATGGATTTTCATATGTTGAACCATCCCTGCATTCCTGGGATGAAGCCTACTTTATCATGGTGTATGATACTTTTGATGTGTTCTTGGATTTGGTTTGCCGGTATTTTATTTAGTATTTTTGAGTCTATGTTCATCAGGGAAATTGCTCTGAAGTTCTCTTTCTTTGTTGGGTCTTTGTGTGGTTTAGGAATCTGGGTGACTGTGGCCTCATAGAATGTGTTTGGCAATGTTCCTTCTGTTTCTATTTTGTGGAAGAGTTTGAAGAATATTGGTATTAGCTCTTCTTGTGGTACATTTACTCATATGACTGTTGAACTGAGGGGGACTGATATGTAGGGGTAACCCACTCTGGAGGAGTAGGATAGGTGGGAGGGGGGAAGAGAGTGGGAGGGTGGGACTGAGAGGGGTAGAGAGAGGGGACTGTGATAGAGATGTAACTTGAAGTAATAAATAAACAAAAAAGAGAATATAATGGCAGCCTACAGAGACAGGTTACCAGTACCACAAACAAAAGGTAGCAGCTGTGGAAAATTCATTGTGCTCAGAATCACCAGAGCTATAAAACGTCAACAATTGCTGAGGATTTACTGTTGCCCATGGCCAGACAATGTTATGATGGGAGGCAAATGCGTTACAAAGTTGAATGCAACTTCCTTATCTAACAACTCTGTCCACAGAAGAGTAGATGACAAGTCCGCTAATATTCTTGATTATGTAATTCAAGAAATAATTAAATCTGTTCAAATTCCAATATTTAGTGTCCATCTTGAAGAATCAACAGATATTGCAAATTGTTCATGCTACTGGTTTATGTGTGGTGTATTAAAGATGACAACTTTAAAGATAAGTTTCCTTTTTGCACCTCTTCTGAGACAACTATTCGAAGTGATGTATTTGCCACAGTTGGTTCACTTTTGAAACACCGTAACATCTCTTCAGAAAAGGTTTGTGGTGTTTTCAGAGATGGTGCTCCAGCTATGCTGGAATGTTGATCTGGATTTTGGCATTTGATAATGAATGAGTCACCAAAGGTCATCAGACTCACTGTTTGATTTATAGGCAAATATTATCAATGAAGATACTGCCACAAGAGTTACAAGAGGTAATGAAAAGAGTCATAAGTTTTGTCAGTTTTGCAAAGGTGAGCACTTTAGCCAGTCTACTGGTTTTGCAACTGTGCAACAAGTTAGATGCACCAAATAAAGTTCTGATATTTCATGCTGAAGTGAGATGGTTGTTGAGAGGCAAAGTATTAAAATGCACTTTTTTTTCTTTTTTGAACTTTTTATTGAGTCTTCATGAATTTCACATCATGCAACTCAATCCCATTCATCTCCCTGTCCCTTCATATCTGCCCTCTGTCCTTGCAACCTCCTCCTCCCCCCAAAAGAAAACAAAAAATAAAACAAAAAAAATTAAATAATAAAAAAAAAACAAAAACAAAACAAAAAAACATCTTCCCACAGAAGCTGCCATGTGGCTCTGTGTGTCCCACACTGGGGCTGGGCCAGCTCAGTGCATAACATGACCTCAGGTGGCAGTCCAGACCAGAAATGTCCATATGGCCTTCGGTGGTAATATGGGCCACGGCGATCAATCCGGATCCTTGCTGCAGCAGGCCACAGACCCCGGATATGGCCCTCATTGTCAGCACTGGCCAGGACATCACCATGGCCTTGGGTGGCAGAGCAGGCCACTCACATCTGGCCATTCCATATCTATCTCCCTTAAATTCAATTACCAGAAGTAAACTCTTTCAATAATTTACTTTGACTTCTGCAAGTGTTCTTTTTGACGATTTTCACACATGTATATGCTCATATAATTCTATTGCACATTCTCTTCCATACTGTACTCAATATGGATGAGGACAAATGACAACAAGGAAGGATAAGGAGGAAAGAAACATCATGGGCTAACCAGGAACACATGACAGAGAACAGCTTGCTCTGAGAATTACCATGATGATGATGAAGAAAAACAATCCATTTGGAATACATGAAAGTAAAATGAGGTTTTATCTGGGAAGGTAGAAGGTTAACTTTGAGGATTAAAATTTGCCTAGTGCCTGTGTTTAAGGTCATATTAAAATGTAATAGGTCTGGTTGTAAGTTTGTTTGTGGGTTGCAGGTTAGGGAATAACTCCGCTGCCCCAATAACCCTATTAATCATTTTTAAATGTTAATATTTTCTGCTACAATTTGCAGCCAATGTGGAACATGATATCCATACATTAAAATTCATAATCAGACATTAAAAGAGTTTCTGAGGAGAGAGCACACTAACACTCCCCAGTACCAAAGGCAGTTTAGTGGCAGAAGGAGATTTTTCTAGCCAAAGAGCGAAAAAGGAACAGAAGACCGCCCCTTCTTGTTGGATCTGTCATGGCAGGAGAATTATTACTTTAAGACTTAGCCTACACTACAAAACAGGGGACTGGTGGGGACTATGGACCCCAAATCTGAGGGTAGACATGACTTGGTGAGCATTGGCCCAGTTGGGTTGGTACTTAGACCCAGGGAAACCACGGGAATGTAGGGCAGTTCAATATTAGGCCTGAGTCACATGAAAAGCTGAGACTCTCCCTGTGTACTAGAAAACCAGGCAGTCAGCTCCTGCAAGCAGAATTTTAAAACAATTTGGCCTAACAGAAGAGGAGTCAAACACTGACTGCTGGGGAAACTCCTGCTGTGCAGGAAGAATGTTCAAATATTAGACAGAGTTCTGATGGAAATCAGAGAAGACAGAGTTCCCATGGAGTTACAAGGCTATGAGCCACATGCTACAACCTGAGACTGGAAAAGCACATGCTGGCTGCCACTGAGTTAGGCCCACCAAATGCCTGGCCATCCATGGGAAACAAAAACACATCTGGCCTCTGAACTTCAGACCATAGCTAGGCCAAGGTTAACATGGATTTGGATATTTTGCTCCCACCCAGGATACACAACTCCAAGCTAGGAAGAAGGCTAACAAGCCTACTCTTTCAGGTCAAAACCAGCATCCTTTTAGACCGAGATAAGGAGTGGAGTTAACCACCTAGATTAAAAATGGAGGAATTCACAACTCTCAGTACATTTGGATTCCATTTGAGTTTGTTTCACTTGACATGCATATGATTTTTATACTGACAATTTTGGTTCCATGTATCCTTTTTGGGAAAGATTGGACTAGGATAGATTTACAGAAGAACAGAGCTTACAGATGGAATGTTAAATTGTGAGTAATAACAATGGGGGAAGGAAAAAACCCTGCCCAATAGAGAAGACAAAATTGATGGCAGCTGGAGCTCAGAACTCCCTGGTTGCAAGATGCCTCTCTACTCCTCCTGTTAGGGGTCGGCCAATGCAGTACAGTGGCAACTAGATTCCAAGGAATGATGAACAGAATGTCACTGTTGCAGCATGGGATAGCACAGCTGGACCAAGACTTAAAATGTTCTTATTTCTTTGCTTGATTTTTGTTTGGATATCTTTGATTTTTCCCTATATCTTGAGGTAAAAAGAATATTTTTGTAGTTTGGCATTGCTGAAATATGGGATATTTTTGAGAATTTTGAACACATTCAGAGTGTCACTGCACCTCAGATTTGTTGTTCTCTAGGTTGCAGAGTTACTATGATTTGGGATTCAGATGAAATATTTGAGCAGGGCATTGGTGACATACGACTTTGATCTCAGCACATAGGATACAGAGACAGGCAGATCTCTGTGAATGCTAGACCTGACTGGTCTACACAAGGAAGTCAGGGAAGAACCCCTGCTGATAAAATAAGGCTGATTGCTAACAACAGTCTAGAATTCAAAATGATACATTTTTTTCCCTTGAAAGTACTATGTAGGTTTTTTTTTTTCTTGGTGATTTTTTGGTGATGTCCTTACTGATCTGAAAGATGGACATACATCAATCTTGTATTTGTATAAAGAAAAGGGTATTTTGGCCAAACAAAAGATATTCTATTTGAAGAAAGGGATGGCAGGCAGGCAGCTAGTCTCTTTAGATGTGGGGCTCCCATGGGAGTACTGGTGCCAAAAGACAGTTTGACCTAGAAAAGATATTCTGTTCATAGAAAGGGATGTCAAGCAGGCAGCCAAACTCCTTAGGATGTGGGACTCCCACGGGAGAATTGGTGCCAAAAGACATTTTTTCCTAGAAAAGATATTCTGTTAGATGATATAAAGACCCAGAGTTACACTGGGAGCTGAACATTTAACAGGTTTTTTTTTTTTTTTTTTTTTTTTTTTTTAGCTTATAGCATGCAAAATGTTCAGGATATTGTTTATAGTCCTATAGGTCAAACATTTATGAAATGATGCTTTGTTTAAAAATCTTATTGGCTGCATGGAATCTATGTGACTTATTACATGCTGTGAAACTTATTGTTACATGAATGGAGATTTTCAGATGTTTCTTCTGCTCAAAAAAAAATGAGCAATAAAACATCCTTGGTTGATCTGCGCATCCTACATGTCCCATGTATTTTTATGATTGCAGAACTGTATGTTACTTGTGAGAGCTTATATATTTACAGAAAAAAGGTCCAAACACAAGAAGTTGGATCAGACCTGACAAGATTCATCCTGGATGATGCTGAGAAAGATACTGAGACACATCCCAACATCTTATGGGACTCATCCTTAAACTGCTTCAATTCCTATTAGATCAAAACCCACTTCCAGGACAGTTTCAAACTGTACCAGACAGGACTTCATTTAAGCTTATGTTTTCAATTTTAAAAAACTAGACAACAAATGCTACTATTAACTTACTTAACCATCTTTTCCATTTTTATTTGGGCCCCAAACAGGTGTCCTTTGCCCAGAGTCAGCAGAAAGCAATCTCAAAGAAGAACTATGTCCTATTTCCTTGGGTTAAAGGGGCACAAATTTTGGGTGTTCTCTTGGTTAATGGATGCTTATCATTATAAGGGAGTTGGGAAAAAAGGGAGAATAGAGGAATATCATATAGAAATAATGTAGGAATAATAGGATAAGGGTAGATTATTGAACCTACTCTTAAACTTAAAGATATTACTATTCTCTACATAAGGTTGATTTTTGATACATTGCTATAGAATTTTGTATATTGATACAGATTTAAGGTTGTCTTGTTACACATATATGTGTATAGTTCAACTATTATATAAAGTATTGTACCTATGCAACTCATTTAAAAATATGAAATTTACTTCCACTCCTTCTATAAGCTGTTATTGCAATCTATTTAGAATGTTAAATAATACAAGTTTATGGTTAGTCAATCAAACTAATAATCATATCAGATACTAGTCCAGTTAATCACCAAAATATACTTCCTAAATTAGATTGATAGATGAATGGCTATATAGATCCATGGATGTCTTCAAAAACCTCAGAGACCTACAGAAAATCACCTTTAATGATATTTTCATTATTTTAAGAATTATTTGACTTGAGACATACCAGCTCCTGACAGAAACCCATTCATCTAAAAGAAGACTGATCATCAGAAAACCTCCATTTGGGGTTGTTTCAAATGTGGTAAGGAAGGTGAGCCTATTTCCACTGGGCTAGGAAAAGTCACTATTCAACTATAGACAGAATGCTATCTGATATGGGCAAGCTTAAATGCAGGTTAGATGAAGGCCTACCTCTGCAAAGACAGGGTAAGAAAATCTTTCTCATTTCCTGCTACACAATTAAGTCTGTGAGTTATGCTTGGCCAGAAGGCTGACGATGATCCTCCAATGGTATTGAGAGATATTTGGGATTGTCCAGGCAAAAAACTGTCGTTTTTCTGTTTTGGAAGCTGCTTCCCTTCATTTCCTGCTCACACTGATAATTTTATCCCTTAAGTGTGATTGTGTTGAAGATGTAATAGATATAGTTTTTCAGTTAAGCTTAAGATCTTTAGGATTTGAGAAGATATTTTTAGATCTAAATAAAATGTTTAGGGTTATAAATATAGGATATGATAGAGAATATTTAGATTCAAAACTTTAGACACACCAAGATAGGATAGATACTGTTTTCTTCAAGATTGACAGATAAAAATAGGCTAAACATTATGTGTGTGACCTTTATATATGGTTTTCCTGATTGTTTCCTAATAGTTATTACTATATATAGTTTCAAAAATAGCCTTTTTATTAGACAAAAAATAGGAATTGTTAGGATGATTTGAAAGGCTTGTATTCAAATGTTAATTACTTGTCTCTTGCCTTCCTTAATGTATGTGATGTATATGGGCAAACATTATGCTGTGTAACCTCACCTACTAACCATCTCTGATTAATTGAATACAGCATCCTGTAGCCTGGGCTAGGTAATGGAGAAAGATGGGGTGAAGGTTCGAGGGCTTGGTGGGGAAAAGGTGAGTAGGAAGGATAAGGAGGAAGCAGATGTCACGGACTAACCTGGAGTATGTGGCAGAGAACAGCTTGCTCTGAGAATTACCGTGATGAAGTGAAACAGCTCACTTTGAATATATGCTAATAAAATGCAGTTTTATCTGGGGAGGTAGAAAGTTAGGTTAGATTAAGATTTGCCTAGCCCAACTTGAGGCTATATTAAAATGTAAAAGGTCCATGTGAGTTTGTTTGTAGGTGACAGGATAGGGATTAATTCCACTATCCTAAAAGCCATATTAATCATTTATAAATATTGATGTTTCCTGTTATAGTTCTGTAATTGTGTCTTTTACAGTATCAAGTCTACCTATTGGCTTTCTGGAGCCTAGCATGCTTGAGTAAGGGTTTATCCTATTCTAGTGTGGGTTTAGCTCAACTGATTATATCCACAAATATGAATTAAAAGATTCAGAAATTTAGGATTTCATCACTCTGGAGGAAGACATATTATATATCATACATAATATTTGCTATTAATCTCCTTTTCTTTATTTCATTTTAAACAATGTTCAATTATCACACCGTTTGTCATGTTATTTATTTATTTTTATTGAAAATAGATTTTTTTCATACACTATATTCTGATCATGATTTCCCCTCTCTGAAGTTCTCCAAAATACTCTCTACTTCTCTACCTACCCTAATACATGTCCTTTCTTCTCTCTTTCATTAGAAAAAGAACAAGTATCTTTAAAAAAAATTAAGCTCAGCAATATCCTCTCAGTGAGTTTTTCCTGTGATGAGTATATAGTAACCTTCATCATCCCTCCTGATTCATTTTGATTTTAAGTCTATTTTGTCAGATATTAAAAAGGCTGTACTGGCTGCTTTTTTGGGACATTTTGCTTGGAATAATTATTTCCATCCTTTTACCCTGAGGTGATGTTTATCCTTGATGGGAAGGTGTGTTTCTTGGATACAGCCAAAGGACGGATCCTGTTTTTCAAACCAGTTCTGTTACTTTCTATCTATTTATTAGGGAATTAACACCATTGGTGTTGAAAGTTATCTATGACCAGTGTTTGTTGATTCCTGTTATTTTGTTGTGGTGACTGTTCCCCACCCCATTCCTTTGATTTACTGGTGTGACATCCTTTATTCATTGTGTTTTTGTCACTACAGTTGACCTCTTCAGGTTGATTTCTTTTTCTAGCACTTCTTGTAGAGCTGGATTTGTAGATAAATACTGATTACATTTGATTTTATTGTGGTATTTTTTTCCCTATTGTGATTGAAAGTTTTGGTGAAGGTGAATATAGTAGTCTCAAATGGCATCTGTTGTCTCTTAGAATTTGTGGAACATAAACCCAGGCCCTTGTGGATTTCAGAGTCTCTACCGAAGTGGTCTTTTTTTCTAATAGGTCTACTTTTAATGTTACTTGGTCTATTCCCTCTGCAGCTTTTTTTTTTAATTAGTTTTTTCAAGTTGCATCTTGATTAAAGTCCCCTCCAAACTCCCCTCCAGGTCCTAACTGCCCTCTCTCCCTCTTCCCCATCTCTGTCCTCACCTTCTGCTTAGATGAGGGGAGCCCCCACATATCAAACCCCCTCAGTTCATCAGTCACATGAGGGCTAAAAGCTTCCTCTTGTACTGGGGCCTGACATGGCAGCCCAGCTAGGGTAAGGTGTTCCATTAACAAGCAACAAGGTCCATGACATTACTGGATGAAGTTTTTCATAGGATAGTAGTTATGCTAGGTTCCTGTCTGTTTGGGTCTATGGGTTGTAGGATGGTTGTCCTGTGCTATATTGTTAATATCTACTTATACAAAAGTACATACCATGCGTATCTTTCTGGGTCTAGGTTAGGTCACTTAGGATGAGGTTTTCTAGATCCATCCATTTGGTTACAAATTGCATGATTTCCTTGCTTCTGATAGCTGAGTTGTATTCCATTGTGTAAATGTACCACAGTTTTTTTTTCTATTTTTTTTCCTTTATTTTTTATTTCTTCAAGTTACATCTCAATCGCAGTCCCCTCCCTATTCCCCCCTCCAGTTCCACCCTCCAACCCTCAACCCCCCATCCTCTTCCCTTTTTTTTAAGTTTAAGGTATATCTTATTTCCCCCTACAGTTTTCCCTTTCAGTCCAACAAATGGCTCTTTCTCTTATAATAATAAATACAATACAAAACAACAGAGGTAATTAGGCCACAGTTATGAGGGTTATATGGCTTAGCGTACATTCCCAATGTCCAGTCCATATGTATTTGGCACATGACATTCTACTATCTAACCATCTCCATGAGTTTAAAGTTCTATATCTGACTCAACATTCATACTAACTTACAACACAATATTAAAAGCATCTTCTTAGACCTATAACACTCTCTTGACTCCTAAACCACTCAAAATTTAATTATGAGGCTCTAGCTATCTATTCTTCAACCACCTCAGAGACCTGAGAGGGATAAATATATCTGATTTTATAGGAAGTACAGGTCCTGCAGCTTCCAAAACTAAGAAATGACATACCAGTGGCTGCCTGGACAGTTCCCATTTTATCTCCATACATTACAGCATCGATCTTCAGTCGTTTGGTCCTGTTTCTCTGACAGACATTGATTTTAGAGCAGGATTTTAGCTATATAGTAGAAGGTATCAATACTACAACTAACACACCAAAGGGAGCTTGGACATTGACTTTTTATTTTTTATTTTATTTATTTTTTATATTTTTTTCCATTTTTTAGTCTTTTTTATCTATTTGTCTGCTTATTTGTTTGTTTGTTTTTTAGTTCTCTCTCCCGGGCAATGAGAAACTTTTCACTGATGGTACTGCCTCGTAGACCCACAATGAATGAGGAGGCTGTTGGTCCTCATACGACCTCTCAAATGAGAAGAGGGACTGTTATATAAGGACACCCCAACACAGAGAAATGGGATGGAAGGGATAGGAGGTAAAGAAAAAAAATGAAATGTGATGTTTCGGACTCTTACTACTAATTGTCATAAACTGTTTAGGATAAATAAGAAATGCAAACTAATAGTTATGCAAGCCGATCATTTTGTTAGGTTTTTTTTTTTGTTAGTTATTTTCTAAGCTAATCAGAAATAAAGCTGCTAAGAGACAAGCAACATCTGCTTACCCTAATATAAGAGATAGATAGGGCCTCTTCAAAAACCTCAAGAGATCTGCAGAATATGGCATTCAAAGATACTTGTGTAACTTTAGATTTTTTTATATCAAGACATATCAACTCCTGACAGCACCCCCTATTCTACCCCAAGTAGAAGATGAGCATCAAAGAATCTCCAGTGGGAGATGACTGAATTAGTCACAAGCCTATCTCTTGGTAGGAAAAGCCCCTTGCTCCAACTGTAGACAGAATGCTGTCCAAAAAGGACAAAACCTGGAAGCAGGTAAGTCAACAGCCTAGCTCTGCCAAGACAGGGTAGGCAAGTCCTTCATAGCCCCTGCACAGTTTTTTTTTTTTAATCCATTCCTTAGTTGAAGGACATCTGAATTGTTTACAGTTTCTGGCTATTAAGAATAAAGCTGCTATTTATTTATTGCTGTGGAGATGTCCTTGTGGATTGGTGGAGAATCTCTTGGATAGTTTTCCAGAATCCGTGTGTATGGCTGGGTCTTGAAGTAGAACTATTCCCAATTTTCTAATATATCATCAGATTGATTTCCATAGTGGTTTCCAAGTTTGCATGTCTATCAGTAATGTAGTTTTCCTCTTTCTCCACATCCTAGCCAGAATGTGCTATCTCTTCAGTTTTTGATCTTAGCCATTATAATGGGTGTGAGATAGAATCTCGGAGTTGTATTTCTCTGATGATCAAGACTGTTGAGCATTTCTTCAAGTGCCTCTCAGCCTTTAGAGATTCCTCTTTTGCAAATTCTCCGTTTAGTTTTGCACCATATTTTTTGATTGGATTATTTGGTTTGTTGGTGTTTAGTTTCTTGAGTTCTTAATATATTTTGGGCATTAGCCCTCTGTCGGATATGGGGTTGGTGAAGATCTTTTTTTCATTCTGTAGGCTGTCATTTTGTTCTACTGACAGTGTCCCTTGCCTTGCAGAAGATTTTTAGTTTCATAAGGTCCTATCTATTGATTTTTGATCTTAGAGTCTGAGCTATTGGTATTCTGTTCAGGAAGTTGTCTCCAGTGCTAATGAGTTTGAGGCTTTTCCCCACTTTCTCTTCTATTAGATTTAGTGTGTCCAGCTTTATGTTTAGATCTTTGATCCAACTGGACTAAAGTTGTGTGCAGGGTGATAAATATGGGTCTATTTGTATTCTTCTACATGTTGACATCCTTATTTATTTCATGACATCTACTCCTCTTGAGTATGTTTGGGTCTTTTTATTATAGAGACTTCAATTGTGCTTTTAAAGTAAATAGTATGAGAGCTCTACAATTTCTTCTGAATGTACTTAGTGCTATGAACTTTCCTTTTTGCACTTCATTCATTGTGTCCCAGAAGTTTGGGTATGTTGTGCCTTCATTTTCATTCAATTCTAAGAAGATTTTAATTTATTTTTAATTATTCACTTACCCAGATATTATTGATTAAAGAATTGTTCAGTTTCCATGAGTTTGTAGATGTTTTGTTGTTTCTGTTATTGTTGAAGTCTAATTTTATTTGATGATGGTGTAATAAATTATAAGAGGTAATTTCAATTTTCTTTTATCAGTTGAATCTTGCTTTCTGATTGACTATACAGTTGATTTTGAAGAAGGTTCCATAAGGTGCTGAGAAGAAAGTACATTTTTTTTGTGATTGGGTGAAATGTTCTGTGCTTATCAGTTAGGTACATTTGATTCATGGCATCAGTTAGTTTCATTATTTGTCTATTTGGGATGATTATAATTCTAGATGTTAATATCTAGTGTTATTTTTACTGGGTGGGTTTTCCGCCATCTTGGCCCCCCCCCACATATATTTCTTATAACAAGTTTTGGAATAAGTATTATTCTCTTCACAATTCCGACAAAAATAATATGAAGGCTAAAATGGGTTAAGAAACTTGTGTACACACATATCTATCTGCAGCTTTGGCATAGGTGTCCTACACCTAATATAGGTACCCTTATCTTTTCTCCATAGTTGCTTATCTCTATATACCTATGAGTCTAGTTTACTTACAAAATTTAAGTTCTTGCTAAAAACAAATATTTGTGGCACCCACAAATATCCTCTTTTCAGCTGATCAACTTGAGGAATAGTGATGCCTTTACTCCTTTCAAACTTGCTAAGATGCTATTTTAATTCATTTGAATTTCTTTTTCCCTTCAGTATACAAATCAGTCATCTTACAACCACCTGTGACTCTAACTCTAAAAAGTCTTACAACCTTTGCTGTCCCAGAAGGCAACTCTACTCATATATACATACCATCACACATATACACAGAATTAAAAATAAAAGAAACTTAAAAAATAATATGTGAGTAATCTGGTCAAGCTTCCAAACTTGACCAGATTTTTATACCTGGGACCCACATAAAGTGGAGGAAGAATTTATTCCACAAATTTATTCCATAATTCCCTCTGAACTTGAAATATGCACCAGAGCTTATGAGTATCCACACACAATAACACACACACACACACACACACACACACACACACACACACACACACGATAAATAAAAATATTTGGAATAATGTATGAGTGTTCTATTGCTGTGAAGAGACAATAAGAACAAGGGAATTATTATAAAAGGAAAACTTTAATCGGGGATTTGCTTACAGCTTCAGAAGGTTGGATTATTATCATCATGATGGAGAGCATGGCAGCATGCAGACAGTAGCAGAGAGCTTTGCAACCTGTTCCTCAAGCAGCAGGGAGCAGGAGAGACTTTGGTACTGGCTGAACTTTTGAAACCTCAAAACTTACCCCCAGCAACATACCTCCAACAAAGTCAGACCACATAATCCTTCTACCACTTAAACAGTTCCATTCCTTGGTGATGAAACATTCAAATATATGAGCCTATGGGGATCATTTTCACTCAAACGACCACATAGTGGTATATTAAGACAGAATTGATTAAAATATAACCACATACATCTATCAGTTTTATATCTATGTTAAGAAATACCTAGAATATGTGGTATTTAATAGATTGAGAAGAAAGTGGCTATTGAGGATTGTAAATCAGGAGGGTAATCACAGAGATAGAGAAGAAGGATAATGAACTAGCCTAAGGTATCTCATGCATTCTAGATACTTAACCTCTTTGATATTCCTATTGACTCTTCTTATGTCTCACTTCTTTGATTTTGTGTATGACATTGGGATGTATTCTCTGTTCAGACTCCTTTTGAAAATAAAACACCGCCGGGCAGTGGTGGCGCACGCCTTTAATCCCAGCACTTGGGAGGCAAAGGCAGGCGGATCTTTGCGAGTTCGAGGCCAGCCTGGTCTACAAAGTGAGTCCAGGACAGCCAGGGCTACACAGAGAAACCCTGTCTCGAAAAACAAAACAAAACAAAAAGAAAATAAAACACATGCACAGCTACTCTGATGCTAACAGTCAGGTCATAGGAGAATACTTGAAATTACTTGGGAATTAGAAGAGCAATCTGTCAACAGTCATTCCCTTCAGAGGTAAGCCAGAGTTCTGTTATCATGCAGCTATTGCTAAAAGGGCCAGACTATCTTACTCACACTGAGGACAACTTGCATTACTTGTTCTAGATTTAGAAATCTTCAAGTGTGGGCTGGGTATGTGTTGTAATGGGTCTGAAGCTCAACCTCTCCTAGAGCCCTGTCTTGCTTCCTTACTTCCTTAGCATGGACAATGACATTGTAGCACACTTTAACACACCTGTGGCACACTAAACATTGTGTCAAATCTAGCTTCCAGGAGTACCTTAATATGAAGTATATTTCTAGAATCTCGCAGAGCTCAGTTTCAGTCCCCCATGTCTTTCCCTTCATCTTAGTTTTTTCTGTTTCTTGAATTTATCTTTGCTTTCCTTATATAAATAAATCTGTGGATTTGTTTTTTTATTGTTGCTGGATTTTTATTTAGCATATATGATTCCTGTCTTTCTTCTTTCTTCTTCATCAGTATAAAATTTGACAAAAACCTGAATAGAGACTTTTCATTGTTTACATTAAACACACACATACACACACAAAACACCCCTTCTGTTGCAGGCAAAAAAAGAAAACAAAGGGAAGTTGATTAATATTTAAATTTTAATAATTTTATTCTATCAATGTATATGACCTCTCTGGACAATTACTATGTCATGAGAATTAAATTCTTTCAGGAAACAATGAAAAATACAACATATTATTCATTTATTATGGATGAGGGAACAAAGGTTTCACACAACCTAATTATTTAAAAAATCACTTGGGTTCTAGAAACTCTATTTGGAAGAGAAAATTTATCCATCTTTACAATATCCCAGAGCAAAGAGTATTATTATGCTCTGAAAAATGGTGTCAGTTCTTCCTTAATCTGGACTATCTCATGATGTTTTCACATCTTCCTACAAACAAAAACAAAATGTACCTTTAAAAATATGTTGCTCAGATGACAAATATTCTTTTTTTAATTTATATTTTAGTTCTTCAAGTTACATCTTAATCACAATCCCCTCCCTACTCCCCCCTCCGGTCCCACCCTCCCAACTTCTTCCCCCTCAACCCCCACATTCCCTTCCTTTTTTTTAAGTTTAAAGTATATCTTTTTCCCCCAACTGCTCCCCCATTCAGTCCAACAAATGCCTCTTTCTCTTATACCAATAATTACAATACAAAACAGCTCAAATAATTAGGCCACAATTATGAGAGTTATATGGCTTAGCTTATATTCCCAATGTCCAGTCCATATATATTTGGCACCTGACTTTAATATTCTACTATCTAACTGTCTCCATGAGTTTAAAGTTCTATATTCAACTCAGCTTTCATCCTAACTTGCATCACAATTTTAAAAAAATCTTCTTAGATCCAGAACACCTTCTTACTTCCTAAAAAACTCAAAATATAACTGTGAGACTCTAGCTATCTAATCTTCAACCACATCAGAGACCTGAGAGGGATAAATATATCTGGTTATACAGGAAGTGCAGGGCCAGTAGCTTCCAACACTAAGAAATGACATACCAGTGGCTGCCTGGACAGTTCCCATTTTCTCTCCATACATTACAGCATCAATCTTCAGCCATTTGGTTTCTCTAACAGACATTGATTGTAAATCAAGAATTATGAAGGACTTGCCTGCCCTGTCTTGGCAGAGCTAGGCTGTCGACTTAGCTGCTTCCAAATTTTGTCCTGTTTGGACAACATTCTGTCTACAGTTGAAACAAGGGATTTTTCTTGCCAAGAGATAGGCTTGCCACTAACTCAATCATCTCCAATTGGAGATTCTTCGATGCTCATCTTCTACTTGGAGTAGAATACGGGGTGCTGTCAGGAGCTGACAAGTGTTGATATAAAAAAAATCTTCATTTAAGAAAACATCTTTGAATGCCATATTCTGCAGATCTCTTGAGGTTATTGAAGACCACCTATCTATCTCTTATATTTGGATAAGCAAATGTTGCTTGTCTCTTAGCAACTTGATTTCAGATTAGTTTAGAAACTAACTGTGATAGACTGTCCTAATACCTAACAAAATGACATGCTTGAATGACTATTAGTTTGCATTTCTTAGTTATCCTAAACAGTTTATTACAGTTGGTAATAAAAGGCCACAACATCACATTTCATTTTTAAGCATTACCTAGGTAAAATACCTTAAAAAGATTTAACATTAATTTTATATCAATATACAAAGATCAAAACCAATGTAGCCCAATACAATCTTAATTTTATATCAATATACAAAGGTAGAAGGGCATATTCAATAATCTGTCCTTTTTTTCTTAATCTTTCCTATATTATGTCTATGTCACATTTTTTCTCAAGTCTGTTCACCCCTATGTAGGAGAGAAAGAATGATACAGAAAAGAAAAAGAGAGAAGTCCCTGGGTCTAACCTCCAAAACCTATTTAACAAGACCATTTAACAACTTGTAATCTCTTCCCCTAAATAACAAGATTTTCTATTATCCATCAAATGACCAAAGAAGGGGAAAAATACCCACCCCACCTTCTGGAGATGGGACTTCACTCTCTTAAAATGACTTCCTGCTGATTTGGGACGTAGTAAACCTGTTTGGGGCCCAAATAAGAATGGAAAAATGGTTAAAAATGTCAATAGAATCATTTGATGTTCAGTCCTTTTGTGCTCAGCTATTTAAATGTCCTAAGAAGTTTGTAGACAGAAGCTGAACTTCAGGGCTTTACTGAAGTTCTGGCTGAAACAGTCTGTGGAGCTGAACAATCTTAGCAATTTTGAGTTGCTGTGGTTGTAGACTTTTGAAGAAACAGCTATTGAGAAGTCTGCAAGGCTAGATTGTCTGGGCTACATCTCTTCTTTGGTGTCTGATCTGTTTTCTTCTGAGGTTTCAGTTGTCCAGTTGTCCATGGATTCCTTGGATGGATGCTTTAAATCTCCTGGAAAGAAAAGAATGGAGCCCTGCTCTAATACTGACTCTGGAACACAACCTTTTTTTTTTTTTTTTTTGGGGGGGGGGGTCAGGTAATATTTTCCCTGGAGCAAATTTGGCTTTTTGACAATATAAAAAGTATTATGTTTCAATTGAGATTAAAAAAGAAATTATTTTGATATTTTGGAACTAAACAAACCTTCAAGTGTGTATATTTTGAGACCTCAAAAGACAATTCGCTTTGAATTTCTGCATGCATTTGTGAGTAACTTTTAAACTTAAATCCTTCCAAATCCTATGTGCCTGTCTCTGCATTCTAAGCATTGGGATCAAAGGCATGTTGTTCCCAACTGATGGGATTAAAGATGTGTTCCACCACCCCTGGATCGAAGTTTTTCTCTATTTAGAGCTTGCTTTGTGTCAGGCTGACCTTGAACTCTGAGATCTGGAGGTTTCTGTCTCTAGTTTGTTGGGATTAAGGGTGTATCCTTCTCAAATAATGGGATTAAGGGTGTGCACCATCACCACCCTGTTCCTTGTAACTCTAGAATTTATAAGACGACTAACTCTATAGTGATCTTCCTGTCTCTGCTGGAGTTAAAGGCATGGGCTAACACCACGCATTTCATATATTTTACCTTAGCTCCAATTTTTTTCAACTCTTAGAGGTTTAGAAGACCAGGTTGAACTGCAGTAACCTTTAATTTATTTACAGGATTTTAAACCTCTTACCTGCTTCTTAATGCCGAACCATGAAAATATCCTTTATATCTATGAAAAAAAACTTTTAAGCTCCTGTCAAGTTTGTGTAAGCTATGTGGCCACCTGCAGTCTGACAATCTAATCTGAAATTAAGGCCATTTTCCTTTCATGCCAGTAAAGCAAGTACACTTTTGGTAAATTATAGTTTGAAAATTTTATATTGTATTTTTATTATATTTTTAGGCTTATTAACTCTTTTCTTTAAAAAGTATTATTTTGTTTTCTCAAGTTACTTCTAGAACATAGTTTCCTCCCTCCTCCCCTCTGTCCCTCCCTCCCTCTTTGTTCCTCTACTTGGTAGTCTCCTTCTCCAAAAATGAGGTGGGCCATCACATATCATACTCCCTCAGATCTTCAGTCATGTGAGCACCAAGAGCTTCCCCTTATACTGGGGCTTGATGTGGCACACCAACTAGAGTAAGGTGTTCCACTAACCTGCAGTAGATTCCATGATTCACTGCTGGGTGAAGATTTTCCTAGGATAGATATGCTAGATTCCTATCTATTTGGGTGTGTGGGTTGTAGGATAGTTATCCTCTGATGTATGGTTAATATCCATTTATAAGAGAGTACATACCATGTTTATCTTTCTGGGACTGCGTCAGCTCACTTAGGATGAGCTTTTGTAGCTCAATCTATTTGGTTTCGAATTGCATGATTTCCTCATTTCTGATAGCTGTGTAGTATTCCATTGTGTAAATGTACCACAGTATTTTTATCCATTCTTCAGTTGAAGGACATCTGGATTGCTTCCAGTTTCTGGCTATTACAAATAAAGCTGCTATGAACATTGTTGAGGCAATGTCCTTATGATTTCGTTTTGAATCTTTTGGATATATGCCCAAGAGGGGTATGGCTGGCTCTTGAGGTAGAATTATTCCCAATTTTCTAAGATATCTCCAGATTGATTTCCAAAGTGGTTGCACAAGTTTGCACTCCCACCAGCAATGGGGGAGTGTTCCCCTTTCTCCACATCCTCGCCAGCATGTGCTATCATTTGAGTTTTTGATCTTAGCCATTCTGACATGTGTGAGATGGAATCTGAGAGTTGTTTTAAGTTGCATTTCCCTGATGACCAAAGATGTTGAACATTTCTTCAAGTACCTCTCGGCCTTTAGAAATTCCTCTTCTGTGAATTTTTGGTTTAGCTCTGTACCCCATTTATTGATGGGGTTATTTGAATTTTTGGTGTTTAATTTCTTCATTTCTTTACATATTTTGGATATTAGCCCTCTGTCAGATGTTGGGTTGGTGAAAATCCATTCCCAGTCTGTAGGCTGCCATTTTGTTCTAAGGACAATGTCCTTTGCCTTACAGAACATTTTCAATTCCATAAGGTCCTATTTATTGATTGTTTGTTTTAGCGCCTGAGCTATTGGTGTTCTGTTCAGGAAGTTGCTACCAGTGCCAATGAGTTCCAGGTTTTTCCCACTTTCTCTTCTATTAATGTTAGTGTGTCCAGATTTATGTTGAGGTCTTTGATCCACTTAGACTTAAGTTTTGTAGTGCGTGATAAATATGGATCTATTTCCATTCTTCTACATGTTGACATTCACTTAGACCAGCACCATTTATTGAAGATGCTTTCCTTTTTCTATTGTATGGTTTTGTATTCTTTGTCAAAATTGAAGGCACCGTAGGTGTGTGGATTTATTTCTTAGTCTTCAATTAGATTCCATTGGTCAACTGGTCTGTTTCTATACCAGCACCATGCTGTTCTTATTACTATTGCCCTGTAGTACAGTAGCTTGAAATATGGGATGGTGATACCTCCAGATGTTCTGGTTTTGTACATGATTGATTAAGCTATTCTGGATCTTTTGTTATTCCATAGGTAGTTGAGAATTGTTTTTCCCAGATCTGTAAAGAATTGAGTTGGTATTTGGATAGGAATCAAATTGAATCTGTATATTTCTTTTGCTAAGATGGCCATTTTTATTATGTCGACCCTACCTATCCATGAGCAAGGGAGATCTTTCCATCTTCTGATATCTTCTTCAATTTCTTTCTTCAGGGACTTGAAGTTCTTATCATACAGGTCTTTCCCTTGATTGGTTAGAGTTACCCCTAGGTATTTTATGTTATTTGTGGTGATTGTGAAGGTTGTTGATTCCCTTATTTCTTTCTCAGCCCATGTATCTTTTGTGTAAAGAAGGGCTACTAATTTTTTTAAATTGATTTGAAGGAGTTTATGAGCTGTAGGAGTTCTCTGGTAGAATTTTTGGGGTCACTTATGTATACTATCACATCATCTCCAAATAAGGATACTTTGACTTCTTCCTTTCCAAATTGTATCCCCTTGATCTCCTTAATTGTCTTATTGCTCTAGCTAAAACTTCAAGTACTATGTTGAAGAGATATGGAGAGAGTGGGCAGCCTTGCCTTGCCCCTGATTCTAGAGAAAATGCTTTAAGTTTCTCTCCATTTAGAGAGATGTTGGCTATTGGCTTGTTGTAAATTGCCTTTATTATGTTTAAATATGGTCCTTGTATGCCTGATTTCTCTAAGACTTTTAACATGAAGGGGTGTTGTATTTTGTCAAAAGCTTTTTCAGCGTCCAGTGAGATTATCATGTGGTTCCTTTCTTTCAGCTTGTTTATGTGGTGGATTACATTAATGGATTTTCTAATGTTGAACCACCCCTGCATCCCTGGGATGAAGCCTACTTGATCATGGTGTATGATACCTTTGATGTGATCTTGGATCCGATTTGCAAGTATTTTATTAAGTATTTTTGTATCCATGTTCATAAGGGAAATTGGTCTGAATTTTTCTTTTTCCATTGGGTCTTTGTGAGGTTTAGGTATCAGGGTGACTGTGGCCTCATAGAGTGTGTTTGGCAGTATTCCTTCTGTTTCTATGTTGTGGAAGAGTTTGAAAAATATTGATGTTAGCTCTTCTTTGAATGTCTGGTAGAATTCTGTGCTGAAACCATTTGGCCCTGGGCTTTTTTTTTTGATTGGAAGACTTCTAATGACTTCTTCTATTTCCTTAAGGATTATAGGACTGTTTAATTTGTTTACCTGTTCTTGATTTAACCTTGGTAGGTGGAATCTATCAAGAAAATCATCAATTTCATTTAGATTTTCCAATTTTGCGGAGTAGAAGTTTTTGAAGTAGGACCTAACACTTCTTTGGATTTCCTCAATGTCTGTTGTTATTTCCCCCTTTTCATTTCTGATTTTGTTGATTTGGATATTTTCCCTCTGACTTTTAGTTAGTTTAGCTAAGGGCTTGTACATTGTGTTGATTTTATCAAAGAACCAGCTCTTGGTTTTGTTGATTTGGTTTTTTGTTTTGTTTTGTTGGGGTTTTTTGTTTTGTTTTGTTTTGGTTTTTTTGTTTCTAAATTGTTGATTTCTGCCCTGAGTTTGATAATTTCCTCTCGTCTGCTCCTCTTGGGAGTATTTGCTTCTTTTTGTTCTAGCTCTTTCAGGTGTGCTTTTAGGTGGCTAGTATGCAAACTCTCCAGTTTCTTTTTGTAGCACTTAGTGCTATAAACTTTCCTCTTTGCACTGCTTTCAATGTGTCCCATAATTTTGGGTATGTTGTGCCTTCGTTTTCATTGAGTTCTAAGAAGACTTTAATTTCTTTTATTTTTTCTTCCCTGACACAGAAGTCATTGAGTAGAGAGTTATTCAGTTTCCATGTTTTTGCAGGCTTTCTGTTGTTTTGTTATTGTGAAGTCTAGCTTTATTCCATGATGGTCTGATAAGTTACAAGGGGTAATTTCACTTTGCCTGTATCTGTTGAGGCTTGCTTTGTGACGAACTATATGGTCAATTTTGGAGAAGGTTCCATGGAGTGCCAAGAAAAAAGTGTATTCTTTTGTTTTGGGGTGAAATGTTCTGTAGATATCAATTAGGTCCATTTGATTTATGACATCTGTGAGGTTCATTATTTCTCTGTTTGGTTTTTGCATCGTTGATCTGTCCAATGGTGAGAGTGGTATGTTGAAGTCTCCCACTATTAATGTGTGAGATTCAATATGGGATTTGAGCTTCAGTAGTTTTTCTTTAATGAATGTGGGTGGTTTTACATTTGGGGCATAGATGTTCAGTATTGAGATTTCATCTTGGTGGATTTTTCCTTTTATGAGTATGTAGTGTCCTTCCTCATCTCTTTTGATTAATGTTGGTTGAAACTCCAATTTATTGCATACTAGAATGGTCACTCCAGCTTGTTTCTTGGGTCCATTTGCTTGGTATATCTTTTTCCAGCCATTTAATTGGAGATAATGCCTATCTTTTTTGCTGAGGTGTGTTTCTTGTAAGCAGGAGAATGTGGGATTCTGTTTTTGCATCCATTCTGCTAGCCTGTGTCTTTCTATTGGGGAACTGAGTCCATTGATGTTGAGAAATATTAATGGCCAGTGATTGTTTCTTCCTGCCATCTTGATGTTGGTGGAAATAGTGTGTGAGTGAGCTTTTTTTCTTTTGGTTTTGCTGCAAGTATGCTATTTGCTTCCTGTACTTTCTTGTGTGTAGTTAACTTCTTTGGGTTGGAGTTTTCCTTCCAACATCTTCTGTAGAGCTGGATTTGTGCATAGATATTGTTTGAATTTAGCTTTGTCATGGAATATCTTGTTTTTTTTAATCTATGTTGTTTTACAATTTTGCTGGGAATAGTAATCTGTCCTGGCATTTGTAGTTTTGTTTGTTTGTTTGTTTGTTTGTTTGTTTTTTAGGGTCTGCAAGAAGTCTGTCCAGCCCCTTCTGGCTTTTAGCATCTATGAAGAAAAGTCAGGTGTGATTCTGATAGGTTTGCCATTATGTGTTACTTGACCCTTTCCCCTGGCCGCTTTTAATATTCTTTTTTTGTTCTGTACATTTAGTGTTTTGATTATTATGTGGCAGGAAGATTTTCTTTTCTGGTCTAATCTATTTGGAGTTCTGTAAGCTTCTTGCACAGTTATAGGCATCTCTTTTTTTTAGATTTGGGAAATTCTCTTCAATGATTTTGTTGAAGATATTTTCTGGTCCGTGGAGCTGGGAATCTTCTCTTTCGTCTATTCCTTTTATTCTGAGATTTCGTCTTTTCATTGTGTTCTTGATTTCCTGAAGGTTTTGTGTCAGTACTTTTTTAGATTTGACATTTTCTTTGACAGATATATCAATTTCTTCAACTTTATCCTCTGTGCCTGCAATTCTTTCTTCCATCTCTTGTAATCTGTTGGTGATGCTAATGTCTGTAGTTCCTATTCTTTTCTTAAGGTTTTCCAATTCTATGGATGCCTTGGATTGGATTTTCTTCATTGCTTCAAATTCCCTTTTCAGGTCTTCCATTCCTTTAAGTGCTTTATTCATTTTCATCACCTCTTTTGCAGTATTTTGTTGTTGCTCTCTGAGATATTTGATTTCCTCCCTTAGGCTTTTTATTATTAATATAAATGTAGGATTACGGTCATTTTCCTTTGTTTCAATCATGTTAGGATGTCCAGAGTTGTCTGTAGAATTATTGCTAGGTTCTGGAGACATCATATTGCTTTGGTTTTTTTTTTTTTTTACCATGTTCTTGCACTGACCTTTTGTCATCTGATTGACCCTGGTATTGTTGTCTGTTTGTTTCTTTTGTCAATTGACCTTGGTGTGCAGGAAAACTCCCTGTTCTGGGGGTTGGCTGATCCTGAGATCCTGGTGTTCACCTCCAGATGGTGGGCAGGTTCCTACAATAGACTGGGTCTTGGAGAGGAGAGTGACTGCAGCTCTCTTAAATAGTTGTGACCCAATTGGACCAATATACAAGGGATTGGAGTGGGGGGGGATATCATCTGAGGACCTGGGAGCTGGCAGGTCTCCTCATAAAGGCAGGTAGAGTTGTGTTTGGGCCTGTATTCTCCCCTCACTGACACAGTCATTCTGGTTCAGCAGCTAGGCTGACCATGTAGGCAGGGAGCTCTGGCCAAGAAGGGTGACAGCCTCAACGTGTCTGTTGCTTATTGCCTCAAATGCTTGGGTGCTAGGGTGAGTGACCCACCCCAATAATTGTGAAGAACACACAGTTGCCAGCTTTGTTTGCAGTCAGTCTTGGCTCCTAATTCCTTTGCTGTGACTGGGTTAGGTCTCTGCCTCTCAGCTACAGTGCACACTGTGCCGCCATGTTGGAAACTCTGGAAAAAAAAAATCTTACTTACCTTTGCTCTTGTGGTCTGGCTGTTTTTCCCTGTTGGGTGTACAGGTCCAAGTGCAGGCTGGATATCAGGCAGACAGGAGGGGCCACTGATCTGTGTCTGGAGCTGTGGGCTGAATCACCTTGTGGGCTAAATCTGCTCTAGCCCGTGCTCCTCTCCAGATGGGTGTCAGAGCTGGCTGATCTCAGGAGATATTCCCAGGAACTGCGTGAGCTGTTTTACCTGGTGACCAATCTCAGTGTTCGCTGCAGGAATGCAGATACCATCTGTGTTTCACATTAGGCTATGGGACCTCACATTCACTCCCAACAAATATTCTTCCACAGATCTCTCTGATACTTGGAGGTAAAATAGAGGAATGAGATATTATCAATCTTCTGAGAAAATGAGAGTGTCTTTTGCAGAGGTAATTAATATATAATAAATATAATATATAGTAGATCTAATATAATAATCTAATATATAATAGAGCTAATTAATATATTCTAGATCTAATATATAATAGATCTAATTAAATCAAAGGTCTTCCTGGCTAGAGAATGAATATATTTACACTGATGGCTCTCGGGGAAGTTCGAAAATGTAAGGTTAGGTCAGTGACATAGCACATACTGTTGAGTAATGTGGAAAATGCCTAAGCACTACAGAGAAGTTTGTATTATTTTTAGACATTTAAATGTATTTTTCCCAAACTAAAACTATAGGATGTACTTTGTAGTTAGGGCTTTACAGACATGAATTGGATAGATCTGTTAAATCATAAACCAAAGATTATCTCCAGTAAACTCTCATTGGAAATACATAGAACTCTCTCTGTGCAGTAATGTGGAAAATGTACATATGAACATACATACATGTACACACCTACTGTATTTAAGTAAGAAAGTCCCCAAGTGTATAAGTGTGGTGTATTAATTACTGAAAACAATAACATTGAAAATTCTATGCTTTAAGGTAGCTAAGCTTTATGCAGACAATACTGACACATAGATGAATATGTATATGTGTATATATACATATATATAATAACAACTGTGGTAAAAGAAGCAAATATGTATTAAAAACCAAAACATTAGCCGGGCAGTGGTGGCGCACGTCTTTAATCCCAGAACTTGGGAGGCAGAGGCAGGCGGATCTTTGCGACTTCGAGGCCAGCCTGGTCTACAAAGCGAGTCCAGGACAGCCAGAGATATTCAGAGAAACCCTGTCTCGAAAAAACTAAAAAAAAAAAAAAAAAAAAAAAAAAACAAAACATTAAAAATCCAATCTATTTATATCACATGTATAGGACTCTCTCTGATTTAATTTTTAAATATAAGGTGGGGTTATTGGATTGTTCTTTAGATGTACATTAAGATTTATGCCATCTTTTGAGATAGTTTACTTTTAAGATATGTAAATTTGACAGCCTCCTTAGATTTCTATGAGAAGCAATTATACTAGATAATCAAAGTTAAAAACATACCAGGAGGACATAAACTGTTATTCAGTAATCATCTTGGTTATCAGTTTCCAGTGTAGTAGGCAGTCTTCCTAAGATAGCTATATATTGTTAATGCTTCCACTAGGTAAGAGCTAAGCTATTCTTAAAAGTAGCCACCATCTTTTACCTCAGTGACCTGAAAAAAATAAGGATATTAAGCTGACTTTAGCATGCTCCTTCAGTTATTCTTTAAACTTCCTGATAATGTGTATTCTTTCCAAAGGGAGAGCAGTCATTGAAGTTCACTGTGCAGTTGTGTTTTTTTATTCATTGCCTTTTTATTTATGATAATAATAACTGCACTATTTCAAACCTGGTATTTTGTGCTGTGGGAAGCTCACAGTTGTTTTCTCCAGGGAACTTCATCTTTAGAAAATTAAGAAACAGAGATTGTTCTTATATGTGCCAGATTTTTGAAATTTTACTCCTACTTATGTTGACAACCTATCAAACCACCTTACTGTGTCCATTTGAGGAAATCTTAATTCCCTGGAGATTTCATCAAACCTAGCAGCAGATTGAGCTTTCCTCCCTCCCCTTATCCTTTTGTATCATGAGCTAATGCCTAGAAACACTTTCTACATGGGAACCCAGTGGCCACACTGGGCTATACTCAGAACAGTCTCTACTCTTCTTCCTATCCTCCATTATAATCCCTCTAGTCTCATCCCTAGCCCCATAGCAGACCACTGAAGGGGCCTCTCCTTCCCTAACTCCATTCCCTGGGGACTCCACCAAAACTTGCTGTAGACCCATTTATTTCCTTCCTGTGGACTCCCTCATTCATCCACCATCCCATTTCTGTTCCTTTGTGTTACCCACAAACACTTTGTTTCTTTTCTTTATGATCTTTTCTTTTTCTTTTTTTCTTTTCTGTCAGTTGTACTTAGTTCTACCATAGGTCTCTAGGTTATCTAGTCTAGTACTTGGCTGTACAGGCAATGTAGGGAATAGGCTCCCTCTTTTGGCATAGGCCCCAAATTAATCCAAACATTGCTTGACCACTCCCATGAGTTCTGTATCACCATTGCTCCAGTACCTTCTGCAGACAGAACAAAGTGTGGATCAAGGGTTTTGTGACTTCATTGGTGTCCAGGTTTCTATGTCCATAGTCTGTAGGTACTTTCTTGTGCCCAACAGACTAAAATGTAGGGATGAAGACTCCATGCAGTTACGAACTTGAGCTCTCTTTATTCAATGAACTGTGTGAATGTTATCCTCAGAAATGGGGCCCCACTGTCAGTTTTTGGAGAGTGACTCTCTGTCCTAGCATCAGACTGGACTGTTTGGGATTCTGTGGAAATCCTTCAGTCAACAACTGAACTCAACTGAATGCAACCTAATACTGTGGCTAGTTCAGATGTCATATCCTCCATTACTATGAGTCTTCACCAGGATTACCCCCATAAACAAACCAACAAACAAACAGAAAGATCCCTAGTGATAATCTGCTACACTCATAGATCAGTGCCTTGCCCAGTCATCATAAGTGAGGCTTCCTCTGGCAGCATATTTGAGCAGGTGCAGAGACCCCTAGCTTGACATTATGCTGACAGTCTTAATTGGAGGTTTCCTTCAGGTCCCTCCCCTCAGAGATCATGGAATCACATGGAAGAAGGGGAGGAAAGATTGTAGAAATCAGAGGGGATGGAGAACATCTGAAGAAAATGGCCTACCAAATCAACTAAATAGGGCTTACATGGGCTCACAGAGACTGAAGCAGCAAGCACAGGACCTACATGGACTTGTACAGGGTCCTCTGCATAAATATTGTGCCTATTAGTTTGATGTTTTTGTAGGACTCCTAACAATAGAAGCAGGTGTGTCTATGACTCTTTTGCCTGCTCATGGGGCTCTTTTCCTCCTATTGGGTTGCCTTGATTGATCAGCCATGACATGAGGACTTATGCCTTGTCTTATGGTGTCTTTTTTTCCTATTTGGTTCGTGTCTCTTGGAGGCCTATTAGTTTCTGAACAGAAAATGCAGGGGAGAGTTGTCTGGGGAAGTGGGGAGGTGGAGAAGAGGTTTGGAGGAGTGGAGAAAGGGAAAACTTTTGGAGATGTATTATATGAGAAAATTTTCAATATAACTGAAAATATTTTCTAGCTGGTATCCAAAGAAGCATAAGAAGATACTTAAAAAATTTTGACCACTAAATTTGAGAATTTAAAAGAAATGTAAATTTTTTCTTGACATATACCACCTACATAAGTAAAATCAAGATCAGATAAGCAATTAAACAGATCCATAATCCTCAGTGAATTAGAAGCAGTTAGAATTTAGAATTAGAATTAAAAGCTTCCCAACTCAAAATTACTTGAGGCCAGATGTATTCAGTGAAAAATTCTACCAGACCTTCAATGAAAAATTAATGCTAATACTCTTCAAATTATTTCACAAAGTACAAACAGAAGGAACATTTTCCAATTCTTTTATGAGGACACAATTACCCTGACATGGAAACCACACAACAACACAAGAAAGAAAAAAAATTAAAGTCTAATTTCCCTCATGAGCATAGAAGCAAAAACTACCAATAAGATATGTTCAAACTGAATACATGTGTTCAAAAAGGTTACTTACCATGATCAAGTAAGCTTCATCCTAGTGATACAGGAATGATTCAACATATGTAAATTGATAAATGTAATCTACCACATAAACAGACAGAATGACAACTAACACATGATCATCTCATTAGATTCAATAAAAGGTCTTTAATAAAATCTAACCCTCCTTCATGATAAATATCCTGGAGAGACTAGGAGTGAAGTAGACATAACTCAATATAATAAACTTGATTTACAGAAAGGCCATAGCCAAAATCAACCTAAATAGAAAGAAACTCAAAATATTGGTGATAAAATCATAGGTAAAACAAGGTTGTCTAATCTTTCCATATCTATTCAATCTAGTACTTGAAGTCTTAGCTAGAGCCATAGACAACTGGAGATCGAGGGCATACAAATAGGAAAAAAATGAAGGCAAAATAGTTTTATTTTCAGATGATATGATATAATACATAAATGATGCTGAGAACTCCATCAAGAAGAGTTTATAAAGCTGATAAAAACTTTTAGCAAAGTAGTACAATACAAAATTAATACAGAAAAATCCTAAGACTGAAAAAGAAATCAGGTATATAATACCTTTCACAATAGCCTCAAAAATATCTTGGGGGTAAGTTTAACTAAGCAAGTGACTTATATAATAAAAACTTTAAGATATTAATGAGAGAAACCGAAGAAGATATCAGAAGATGGAATGATTTTCTATGCTCATAGATCAGCAAAATTAATATAGTGAAAATGACTCTAGCTAAAGCAATCTAGAGATTCAATGCAATTGTCATTAAAATTACCACAAAATTCTTCATAGAACTTTAAGGCAAATTTTATCTTCATATGGAAACACACACACACAACAAACAAACATAATATATAAAACACTCCTGAATAATCCAAGAACTACTGGAGGTATCATCATTTCCTATTGCAAATACTAGTACAGAATAAAGTAATAAAAACAGTGTGATATTGGCTTAAAAACAAACACACTGATCAATAGAATCTAATTGATGACACAGACATATGTCCACACACGTATGGGCACCTAATTTTTGACAAATAGTCCAGAATTACACACTTTTAAAACGACAATATCTTCAATAATTGATGCTAATCATCCTGGATGGCTGCATGTAGAAGATTGCAAATAGACCCATATTCATCACCCTGTAAAAAAAAAAAAAATCTTAACTCCAATGCATCAAAGATGTCAACATAAAACCAGATAAATTGAACCTAATAGAAGAGAAACTGGTGAATGGTTTTGAATTAATTGATATGGGAAAAAATGTGAATAAGAGATCCATTGGTTTCACGGCACTTAGACCACTAATTAATAAATAAGAACTCATGTAATTGAAAAGTTTCTTCATGGCAAAGAATACCATCATCTGTACAAATTTGCAGGTTACAAAATGGGAAAATATCTTTACAAATTACACATCTGATAGAGGACAAATGTTCTAAACATATTAAAAAACTCAAAACCCTGGAGAAGGAGAAAACAGATAACCCAATTTTAAAATAGGGTGCAGATCTAATAAAACACAAATGGCTGAAAAGCACTTAAAGAAATGTTCAGCGTCCTTAGTCATCAGAGAAATGCAAATCACAGCTAATTTGCAATTTTATTTTATACCTGTTAGAATGGTCATAATCAAACAGTAAATGACAGCTCAAGTTAGTGAAGATGTGAGATAAGGTAAACATACATCCATTGCTGGTGGGAGTGCAAACTTGTACAGGATTATGCAAATCTGAGTGGAGGTTTCAAAAAAGCCAGAAATAGATCTTCTTCAAGATCCGGGTATTTTTGGAGACTTTTTTTTTGTACTATATTGTTTTGTTTAAGCACTTTTTGCCTTATTGTTTTTTTGCTTATACATTATGGTTTTGTGTTTTTATGGGTTTTGTGTGTGTGTGTGTGTGTGTGTGTGTGTGTGTGTGTGTGTGTGTGTGTGTCAGAGAGGGAGAGATAGAAGGAAACAGAGAGAGAGTTTTGTTTTTCTTATTGGTTTTCCTTGTTTTTTTGAATTTCCATTTTTTTGAGAGATAGAGAGGAAGAGAGGGAGAGAGGACATGATGTAGGTTGGGAAAGAAACTGAGAGAGATCTGTGAGGAATTTTGAAAAGGGAAAGATCATGATCAAAATATATGGTGTGGAAAAATAATTTAAAATAAATAATTAATTTTAAAATCCAAGCAAAAATGCTGTGTGGGTGCTACAGAGTACAATATTTTTTCTTATCTTTTTTCCTTTGCAAGTAGGGTATTATTAGTGTGTGTGCGTTATTTACATGGGTTCATGAGCCACATTGTGTATATGGAAGTCAAAGAACAATTTTTTTCTCTTTGTGCCTTTATGTGGATGGTTTCCCAAAGACTGAAGGTTGCAAGGTTTCCATCTTAAGCACATGCTGAAATACAATGATTCTAATAGTCAATCAAACAGAAATTTCACAGTACATTAAATATCATATGAGAATATTTTCCATTATTTCTTGAAGTTGCAGAAATTAGAAGAAAGTTAAGCATAAAAATATCTTCAGTGCAATGAACTTACATATACAAAATATGCATAGACAAATGTAAAGAGATGAGAATGGAGATATTAAGGAGAAACAAGGCAACTTTACCCGATTGTTTGTTCTATCATTCATTTTATGAAGGAACATCTTCATCTGCTTGCAATTAAATGTTTTTCCTAGTTAATAAAGCTTTAATGAACAGTAATTTTGATGATTGTGCATTTTTATATTGCAGACATACAGAAATGAAGAATTACTGCAACAGAATCTTGGAGCTGTGTTTTCGAGCATCAGTGAACCCACAACAGAGTCTAGGAATATTTTCCCAATGATGCTGCTTTCAAAAGAGAATTCACAATAAGGTTTGACTATCTCAAATGCTCCAAAGAAGCTTAGCTACTGTGATACTAAAGCTCTATGACTATGCATTCAGTATCCAACTTACAGAAAGATATAGAAATTGGACTGAGAACAATTTGAATTATGAATGGTTCTTCAGAGAATTATGGTCATTTACAGTTAAGCTATTATATTTCTGAGAAGCTAAATATGACCTCCTTATTTGGGCAGTGTATGGTTTTGTTTCTTTGTTTTCATGTGTTTTATTTTTAGGTAATGGTGTTATAATTTCCAAAAATTTAAACATTGGATTTCTTCGGGGGGATGATAAAATGAAGTTTCTATTGTGATGGAGATACCAAGAAACAGTAACAGGCAATGAGGTGTTTGAGAGGTGCTCACCCTTGCTGTTTTCAGAATACACCCATTATGTGAAGGCTGAGATTAGCTTAACATTTGTTGAAGAAATGTAATTTGTTTTTGTCACAAGAATGACTTCTTAGATTACAAATTTTAGAACATTTTTGATATGCTACCTAACTATTCAGTCTTTTTTCTGTGGCCTTGATTTTTATTTCATATGTACTAAGAAGCCCAAAGTATACTTACTGCTCTCATAAAATATTCCTGGATGATTTGCCAAATGACTAGAAATCAGTCTGGTCCTTTGGTGAGTTCTCCATCCCACTGGCTCTAGCACTCATGGGAACACCATGTGGGTGTTTTCTGAGATCTCTAGAAAAACCTGAGGGTGTCATTCTTTAAGGCAATGGCTAATAGTGTGTCCGTCATGGCAACTGTTACCACACATGTAAGAAGGCAGTTTGCTTTGTGCCATCCTCTGTCTGAAGGTCAGAAGAACTACTACTGTGGTTCACTTAGTTCCCTAAAGTGGTACAAGGTATTATTCTCCATGTTGTGGATGGTTAAGTCCAAAAATCTTGAAAGTCTAAGTAGTAAAGGCATTGTCAGAACAACTGTTTCTACTGATGATGATTCAGAGTCATAGCCCAGCTTGCTGCTTTGAGAGTCATGTCAACCAAGCAATAGGAGAAGGATCATTTTGCCAGGTGACTATCTAGTTGCATTAAATCTTCCAATTTTTTCTAAGACAAAGAATTTCAATTTTTTGGTCTCATGATTTGCTTATATTTTCTTTGGAATTTGTGAAGTTTCTGTGAGACAACTGGTGCAAACGTGCCTGATTTTTGTTGCTCTGCTAGAATGAATTTTGATAAAATAAGCTAGAATTATAACATGTGAGAAACTGTTTTTAATCACATTTTAAAGGATTCAGTAGTGGGAGTGAATGTTCAGAAACTGTAGCTCCTTTAAAAGATTATTTTATAATTAATAAGATGTGGGAGCAGTTAAAGAAAAAAGGGGGAAACTCCAGACTACTGAGAACAGGTTTATTTTGACACATCATCACATTAGTTGCATAATATTTATCTCATGAGGCCTACTCTAAGGAAATATTTAATGCATAATACTGTAAATCTGATTAAAATCCCATGATTGGGGAGATCAGAGGCCCCAGGGCAGAACTACTCATGCTGTGTTCCAAAGAAAAAGTGCATAATGTCCATATTTATGTGGTTGTGTATAGCCATAGATGTAGGTTGTGCTTACCTTTGATCAGAGAGGCTTCTCTGTGCAGTAAGTAGTGGCTAAAGCAGAGACATAGTGGGCAGGATGCCAAGTATAAGTAATTCTGAGTTTCCAAGTGTGGCTGAATAACAAATTTTAATCTTCCACCTACGGTTCAGAGACCACTGATGAGTGTATGGAAAGAATTTAAAGCTAGTTTCCAGCTATTACAAATAAGGCTGCTATGAACAAAGATGAGGAAACTTCCTTGTGATTCGGTGAGGAGTCATTTGGATGTATACCTAGAAGTGGTATGGCTGGATCTGAGGCAGAGCTATTCCAAGTTTTCTAAGATATCGCCAGACTGACCTCCATAGTGGTTGCACAAGCCTGCACTCCCATCAGCAATGGAGGAGGGTTCCCCTTTCTCCACATGCTCGCCAGCATGTGCTGTCATTTGAGCTTTTGATCTTAGCCATTCTGACAAGTGTGAGATGGAATCTCAGAGTCTTTTTGAGTTGCATTTCTCTGATGATGAGCATGAAGGATGCTGAGCATGTCTTCAAGTGTCTCTCAGCCATTAAGAATTCCTCCTTTGTGAATTCTCAGATGTCCCTCAACCGAAGAATGGATTAAAAAACTGTGGTACATCTACACAATGGAATACTACTCAACTATCAGAAACAATGAAATCATGCAATTTGCAGCCAAATGGATGGAACTAGAGAAGGTCATCCTGAGTGAGCTAACCCAGTCTCAGAAGGATGCACATGGCATCTATTCACTCATAGTTGGATTTTAGCTATATAGTACAGGATAACTACACTACAACAAATGCACCAAAGGGAACATGAACACAGATTTTTTTTCCTGTCAGTGAGACACTTTGCCCTAGTGGTACTGCCTTATATGACCCCAGTGTATGAGGAGGCTCTTGGCCCTCATATGACTGCTGAACATGGGTGGGGGACTGTTATGTAGGAACACTCCACTCCAGAGGAGTGCAATGGAAGGGATAGGGGTTAGAGGGCGGGAGGGCGGGACTGGGAGGGGTGGAAAGAGGACACTACAATAGAGATGTTACCTGAAGTAATAAAAAAAATTTAAAAGCTAGAAGATGAGGAAGAAAACTGCAAAATTCAGACTTCTGGATACGGAAAGACTATTTCAAAAATCATCTAATATCCATTGTAGTTACCTGCACAAGACCCACACAATTCAAGCCCAGCAATTGATAGTTGCTGAGAGAAGGGACATCGGTTACTCTCCTTTGAGGATGTAGTGCTAGGTTGCCTATGACCCACTGTATGATCCAACAACAATGCACCTATGGGAAACACTAATTGGACTCAAGATATTATTAATAGCAACAATAAGGTAGAACATGAATTTGACAGGGGATTGGAAGGAGTTACAGTGGTGAATGAATATGATCAAATACATTGTATAAATGTTTGAAATCTGCAAAAAGTAAATAAAATATTAATGAAAAAGACTTTTTTAATTTATGTAACCACTCTGTAATTTTTAATGTTGTTTAGGAATCAAGAGGGCATTCTAGATCTAAGAAGATGGTTATAATAGTGATGCAAATTAGTATGAAAGCTAAGTCAGTTATAGAACTTTAAACTCACGGAGATGGTTAGAAGGTAGAAGGT
Organism: Lophiomys imhausi; assembly: GCA_907164525.1. Lineage (NCBI taxonomy): Eukaryota > Metazoa > Chordata > Mammalia > Rodentia > Muridae > Lophiomys > Lophiomys imhausi. Next base: position 303,667 of record CAJQZJ010032315.1, on the reverse strand, counting down.
TAAAGTCAGGGGCCAAATATGTATGAACTGGACATTGGGAAGGTATACTGGGCCATTTAACTCTCATAAATGTGGCATATTTAATTCTGCTGTTTTGTATAGAATTTACTGTTATAAGAGAAAGAACCATTTGTTGGATTGAAAAGGGAAGCTGTTGTGGGGGAAGAGGTGGAAGGGTGGGACAGGAAGGGGAAATAGGGAAGGGTTTGTGACTGAGATGTAACTTGAAGAAAAAAATAAAGTACTTATAAAGAAATTTATGTAACCACTCTGTCATTTTTAATGTTGAATGATTCAAGTTTAAATTATAATATAAAACAACTATCATAGACATAGGCAACCTCTGACTGCATGTCTATAAAGCAAAATTCTCAAAGTAGAATTTTTGACTCAAACCCTATAAACTTCTTGTACTCTCTTTTAAAGTATTGCTTGTTACAAATTACTGACGTTAGGTTACCTGTTTTAAATGGCAATTAGCTACTTAAATTCATTTTTTCCTTTTTCATTTGCTCATTGGTATTTTCTGCCTTTCATCTGGGAGAAAAAGCTCAATCTATTTCTTGATTTTTTTAATTTGATTTATAATTGCTTGAAGGACCAAGCCAATGAACACAGGGTGGGCAGGTCTTTTTGTCTTTTTCAGCATTAAGCATAACATGGATCTAACAAAAGTCTTCTGAATGATAAAGTAATAATGCAATAATCTGGAATATATAGTAATAATATAGTTACCTTTACTATTATAAACAGACATCCAACATATGTATTCACTGATGATATTATGTCTATCATTCTTCTATGTGTCAAAACTTCAAGAAATTTTGAATGTATTTCTATGGAGAATAGGCCTGCTGTTTTTGAAGGAAAAGAAGTCAATCTTCTCTGTATTTCTATATGCTTAGAATGCCGGTCTCCTTTAAATTCTGTTCTTCTGCTCATTTAGCACACTTACAATTAATGAGTGTTACAACATCCAGACACTTTATCCTTCACAACATTAAAGAAGTACTCACCATCCTCAAAATGATCGTTGATTTAAATTTTTCTCATTTCAGAGAAAATGTGCCTTGATAAATACTGGGAAAATAAATTTGATTTAAACTGAAGATCAAGACATTGATTTCACATGTAAACCCCTCCCACTGTTGGAGAATCCGTTGTGCTACACAAACAGCCATTGTGATAACTTTAATGATCTCTTTTAATAAAATAGTAGCTAAGTTGATAGTATTCTGTGACTATTTTAAAATAACTGATAAAATTTAAAGTTACTTACAATCTAATATTTCTTTGATTAAAATAATTTTACTTTTCAGGCTAAATTATTTTGTGTTTACAAAGACTGAATTCCATGATTCTTCATCTAGTTTTTGGGGGATATATATGTGCACATATTTGTGTGCATATATACACACCCACATATAAACATGTCAGTAATAGTAAAGGAAGTAAGTTTAAAACACATTTTATTAAAAGTCTATCACTTACATTACTCATATGCCATCTTCTACCTGAGCCTGATAGATCTCCTTTCTAGTTTACTTTTTTTGCTGAACTAATTTTTGTATTCAAATATCTAGATATCATTTGGTTTTAAATATAAGACATTTATTTTACACATATCAGTAATTATATTTCAAATTACTATGTACAACTTATTCTTCTTGTACCTTGAATATAAAATGCTCCTGTAAGCTCATATGTTTAAACATTTGGTTCTTAACCGATGGTGCTATTGGGAAGCTTATGGAGCATTTAAGACATGGAGTCTTGCCAGAGAAAGAGAGTACTCTCTTGTTGCAGCAAATCCTGAGGTTTTACAGCCCAGTTTTCATTTTTTACTCTGCTTCCCGGGTGTAGATGCAATGAAACTTGCAGAACCTGCCAGTTTCCTGCCTCTGCCACCATGTGTTTCCTAATTGCTGCCATACATTTCCCACCAAGAAGGACTATATCCTTACAAAACTCTAAGCCAAACTAAGATTTTCTCAAGATATTTAATAACAGCAAAAACAAAGCAACTAAGACCATGTTCTGATATAAATACAGAAAAATATGTATATGATACAGAATAAACATGTGATAAATTAAATGTAATGTATATATATATATCATATATATATGACACAGAATAAACATGATAAAAGTAAGAGACAAATACTATGCTTTTGAGCTACATATAGCACAAGTCAAAAAGCAGATTTTCAATAAATGCATATAAAAATTTATACAAATATCATCTTAAAAAATAACTTACTATTTTTGTGAATAATACTGAAGAACATGCACATTCAAACAACAGAATAAAATGATATGGTTTTCAAAATGCCTGTAGTGAAATCATAGAATGTATATCCATTTAAAGATATCTACTTAAATGTATTTATGATTTTGAGCTGCTTCATGTAGTTTATTTTGCTTTCTACTTTTTAACATTCTACGTGTGTGTGTGGCATGTGTATTTACATAGCACATTCATATATATGACAGTATGTGTGCTCATGCCATGTCCCATATGTTGAGGTCAGAAGTAAACCTCAAGTGTTGACTCCTGCCTTCTGCTTTGTCTGAGACTGTTTCTCTTGTGCTTCATTGCTGCATACACTAGGCTATCTCCCTATGAGTTTCCAGGGATCTCCTGTCTCTGCCCTCATCTTGTTATAAGACAACTGTGATTATAGATACATGATACCACATCCAGGTTTATATGAGTTCAAGGGATCCAAATTCAGGAATCCTAAAGCTTGTACCATAACTACATCACCCACTTAGCCATCTCCCTGGCAATGTTTTCTATAGTTTATGGAAATCATAATTTATAATTTTAGCAGCCTTTCCTCACTTAACTGCCAAATCAGCACAATACAAAACAATTTTTATCCCTTCATTTGGGAGGGGAGAAGAAACCATATAATTATAGCGAAATATCAGTTTAATAAACTAAAAGAATGGCTTTTTAAAAGCAAGATAATTATGTATCTCTGCTAAAAATGATTGAAATTACTTAAATATCACAAATTATTATATTTCATTAATTCTAATCATGTTGTCCTTCCTTAAGAGATTGCTTCATATAAAAGTTGTTTAGAAAATAAATAAGGATTCTACCACATCCTATAGCCTCTAAATAAAGTATGAAATACTGATGTCAGGCATTTCTGCTGTTTCCATGGCTTCATAGCTCTCTTTAAAGTGATCTTCATTTCTTTCCCCTTTGATGGAAGAAGCAGCACTGAGACTTTGACATTTCATTGTCATGCTTATTCCCAAAGTTAGCAGCAATAATTTGAAGATGTTGAGGTTTAGTAACTCCATGCTCACAAGCTCTGAAATGACCATCTCAAGTATCATTACAGGGAAATAAAAGTTTCTAATAATAATAAGGTAAATAATTGTTTGTAATTTTATATATGTTTAAGTCATATACTTTTAAATAATTTGATATAAATAATCATAGAAATTCTCTTATACAAGTTCACATTTTATGTGAGAAAAATATCCCAAGGGCTTATTTGCTCATTTTTCTTAAATAGAAGAAGAGAAAATATAGTTTAAATTGAAAATACTAGTAATTGTTATGACCTATTTTTCTATAGGTCAGATTAAAAGATAGAAGAGTGGACATTAAAATAGGCAGGCTTGGTGCTTTACAGCTACAATCCTAGCACAAGGATATTGCCGGCTAAAGAACAAGAAGTTCAAGATTGGCTCGAGCCAATCTCCAATGGGAGATTATGCCAACAAATCAAAAAAGAATCACCAAATATGTTTTGATAGAGAGTTAATATCCAAAATACATAAAGAACTCATGAAATTAAACATCAACAAACCAAATAATCCAATTGAGAAATGAGGTACAGATATAAACATCAACAAACCAAATAATACAATTTAAAAATGGGGGTACAGATATAAACAGAGAATTATCAATAGAGAAATCCCAAATGACTGAGAAACATTTAGAGAGATCTTCAACATCTTTAGCTATCAGAGAAATCAAATCAAAAGTACTTTGAGATTCTAACTTATACCTGTCAAAATGGTGAAGATCAAAAACACAGCTCATGCTGGCAAGGCTGTGGAACAAGGAGAACACTCCTCCATTGCTGATGGGAGTTCAAACGAGTACAGTCATTATGGAAATCAATACTCTCAGAACATTTGAAATAGATATATCTCAAGATCCAGTTATACCACTCTTGAGCAAATGCCCAAAAGGACACTCCATCCTACCACAAGGACACTTGCTCAACCATGGTCATTTTATTTTATATAATAATCACAAGCTGTAAAAAACCTAGATGTCCCCTCAACCAAAGAATGAATAAAGAAAATGTGGAAGTCAGGGTGTCAATATAGCTGTGATGTGCTCAGACACATTCTGATTTTTAGGAAGTTAGGAAGACCGACTGGACCACCGCAGAGATATATTTCGGTTGAATGGCAGTTTGTAAGGCACAAGCCTATCTGGGCTTTTCCAGCAAAGCCAGGAACAATTAAGAACTCTATACTAGAAATATAGACACTGGGAGAACAGAGATGCCAGACAAGGGACATGTAGAGCTTCCCACCAGGAGACAGTGCACTCCCTGCTGCAGTGGAAAAGCTGGTAGGTCAGATCTTTTCAGGATGTCAGATGGCAGTTTTGTCCTCCAAACAGAGTCCCTCCTCAGTTTCTTGAGTCCACAGCAGGTATTCTGACACCCAGGAGAAGACCAGCAGATACACAATGGTAAGACTGAGGGTGATTCTCCCTGGGATATGCAGCATGGTGACATCTAGCTGACCAGTAACTGGAGGATCGAACAAACTAGCAGGCACTGAGCTTCGCAAAGCCCAAGAGCACAGTGGACAGGATATAGACTACATATTGGAATTCCTTTCCCATCCTCCCTTGCCTGGCAATAAAGAAAATATAAGCAGAGACAATCCTCGAGGTGGAAAACAAGGAAAGAAAACAGAAACCGCAGACATGAGTATCACAAATAGGACAGAAGAGATAGAAGATAGTATCTCAGGTGTAGAAGATTTGATTGAAGAAATCAGTACAACAACCAAAGAATATGAGAAATCTAAAAATGTTCTCACCCACAGCATCCAAGAAATGAAGGACTCAAGGAAAAGATGGAACCTAAGAATTATAGGCATAGATGAAAGAGAAGACTTCTCGCTCCAAGGTCCATGAAACATCTTCAAGAAAATCATAGAAGAAAACTTCCCAAACCTAAAGAAAGAAATACTGGTAAAATTCCAAGAGGCATACAGAACACCAAATAGATTAGACCAGAAAAAAATTCCTCTTACCACATAATAATTGAAACTCCAAATATACAGAACAAAGAAAGAATATTGAAAGCTGTAAGAGAAAAAAGTCAAGTAACGTATAATGGCAGACCCATCAGAATTACACCTGACTTCTCCACAGAAACTTTAAAAACAAGAGGGTCTGGTCTTGTAGGATGTCCTACAAGCACTAAGAGACCATAGGTGCCAGCCCAGATTACTATACCCAACAAAACTTTCTATCAACATAGACAGAGAAAACAAGATATTCTATGACAAAACCAAATTTAAACAGTATCTATCCACAAATCCGGCTCTACAGAAGATTCTAGATGGAAAATGACAACCCAAAGAAGAAAACTACATCCAAGAAAACAAACAAAGCAAAAACTCTGCTGGAGCTACACCAAAAGAAACACACAACCACTACGTACATCAAAATAACAGGAAATAACAACTTATGGTCATTCATATCCCTCAACATCAATGAGCTCAGCTCCTCCCCACCCCCCAAAAAAAGACACAGGCTTGCAGAATGGATCCATAAACAGGACCTATCATTTTGCTGCATATAAGAAACATATCTACTAACAAAGATAGACTCTACCTCAGATTAAAGGGCTGGGAAAAGATTTTCCAAGCAAACTGCCCTAGGAGAGAAGCTAGAATAGCCATCCTGATATCAAATAAAATACACTTGCAAACAAAATTAATCAAAAAAGATAGGGAAGGGCACTACATACTTGTTAAATGAAAAACTCATTAAGATGACATCTCAATTCTGAATATATATCCCCCAAATACAAGGGCACCCACATTTGTAAAAGAATTCTTCTAAAGCTTAAACCACTCATCGATCCCTACACGTTAATACTGGGAGACTTCAACATCCCACTCACACAAAGGGACAGGTCATCGAGACAGAAACCAAACAGAGAAATAATGAGAATAACAGAGGTCATAACCAAAGAGGTCCAATGGATATCTACAGAACATTTTACCCAAACACAAAAGAATACACCTTCTTTTTTATCCCCAAAATTGACCATATAGGCAGAAACAAAGCAAGCCTCAACAGAAACAAGAGAATCGAAATAGCCCCTTGTATCTTATCACACCACCGTGGATTAAAGCTGAACTCCAACAACAACAGAATTTTTTTTAAAAGCCTACACATTCATGGAGAGTGAATGACTCTACTCAATGACCACTAGGTCAGAGAACAAAGAATTCAAAGACTTCCTAAAGTCCACTGAAAATGAAAGCACAACATACACAACCCTATGGGACACAATGAAAGTCATGCTACAAGGAAAGTCCACAGCACTAAGTGCCTTCAAAAGAAAATGGTGACACTTCATACTAAGAACTTAACAGCAGAACTAGAAGAGCTAGAGGAAAAAGAAGCAAACACTCCCAACATGAGCAGAAGGAAGGAAATCATCAAACTTAGGGCTGAAATCAGCATCTTAAAAACAAAACAAACAATTCAAAGAATCAACAAAACCAAGAGTTGGTTCTTTGAGAAAATCAAGAAAATAGACAAACCCTTAGCCAAACTAACTAAAAGGCAGAGGGAAAAAACCCAAATCAACAAAATCAGAAATGAAAAAGGAGAAATAACAACGGACATGAAGGAAATCCAGAGAATCTTAAGGTCTTATTTCATAAATCTGTACTCCAGAAAATTTGAAAACCTCAGTGAAATGGACAATTTTCTTGATAGATTATACCTACAAAAGTTAAATCAAGATCAGTTTAACAAATTAAACAGTCCTATAAACCCTAAGAAAATGGAAGCAGTCATTAAAAGTCTCCCAACCAAAAAAAAAGCCCAGGGCCAGATGGTTTCAGCACAGAATTCTACCACACCGTCAAAGAAGAGCTAATACTAATACTCTTCTAACTCTTCCACAAAATAGAAACAGAAGGAACACTGCCAAACTCATTCTATGAGGCCACAGTCACCCTGATACCTAAACCACACAAACACCCAACAAAGAAAGACAACTTCAGACCAAGCTCCCTCATGAAAATAGAAACAAAAATACTTAATAAAATACTTGCAAATTGAATTGAATCCAAGAATACATCAAAAATATCATGCACCATGATCAAATAGGCTTCATCGCAGAAATGCAGGAGTACTTCAACATATGAAAATCCCTCAATGCAATCCACCACATAAACAAGCTGAAAGAAAAAAACACATGATCATCTCACTAGATGCTGAAAAAAACATTTGACAAAATACAATACTCCTTCATGCTAACAGTCCTGGAGAGGGCTGGCATACAAGGACCATACCTAGAAAAAATAAAGACAATATACAGCAACCCAGTAGCTAACACCAAATTAAATGGAGAAAAACTTAAAGCATTTCCTCTAAAATCAGGAACAAGGCAGAGATGGCCACTTTCTCCATATCTCTTCAACATAGTACTTGAAGTTCTTGCTACAGCAATAAGAAAACTAAAGGAGATCAAGGGGATACAAATTGGAAAGGAAGAAGTCCAATTATTGCTATTTGCAGATGATATGATAGTATATATAAGTGATCCCAAAAATTCCACCAGAGAGCTCCTATAAGTGATAGACACCTTCAGCAAGGTGGCTGGATACAAAATTAATTCAAAAAGTCAGAAGCTCTTCTTTATAAAAAAGAGAAATGGGCTGAGAAAGAAATTAGGGAAACAACACCCTTCACAATAGCCACAAACAAAACAAAATACCTGGGGATAACTCTACCTAAGCAAGTGAAAGACCTGTATGACAAGAACTTCAAGTCTTTGAGGAAAGAAATTGAAGAGGACATCAAAAGATGTAAAGATCTTCCATGCTCATGGATAGGCAGGATCAACATAACAAAAATGGCCATCCTACCAAAAGCGATATACAGTTTCAATGCAATTCCTATTAAAATACCAATGCAATTCTTTATAGACCATGAAAGAACAATTCTAAACTTCATATGGAATAACAAAAAACCCAGAATAGCTAAATCAATCCTATACAATAAAAAAAACATCTGGAGGTATCCCTGATCTCAAGCTATACTACAGAGCAATAGTAATTAAAAAAAAAAAAAAAACCAGCATGGTACTGGTATAGAAACAGACCAGTTGATCGATGGAATCAAATTGAAGATCCAGAAATAAACCCACATATCTATGGTCATTTAATTTTTCACAAAGAAGCCAAAACTATACAATGGAAAAAGAACAGCATCTTCAACAAATCGTGCTGGTCTAACTGGATGTCAACATGTAAAGGAATGCAAATTTATCACCTTGCACAAAATTTAAGTCCAAGTGGATCAAAGACCTTAACATAAAGCCCAACACACTAAATTTAATAGAAGAGAAAGTGGAGGAAAGCCTCAAACTCATCAGCCGAGGTGACAACTTCCTGAACAGAACACCAATAGCTCAGGCTCCAAGACCAACAATCAATAAATGGAACCTCATGAAATTGAAAATTTTCTGTAAAACAAAGGAAACTGTCATTCGAACAAAATGGCAACCTACAGATTAGGGAAAGATCTTTACCAACCCCACATCCAACAGAGGGCTAATATCCACAATTTATAAAGAATTCAAGAAATTAAAAACCAAGAAACCAAATAATCCAATCCCCCCCCCAAAAAAAAAAATGAGGAACAGAGCTAAACTGAGAATTCACAAAGGAGGAATCTCTAATGGTAGTAAGACATTTGAAGAAATGCTCAACATCCTTAATCATCAGAGAAATGCAACTTAAGATGACTCTGAGGACGAAGAAGATGGCGGCGACCTACACTGACACATTTTGAACGCGGGGAAAAAAGAGCCATAAAAAACACAGAGTTATTGGGCACTGTGCAAAAACCGGAGGGGCTAGACCCCCCCGGGAACACTCACAGCTCCCAAGGGACTGTTAAAAGTCACCAGGGTAAGGCTCTTTCCCCATCTCTCGCAGACACGGAAGCCACTAAATCCGGGATTCAGGAACTCCCATTTGGAGAGGCGCCTGGTAAGATCGTCCCCAACTTACAGCAGGCAGAATTAGAGGCCACTTGGCGATAGTTCACTAGCCTATTGGACTCGCCACACCTCAGGTACAACTTATACCCACTTAAAAAATTTTGCGAGATAGTGGAAGTCTTAGAAAGGAACAAACAGGGGGATGGAATATTACTCAGCTATAAGAAACAATGAAATCATGCAATTTGCAACCAAATGGATGAATCTAGAGGAGCACATCCTGAGTGAGCTAACCCAGTCTCAGAAGGATGCACATGGCATCTATTCACTTATAGTAGGATTTTAACTATATCGTACAGGATATCTGTACTACAACCAACACACCAAAAGGAACATGGACATAAATTTTTTTTTTATCTTTTTCTTTTTCCTTCTTTTTTTCTTTTTTCTTTTACTTTTCCCTTCTCTTTTTCCTCTCTTTTTTTGTTGATATTCTTTGTTTTTGTGGGTTTGTGTGTTTGTTGGTCTTTTTTTTCAGTATTCCCCCAGTAGCAACGAGACACCTTTCACTGGCAGTACTGCCTCGTAGGCCCCCGGTGAATGAAGAGGCTCTTGGCCCTCATATGACTCCTGATCTGTGGTGAGAGACCATTAGGCAGGGACACTCCACCCCAGAGGAACAAGACTGAAGGGTCAGGGGGTAGAGCATGGGAGGGTGGGGCTGGGAAGCGGGAAAAGAGGACAATATGATAAGGATGTAACCTGAAGCAACAAACAAATAAATTTATTAACTAAAAAAAAAAAAAAAAAAAGGCAGGGGGCAGGGCTGAAACACTGTGAATGGAATAGAGGATACAGCCATTGGGCCTGGTTTTGCAGACCTCCAGGTGTAGAGAAGACGTGGAGCTAAGGTAAAATACAAGAGAACTATGGTATTGGACCATGCCTTTGACTTCAGTGGAGACGGGGGGTGGGGGGGGAGCACCATAGAGTTGGTGGTCTTATGAATTCTGGAGTCATACGGGGCGGGGTGGTGAGGGTGCATACTCTTGGTCCCACCATTCAAGAAGAGTATACCCTTGGTCCCAGCTCCCAGCACACTGGAGACAGAAACAGGCAGATCCTGGAGTTCAGGGTCAGCCTGATGCAGGGCAAACTCTAAATAGAGAAAGACTTCGATCCAGGAGTGGTGGAACACATCTTTGACCTCTTCAGATGGGAAACACAAGTCCCTGATCCCAATAATTAGAGTTCAGAGACACAAACATGGGATTTGGAGGGACCTAGGTTTGGAGGCTACTTACAAAAGGCCTTCTCGATGCAGGCAGATTGTCCTTTGGGATCTCAAAATATATACACTAGAGCTGGTTTAGCTCCAAGGTGACAGAATGATTTCTTCTTTAACCCGGATTGAAAGATAATGCTTTGTATGTTGTCGGAAGGCCAAATTTGCTTCAGGAGAAGTACTACCTAGTACCCCCCCCCAAAAAAAAAAAGAGGGCAATTGTCCTAGGGTTGGGATTGGGGCAGGGCTCTGTTCTTATCGTTCCAGGAGAATTGAAGCATCCATTAGGGGAGCCCGGGGACGGCTGGACAGCAGAAACCTCAGCAGAGAGCAGAATCAGGCACCAAGGAGGACAAGTGACCCAGTTGATTCCGCCTGGCAGACTTCCTCAATAGCTGTCTCCATCAGGGGCCTGCAACCACCACGGCAATCCAATGTCGCTGGGACCGTTCAGCTCTACACAATGCCCCGGCAGGAACCTCAGTGAAGCCTGCAAGATCAGCTTCTGCCTACAAACCCCTTAGGTCATCTAAACAGCTGAGAACAGAAGGACTGAACATAAAAGGAGTGTACTAACATTTTTAACCATTTTTTCCATTTGGGTTCGGGCCCCAAACAGGTCTACTACGACCCAAATCAGCAGGAAGTCACTTTAAGAGAGTGACGTCCCATGCCCAGAGGGTGGGGAAGGTGTTTCTCCACCCTTCTTTTTGGTTATTTGAAGGATAACTGAAAACTCCGATATTTAGGGGAAGAGATAACAAGCTGATAAATGGTACTGTTTAATGGGTTTTGGAGGTTAGCCCCAGGGACTTCCTACTTTTCCTTTTCTGTATCCTTCTTCCTCTCCTATGTAGGACTGCATAGGCTTGAGAAAAATGAGATATAGACATAGCACAGGAAGGTCCAAGAAGAAGGGGCAGATTATTGAATATGCCCTTTTACCTTTGTATATTGATACAAAATTAGTAGTTTATTTGGCTAAAGTGGTATTGACCATTGTTTATTGTGCAAAAATAAGATTGTATTGGGTTACATCAGTATTGATCTTTGTATATTGATACAAAATTAAGATTATATTTGGCCACAATGGTATTGACCCTTGTATATGGACGTAATATTAAGATTGTATTGGGCTACATAGGCATTGATCTTTGTATATTGATACATAATTAAGAGTATATTTAACCACAATTGAATAGATCTTTGTATATTGATACAAATTTAAAGGTAACGCTTCCTAATGGTATCATACCTAGAGATACTTAAAAATAAAATGTGAAGCTCTGACTTCTTGATACCAACCGTCTAAAACGGTCTAGGATAGTTAAGTTAAACAAACTCCTAGCCATGCAAACATGTCACTTTGTTAGATACTATGACAGTCTATCACAGATATTCTCTAAACTACCCAGTAATCAAGTTGCTAAGAGACAAGCATCATTTGCTTATCTAAATACAAGAGATGGATAGGGCATCTTCAAACACCCCAAGAGATCTGCAGAATATGGCATTCAAAGATGTTATCTTAAATTAAGATTGTCTTTTCTTTTTTTTTTTTGATATTGAGACATATCAGCGCCTGACAGCACCCCCTATTCTACTCCAAGTAGAAGATAAGCATCGAAGAACCTCCACTGTAAGATGGTTGAATTAGTGGCAAGCCTATCTCTTGGCATGAAAAAACCCCTTGCACCAACTGCAGACAGACTGCTGTCCAAAAAGGACAAAACTTGGTAGCAGGGAAGTCGACAGCCTAACTCTGCCAAGACAGGGTAGGTAAGTCCTTCATAATCCCTGCTCTACAACAAATGTCTGTCAGAGAAACAGGACCCAAAGGCTGAAGACTGATGCAGGAATGTATGGAGAGAAAATGGGAACTGTCCAGGCAGTCATTGGTATGTCCTTTCTTAGTTTTGGAAGCTGCAGGCCCTGCACTTCCTATATAAGCAGATATATTTATCCCTCTCAGGTCTCTGAGGTGGTTGAAGAATAGACAGCTAGAGTCTCATAGTTAAATTTTGAGTTGTTTAGGAATCAAGAGGGTGTTATAGATCTAAGAAGATACTCTTAAAAGTGTGTTGCAAGTTAGTATGAATGTTGAGTCAGATATAGACCTTTAAACTCATAGAGATGGTTAGATAGTAGAATGTTAAGGTCAGGGGCCAAATATGTATAAACTGGACATTGGGAAGGTATTCTGGGCCATTTAACTCTCATAAATGTGGCATATTTATATCTGTTGTTTTGTAAAATACTTACTGTTATAAGAGAAGGAACCATCTGTTGGACTGAAAGGGGAAACTTCTGGGGGGAAGAGGGTGGAAGGGCGGGATTGGAAAGGGGAATAGGGAGTGGTTTGTGACTGAGATGTAACTTGAAGAAAAAAAAATAAAGTATTTAAAAAAAAAAAAGATGACTCTGAGATTCCATCTCTCACCTGTCAGAATGGCTAAGATCAAAAATTCAAATGACAGCACATGCTGGCAAGGCTGTGGAGAAAGCGGAACACTCCTCCATTCCTGGTGGGAGTCCAAACTTGTACAACCACTATGGAAATCAATCTGGTGATATCTTAGGAAATTTGTAATAGCTCTACCTCAAGACCCAGCCACTTCTAGGTATACATCCAAAAGATTCCTCACCATACCATAAGGACATCTCCTCATCTATGTTCATGGTAGGCTTATTTGTAATAACTGGAAACTGGAAACAACCAAGATGTCCCTCAATCAAAGAATGGATAAAGAAAATTGGTACATTTACACAATGGAATACTACTCAGCTATCAGAAAGAAGGAAATCATGCAATTCACAACCAAATGGATGGAACTAGAAAAGCTCAGCCTGAGTGAGCTAACACAGACTCAGAAAGATGCACATGGCATCTATTCACTTATAATTGAATTTTAGCCATGTAGTACAGGATAAGTATCCTCTCCAACACACCAAAAGGGACAGGAACCTTAATCTTGTTACCTATTTGTTAGTGGGACAATTTGCCCTAATGGAGTTGTCCTATGGGCCCTCAGTGCAAGATGAAGCTCTTAGCCCTCATATGACTATTGAACTCTGGGGGGGGGGGTGATATGTAGGGGCAACTCACTCCAAAGGAGTAGGAGATGTGAGAAAGGAGGGAAGGGTGAGAAGTGTAGAGAGGGAGGACTGTGATGGAGATGTAACTTGAAGTAATAAGTAAACATAAAAAAGAAGTTAAAAAAAAAGATAAAAGAATCTGTGGTATATTTACAAAATGATGTATTGCCCAGCTGTTAAAAGTAATTAAATCATGAAATTTTGAAGGTAACAGAAGGAACTAGAAAAGAAGTAACCCCTACTCAGAGAAGTAAATATGATATATATTCACTTATAAGTAGACATAAGCTGTTAAGTAAAAGACAATCATGCTACAGTCCACAGACCCAGAGAGGTTAAGTAATGTTGTGCAGAAGAACAAATGGAGGCTCTCCTCCAAGATCCAAGAGTTCACTAACCCAGAGTAGTTAGCTAGATTTTCAGTACCAGGCATGATTTTTCTCTTGTTGAGTTGTTCTTAAGTTCAATTATAGAACTACTGATTACTGCCAAGACATGTGTACCACTGATTGAGTACAATATGTGTGTGTATATTTGTGTGTGTGTATATATGTATGTATGTATGCATGTATGCATGTTTGTATGTATTACATAGAATAACAATGAAAAGAGACCATAAATGTGAAAAACAGAAAGTAGTTAGATTTGACAGGGGTAAATAGAGGAGATCAATAATATAATCTTAAAAAATGAAAGAATATAAAATGTTTTCAAAGAACATATATATGTGTGAGTGTTTGTGTATGTATTCATAATTGAAAACATGCAAATATCATGTCTACTCTTCTAATGATAGGTGATCCCTTCATATTATACCAGTCCCAATTTAACCCATGGATAGTGATCTAGAGGAATAATCAGGCTTTTTGTGTCCCTGGTCATTTACCTTCAGCCCCAAATTACCCCGGTTTGAGAGTTTTATATCAGCTTTAAGAAACTATATACTTCTGTTCTTTTTTTCATGGTACTTTAATAATGAGGATCTCAGACTTGAACACTGGTTAAGGCCAGATCTTGGAATGACCTCTAGAACATATAAATTCTTATGCAAGTGAATTATTAGTATTTATGAATTTGGGTCTCTGTGTGCTTTCAAATGTTGGTGAAATAAGAGCAGGGTGGCGTTTTTTGTTTTTTGTTTTTTTTTTTTCATTCTGTGATGTTAATTCTCATTCCACATTTTCTCACAAGGTGGCTTTTTCTAAATATAACATTATAAAGAAAATTTATCTTTTCATTGTAACATCTTCAATTGAAGAACTTTTCTCTGATCTATAAAGAAAAAGATGAGATCTTTTAAAGCATCTGTACTTGTTAACAATGAAAGAGACTGTTTCTCAATGAAAAGGTAGGATAAAATGAACATCAAGAGTAGGGTAAGGTCTCAGTCATCCTGAATCCTAGAGTCATGTTTCTTTCCATGGTAATTTCTAGTCATTGCCACTCTTCAGTATTAAAGAAGCAATTTTTGGCTAGTGTTGAGATGAGAAAGGTGCTGTGTAAGGAGTGACTACTTTGGGGGATTTGAGTCATATTGGGAGCTAGATCACATACTCACTTGCCTTACAGCTCAGGACACTGGGAGATGGAGAGCACGTGAGACAGATAATAGACCTGCAATCCTTCCAGGATAAAAAGAGGTAAAATTTATCTCAAAATTAACAAAAGGAAAAGCCACTTAAAGAAAGAGCAGTTCTCATCATAAACATGTTGTAAAAGCAGTCAATAATGTATGTGAAGTGATGATCCCAATGTATACTTAAATAATGTAACTGTTATTCACAATAATGTACCAGTCTGTTCAATCTTCCAACTACACTAATTGTCATTAGAAAAATATTTTTCTTTACAAAACCTTAAGCATTGCTCTTTAAAAATTCAACCAGTATATAAGACACAGTGTTTAGCATGAATATTTGAACAAAGAGAGAAACAGATAAGAGAAAAAAAACAATAGAAGAACCAATGAAGAAAAACAAATGTGCTGTGGGTTAATGATTTTGTATCCAAGATAGAACTTATACATAATAGGTTGCATTCAAGAAACATCAAGTGTTGGTTCAAAGCATTGTTCCATATGTAGATGGAAAGATATCCCTTTGATAGAAGTACCCTATATTCTGCACAGGCCCAAACTCACCTGTCTTGAAATTACAGAGACAGGATACTATAAATTTGATCTTTCCCTACATGAGAAAGAATGTTTTTATGAAGTGAAAACAAAGAAAACTTTTCATTTGAGACTTCAAGAATTATAACTTGGTAGATGGGAAATACAAACCATGAGTTGGAGACAAGAAAATTAATTTGAAAAGGTAAATTATGTGGAGGCTAACAGGAAACAAACATCATAACTTAATATAACAATTATGGGAGATAATAAAAGATAATATGTTATGGAAAATTAACAAGATAAATAAGCAAATACTCATCACTCATATATGATGAATCATATGTTATTATGTTATGTTGGCACAGAATCAACAGAGCTGAAGAAGCTAGAAGACTAGGAAGAAGACAATTCCCAGAAATAATTGGGATGAATTAAATAACAGTATATAAAAGTGATTAATTAAAATATATATACTATTCTCAGAATAATGATAACTACCTTGTATGGTTTCAAGTTGCAAAATAAATAAGAAAAGTGAATAAGTGAAGTCACTAATCAAACAACCAAATAATTGATTGGAAAGAATGCCTAAAAAAATGAATAAAAATAGACTCAAACCCAGATAAATGTTAGTGACATTTAAGAAGCACAAAGATGTTAGAATTGTTAATATTTTCAAAGAGCAGATTATGTCACAGGCAACGAAAAGAATCAGGGCTGGGTGGGAAGGCAGACGAGTCTTGGTAGACAGGCCCAAGTGCTACTAAAATGAAAATCCCTGCATAGCTAGAAACGGTCTGGATCTGGACTGGAGTCCTGGATCAGGGACCACCCTGCTGTGTCTGTACAGCATATGCTATCCTTAAGAGGTGCTTATGTCACTCAAAACTCACCGACCAATCAAAGCCTCCAGGCCTATAGACGATGAATTCTTCTAGTTGCCTTGTTGCAAGTTTCGCTCTGTAGCTACGGAGACCTGAGTTTTCACTGTGATGTGCTGTGAGCCCTGTTGCTGGGTGCTGTGAAAGGAGCTTATGCAAGCTCCAAAGTTGCTTCATGAACAAAGTGATCTGACACCAAAGAAGACAAGTAGCCCAAATTATCCAGCACACAGACTGCTTCAATAGCTGTTTCCTCCAAATTCTACATCCAGAACAACTTCAAACGGCTTGGTAAAATGGTCCAGCTTCACAGATTGTTCCAACCAGGATTTCAATAAAGCCCAAAGTCCAGCTTTGGACTACAAACTACTCAAAACATTCATAATGCT
The DNA here is from genome assembly GCA_907164525.1 of Lophiomys imhausi. NCBI lineage: Eukaryota > Metazoa > Chordata > Mammalia > Rodentia > Muridae > Lophiomys > Lophiomys imhausi. The sequence goes on along the minus strand of CAJQZJ010032315.1, from coordinate 286,655 downwards.
CAGCACATAGAGACTGGACAACAAATGTTACATTTAACTTGCTTAACCACTTTTCCATATTATTTGGGCTCCCAAGCAGCATCCCAATTCAGCAGGAAGCAATTTTTTTAGTAATTTATTTTTTATTTCTTCAAGTTACATCCCAATCACAATCCCCTCCCTACTCCTCCCTCCAGTCCCACACTCCCACCCTCTTCCCCGTCAACTCCCCAACCTCTTCCCTTTTTTTTTAAGTTTAAGGTATATCTTTTCCCCCCAACAGCTCCCCCTTTAAGTCCAACAAATGGCTCTTTCTCTTATAACAATAAATACAATACAAAACAACAGAAATAAATAGGCCACAATTATGAGAGTTATATGGCTTAGCTTCCATTCCCAATGTCCAGTCCATATGTATTTGGCACCTGACTTTAACCTTCTACTATCTAACCATCTCCATGAGCTTATAGTTCTATATCTAACTCAGCTTTCAGCCTGACTTGAATCACAATTTTATACTTGATCTTAGCCAAAAGGCTGAGAAGCGATGAATCACAATTTTAAAAACATCTTCTTAGATCCAGAACACCCTTTTGATTCCTAACCAATTCAAAATTTAACTATGAGACTCTAGACTCTAGCTATCTATTCTTCAACCACCTCAGAGACCTGAGAGGGATAAATATATCTGATTATATAGGAAGTACAGGGAAGCAATTTTAAGTGAGTGATGCCCCATTCCCAGAAGGTGGTGTGGGTGATTTTTTTTTTTTTTTTGGTCATTTGGTGTGTTATAAATGTTATTTAGGGGGACTGGTTACAAATTGTTAAATGATCTTGTTAAATAAGGTATGGGAGGTTAGATTCAGAGATTCCTCTCTTTCTTTTTCTTTTCTTTATCTTTCTTTCTATTTTACATATGGGGAAAAGACTTAAAAAGAAAAAAGAGGAGGAATATGGGTATATGACATAGAAATGATAAGATATAAGGATAGATTATTGAATCTTCTCTGAAACTTAAAGCTATTGTTATTGTCAAGATAAGGTTATCTTTTGATACATTGACTTTTGTATATTGATACAAAAATAAGGTTAATTTAGTTTTCATTGGTATATAATTTTATATTTTGACACACAAATATGTATATTTAAACTCATAATGTATTGTGTCTATACAACTCATTTAAAAGTACACGTTTACTTCCAATCCTTTTGTGGGTTGCTAATTACAATCTATTTGGTAGTCTGGGTAATACAGGCTGGCCAGTCAAGCTCCTGGTCATATCAAATACTAGTCTTAGTTTATCACAAAATAGGCTTCCTAAGTTAAACAGATAGTAAATGGTTAAAAATGTACAGTTTGCTTGTTCAAACATAGATAGTTTTATAAATAAATAAATAGATATCTTCAAAACCCTCGGAGGCATGAAGAAAATGGCATTTAAAGATGTTTTTATTATTTTAAGCATTGTTTGACTTAAGACATCAGCTCCTGACAGCTCCCATTTGACTTGGAAGGAGAAAATGAGCATCAAAAAGAAATCTCCATCAGGAGATAGTTCCTACTTGGTCAAAATGTCCCTGCTCTTTTAACAGGCTATACAATTCCAAAGATGAACCAGAGCTTAAATGCAGGTAAATCGATGGCCTGATCCTGCAGACACATAGTGGGCAAATCCTTCTTATTTCCTACTGTACAATTTATTCTGTGAGATATGCTTGGCCAGAAGGATGAAGATGATGCTCCAATGGTATTGAGAGATATTTGGGGCTGTCTACGAAGCAAAGTGTCTTTGTTTCTTTTTTCAGAAGTTGCTCTACTATGCTTCCTACTCACTTAAATAATAACTTTATCCCTTCTTATGTCTTTGACTGGCTTGAAGATATAATAGATGTAAAATTTCAATTGAATTTGGGTTATTTGGTTTTAAGAGGATATTTTTGAGTCTAAATAAAATCTTTAGGTATGTAAATATAGGATATGATAGAAAATATTTAGGTTCAGAACTTTAAACACACATAGATAGATGATTTTTTTTCTTCTTCAAGATTGCCTGATACAAATAGGCTAAACATTATATGTAACTTTTATATATGTTTTTCTTGATTCTTTAATATTTGTTCTTACTATTTTTACTATATGAGTAAAAAAATTAGCCTTTTTCTAGACAAGAGGAGGGAATTGATGGGGTGATGTTATACTTTCTAAATGTTAATTAATTGGTCCTGCTTGTGGTCGGTGACTTACATTGTCTCTGGTTGGTTGACTAAATGCTGAGGCCTGAGATTGGGCAAATACAAGGGAAGGCTGAGTGAAGGTGTGTGGGCTGCAGAAGCCTAGAGTAGCCAGAAGAGGCTGCCTCCAGTAGATGGGTAGAAGAAGCCTCGAAGACAAGCAGCAAAGAGCAGGAATAGGACACCTGCCGTGGGATAGGGAAAGAACATCACACCACATGGCCTGGAACATGGGCCTAGCATGGAGAATAACAGTCCAAAGGAATGTGTGTGTATATATGGGTCATATTTTAGAAATAGAATCAAGAGATAGCTTAGATGGGCTAAGATTGCTCAATCCAGGCCAAGTCTTGCTAAAATGCATGTGGTGTCTGTGTGCTCATTTATAATGGCTGGTTAAAGATTAACAGCTGCCAGCCAATTAACAATAATCAAAATACTGGTAAAAAAAAATAATTATTTCTACACTCCATCCTGGAAGTTCAGCTGCCTCTGCCCCTGGGAGTCAGACCTGCCTTCTGCCACTGTGCTCACCTGTCTCTTCTTGAGAGGGGCTCTCTATTCACCATGGTCAGCAAAGGATGTGGGCTTGGATTTCTCTGCCATTGTCATGTCTAGCTGGGGAGCCTTCCTGGACATGCTTTCATCTAAAATAAAGACCACTTCAGTTATTAAAAAAAAAGAAGAAGAAGAAGATACTACAAGGAAAGCTTCAACCCAAGGAGGCTAACTACATCCAGGAAAACACAGGAAATAAATAACTCACAGCAGCAAAACTAAAAGAAGGGAAGTGCATGGGCATTAGGAGCCAAGTGTGGGCATGACAGTGTGAGCACATATACACACATTCTACCATGCCCAACATCAAAATATCAGGAATTAATAATCATTGGTTATCAATATTTCTCAACATCAGTGGACTCAATTCCCTAATAAAAAGACACACATTATAAGAACAGATGTGAAAGCAGGATCCATCATTCTGATACTTTTATGAGCAGGAACTGTGATCCTGGGCTTCCGTCACAAAACAAAATCATCTCTAGCCCACTTCCTCCCCCAAGGAACTCCTATCCCCCTAATCCCAATATTAATTATTATCAAAACAATTAGCCTGTTTATTCAACCAATTTTGCCTTTGACAAAATCCAACACCCATTCATGATAAAGGTCTTGGAGATATCAGGGATACAAGGACCATACCCAAACATAGTAAAAGCAATATAGAGCAAGCCAATAGTCAACAACAAACTAAATGGAGAGAAACTAAAGCAATTTCACTAAAATCAGGAACAAGTCAAGGCTATCCACTCTCTCCATGTCTATTTAATATAATACTTGAGGTTCTAGTTCTAGCTAAAGCAATAACACCAGTAAAGGAGATCAAGTGGATACAAATTGGAAAGGAAGAAGTCAAAGTATCCCTATTCACAGATGATAGGATAGTGTACATACATGATCCCCAAAATTCTACCAGAGGACTCCTACATCAGATAAACACCTTTAGCAAAGTGGCTGGATTCAAAATTAACTCAAAAATCAGTTGACCTCCTTTATCAAATGATAAATGGACTGAGAAAGAAATAAGGGAAAACAACAACCTTCACAATAGCCATAAACAATATATAATAACTTAGTGTAACTCTACTCAAGCAAGTGATAGACCTGTATGACAAAACTTCAATTCTCTGAAGAAAGAAATTGAAGAAGATATCAGAAGTTAGAAAGATAACCCATGCTCAAGGATTGGTAATGGCCATATTACCAACAGCAATCTACAGATAGCTTTACAGATTACCAAAAGAAATCTACAGATTGAATGTAATTCCCATCAAAATTCCAACACAATTCTTTATAGACCTAGAAAGATCAATTCTCAACATTATATGGAAAAAATAAAAAATTCAGTATAATAAAAACAAGCCTGTACAAATAAAAGAACTTCTTGAGGAATCACCATCCCTGATTTTATATTGTACTACAGAATGATAGCAATAAAAACTACGTGGTATTGGCATGAAAACAGACAGATTGATCAATTTAATCGAATTGAACACCCAGAAATAAACTCACACACCTATGGATACTTGATTTTTGATAAAGAAGCCAAGCCATACAATGGGGTGGGGGGGGGGGGAGAAAGTATCTTCAACAAATGGTGCTGGTCTAACTGGATGTCAGCATGTAGAAGAATGAAAATAGATCTATATTTATCATCCTGCACAAAATATAAATCTAAGTAGATCAAAGATCTCAACCTAAAATTTGATACACTAAATCTAATAGAAGAGAAAGTGGGGAATAACCTTGAATGCAGACAAATTACTGAAGAGAACACCAGCTACTCAGGTTATAAGATCAACAACTAATAAAAGGACCTCATGAAACTGAAAAACTTCTATAAGGCAAAGGACAGATTGGGAAAAGTTCTTCACCAACCCTACATCTGGCAGAGGACTAATATCCAAAATATATAAAGTATTCAAGAAATGAACACTAACCAAATTTAAAAATGAGTTAAACTAGGAATTCTCAACAGAAGAATCTCTAATGGCCAAGAGGCACTTAATAAAATGGACAACATCCTTATTCATCAGGGAAACGAAAGTCAAAATGACTGAGATTCCATTTATACCTGTCAGAATGGCTAAGATTAAACTCAAGTGTCAGTACATGCTGGCAAGGATGTGGAGCAAGGGAGCACTTCTCCACTGCTGATAAGAGTGTAAACTTGCACAATCACTTGGAAGTCAATCTGGCAGTTTCTCAGAAAATTGGGAATAGTTTTACCTCAAGACATAGCTATACTGTTCTTAGGCATACCCCCGAATGATGTTCCACCACACCACAAAGACACTTGCTCAACTATGTTTATAACAGTTTTATTCAAAATGTCCAGAAACTGAAAACAACTCAGATGTCCCTCTACTGAAGGAGAAAATGTGATACATTTACACAATTACTCAGATATTAAAAACAAGGACATCCATTCGTCGGTTGAGGGACATCTGGGTTGTTTCTAGTTTCTAACAATTACAAATAAGGCTGCTATGAATATAGATGAGGATATGTTATTGTGTTTTGGTGAGGAATGGTTTTCTCTAGGTAGGGGTATTCCATGTTTTCTAAGATATCACCAGACTGATTTCCATAGTGGTTGTACAAGTGTTCCCCTTTCCCCACAACCTTGCCATAATGTGCTGTCTTTTGAGTTTTTTATCTTAGCCATTCTGACATGTGTGAGATGGAATCTCAGAGTCATCTTAAGTTGCATTTCTCTGATGATTAAGGATGTTGAGCATTTCTTCAAATGTCACACTGCCATTAGAGATTCCTCCTTTATGAATATATGGTTTAGCTGTTTCCTAATTTTTGATTGGATTATTTGGTTTCTTGGTGTTTAATTTCTTGAGTTCTTTATAAATTATTGATATTAGCTCTCTGTTGGAAGTGGGGTTGGTAAAGATCTTTCCCCAATCTGGAGGTTGCCATTTTGTTTTAGTGGCAGTGTCCTTTGCTGTACAGAAGCTTTTCAGTTTCATGAGGTCTCATTTATTGATTGTTGGTCATAGAGCCTGAGCTATTGGTGTTCTGTTCAGGAAGTTGTCACCTGTGCCAATGAGTTTGAGGCTTTCCCCCACTTTCTCTTCTATTAGATTTAGTGTGTTAGGCTTTATGTTAAGGTCTTTGATTCATTTGGACTTAAGTTTTGTGCAAGGTGAGAAGTATGGATCTAATTTCATTCTTTTACATGTTGACATCCAGTTAGACCAGCACAATTTGTTAAAGATGCTGTCTTTTTTCCATTGTACAGCTTTGGATCCTTTGTCAAAACTGAAGTGATTGTAGGTGTGTGGTTCATTTCTGGGTCTTCAATTCGATTCCATTGATCCACTGGTCTGTTTCTATACCAGTACCATGCTGTTTTTATTACTATTGCTCTGTAGTATAGCTTGAAATCTAGGAGGGTGACACCTCCAGATGTTTTGTTATTATACAGGATTGATTTAGCAACCCTCACCTGACAAATGGATAAAAAATATGTGGTACATTTACACAATGGAATACTACTCAGCTCTCAGAAAAAAAAGAAATAATGCAATTCACAGCCAAATGGATGGAATTAGAAAAGCTCATCATGAGTGACCTAACCCAGACTCAGAAAGTTGCACATGGCATCTACTCAGTTAAAATTGGATTTTAGCCATATAGTACAGGATAGAAATCCTACAACCAACACCCCAAAAAGATCAGGAACATAGACTTTGTTACTTATCAATGGGTAACACATTTGAACCCCCAGGAATTGGAAAAAATAGACATCAGAACTGGAGGAAGAGAGGGAGCTGGGTAGGAGAGGAGTGGAGATGAGGAGGGGGAGTAATCAGATGTGGTGAGAATGGGTATGGGGAGTGAAAGGGCTGACAGAGAGAAAGGAAATCAGTGGGGTTCATCTTTTGGACATGCTGGAGACCTGAGCCTGGGGAGGCTCCTAGGAGGATATGTGTGTGACCCTAGCTGAGACTCCTAGCAGTGGGGAATACGGAGACTGTAGTGACTACCTTTTGTAGCCAGGTAGGACTTCCTGTGGAAGATGTGGGATGCTAACCCACCCACAAAACCTTCGACCCAAAATTTCCCTTGTGTACAAGATGTACAGCGATAAAGATGGAGCAGAGACTGAAGGAATGGCCAACCAATGACTGGCTCAACTTGAGACCCACCCCATGGGAAAGAAAGAACCTCTGACACTAGTAATGATACTCTGCTATCCTTTCAGAAAGGATCCTAACATAATCATCTAAGAGGCTTCATCCATCAGCTAATGGAAACAGATGCAAAGACCCACAGCTAAACATTAGGCGTAACTCAGAGTGGGAGAGTTAGGGTAAGGATTGAGGGAGCTGGAGGGGTCAAGAACACCACAAGATGACCTATAGAGCCAACTAACCTGGGCCCGTGGTGACTGAGGGAGACTGAATTGTCAACCAAAGTGCTTACATGGACTGGACACATTTGAAACCGCATGCATATATGAAGCTGATGGGGTACTTAGTCTTCATGTGGGCCTCCTAACAATTGAAATGGGAGCTATCTCTGACTAGGACTCTGTTGCCTGCCTTTGCATCTCTTTCCCCTAGTAGGGCTGTCTTGCCTGGCCTCAGTAGAAGAGGAAGAACTTAGTCCTGATGCGATTTGATGTGCCACGGGAGGTTGGTACCGGGAGTGGAGGACTCTACTTCTCTGCAGTAAAGGGGAGGTAGGAATAGGGGAAGCAAGTGGATGAGTGGGAATGGGGAGAGAGGAGAGAGTGGACTGCAATTGGGGTATAAAATGAACAAATAAATTAATTAATGAAAAAATTAGCCATAATTACAAATATATTTATACAAATGGTTATAGCAATTATAATATGTTCCGTTTGGTAAGTTAAAAAAAAAAGAAATACTAGTTTAATGACTTTGAAAACTGGATCAAGTCAAAATTAATTATTTAATTAATTAATTGATTAATTAATTCATAAAACAAGAAAGCAAACTACAAAGTCAAAATAGCTTAAAATTACTCATTCATAGTATGATCAGCTCTAGATATGGTGAAACTTAAGAGAATGGAACTGATAAATGAGGCAGAATAAAGTGTCATGTAATAGCCAACTTTATTCAGAACATCAGACAATTTATACTTTAAGGGTTATGAAAGTGTACATAGGTAAAGTTCTCATGATATCCAATGGATACATGAAATTTCATGTATCCAATCACAAGGGCAAGCCACATGTGGCAAAAACATGTTTTTGCATAGAGGCATATACAGGATAGTTTAACACTTAATTTAATAATAATAACAACCAATAATGAATAATATGAAATAAACACACTCCTATACACTACACTTGGAAGGAATATGAAAACACATTGCAAGAACAATTCTGTTTTAGAAAAACTGAGGTCACAAGACTCTTGTTTTGTTTTTTTGTTTTTGTTTTTGTTTTGTTTTTTTTTGGAGTTTTCTCACAAGAACTCAAAATTGTCATGACTTCATTCTTGAACTGTGTTGTGACATCTCCCCCCTTCTACATTTTTAAAATTGGCAGAATATCCAAAGTGGCTTTGATTTTAGATGTTGTATGTAAATCTAATTGTCATGTGATGAATGAGTATTCTATAATCAAGTTAATTATAAATATAATGCATAATATTAGAACAGTTAAAACATTGTGTGCAGTACTCTGGCACTAAGAACAAGGATCCTATAGGCAGTACTATTTGCTTCATTATTATATTAATTGGAAAAGTCTAGAGAATAGATTGAAAAGAACTCCATATGATTAGTAGTTCTGATGTCTTGTAGAATGTAATCTCATGTTTGTCTTTAACAGGAATACAAATATTATTATGTCATATGCCAATAAGTGATTCAAACCAAAAGGAAAATTTAAATACTGCCCTTTCTCTATGTGAATGAGTGAATCAATTATGGTCCCATGGTCCAATTATAAAAAGAGTCATTAACAGAAGCTGAATTTATTCAATCCACAATTGGAGAAAAAAAAGGATGAGGAACATAAGTCCAATACACATGCTTAGAGGCACTCACCACAGATGCACAGAGCAAAGGAGATAACATCACCATAAAAAGATTCTTAGGTGATGTAGACTCTGTGTGTTCCATAGAATAACTTCTCCTTTTGGAGCACAGGGCCTTAAATTGGCTTCAGGAGGGCAGACTTGACTTCTGATGATATAGTTAATATTTCTTTTTGTCCTTTAGCTGGAGATTTATTATCTTTCTGGTGACTTCCACTTTCTCCTTGGCCTTCTAAGTCATCCTTGATGGCCCAGGACCAGAAGACTCAAAGAGTCAACATCTTTAATGTTTCAGTGGATCTATCTGCAAGGACAGACACATACCCCTTCCCAATATTATTCAGTCAACCAGGCTTCCAAGTCTCAAATTGTTTAAACCACAGGGTATCTATTGGAAGTTCAGAATTTGTATAGAAAAATAATTTTGAGCTCTTAATAATATCTTAAAACATAGGCTCTTGGACATAATTTACTACTGTAGGCTGGTCCATTGCCAGTTTTTATAAAAGTAAGCACTCCCATAACAGCAAAAGCTTGTAGAAGAGAACATTGCAGAAGTATCTCTGAGAATTGAGGTACAGCCCAAACAAATTTAGAATATGTATCAATGCAAATGTGTGAGTATGGTATCCAAGGCACAAGAGCAAAGTGAATGACATCCATTTGCCAAATTCATTAGTATTTTTCAACTCTGGGATTACTTCCAGCTATATAATTATGATAATGTAAGGGAGCACAAATAAAACATTCCTGCACATTTTGTCTTATTTGTCTAAGAAAGATGCGGTACTGTACATGAAGTCTATTAGAATTAGTGTATAAGGGTTATCGCTCCTGTTCTGAAGTGAAAATAAGGCAAGTTAATGCTTCCATCTGCTTATTTCTTTCTCTAATAAAACCAGGGAGGTTAGAGTGTGCACTAGTATAAGTAATAAACAAAGAATGTGTGCAGATTTTAACCAGATGTTGTGATACCTGTAGTAATGGTAGTATTAAATGTGAGGATTAAATTAAAGCAGTTTCTATTGCTGGAAACAATCCTACAGCATTAGCATAGTTTGAAACGGTATTTAATCATTCATGAATTAGCCATAATAGAATTAACCATAATAGTTTAAGGAAAACAGAAAGTTCCACATGTGGAGCTGAGGAAAAAGAAGTATTAATAGATTTATAAGTATCTGGACCAGGAATCGCTCCTATACTATTAGATAAACCATCAATAAAATAAGTAACTGCCTGTGGAATTGGAAAAGGATAGACAATTTTTATAATCACAACCTTAGTACATATGAGAAAATCTCATAGCTTGATACCTGGATAATGGTAATAATTTCCTATGCTTCCATGATAATGGAATATGAAAATACATAGAGATCTGTAGCACTCTTAAAACTGATTGTTACAGGTACAGCAAAGATCAAATCCATGTAACAGTTGACATCAGGTCCTCCTCTGATTTACTAATTGAGCAAAAAGAGTAAAGTAAGCAGTTAGTATTTTATGGCCTTTATGGTGTAAATAAACTCATTCTTCCTATGATATTTATTGGGAAAATAAGTAAGGCTAAAGACAGAGAAGGATCTGCATGATACACAAATACCTCTTATAGTATGGATTTAAATAGATGTAGTTTTATCTTTATTTTGGCTCTTGGGATAATATGCAAAGGTTATCTGATACCAACTCTCCTAGAGATTTAAATAGCTTGGTTAGTGAATAGTTAGTTAATCCTAAAGTAGTCCATAGCCAGTCAATATTTCTTAATAATTTCTGAAAGTCTGTAAAAGTAACTTTTATTCTCCAGATGTTGTGTCCAAGGCTTAGTGCCTCTGTCTGTTAACTTATTCTTAGTCCTGTAATCTTTGAGCCTCCATACAATTTAATGTAGGCCTAGAATGCTTTCAGCCTTAGATTTACTACTGAATAAACTCACACACTCTAGCTCTTTCTGAACTCTGGCTGGTTGGTTCAAATCAGATACTTTGGCTCAAACACCTGTCCAACCTAATTGATTCAAACTGGCTTTTCTCAGCTTTCTGAATGAATTGCTCTGTTTGACCTCAAACTAACTCTAGCAAACTTTTATTTTTTCTTTTTTTTAATGTTTATTTATTACTTCCGGTTACATCTCCATCATAGTACCCTCTTTCCACCCCTCCCATTTCTGCCTTCCCACCCACTACCCCCTATCCCTTCCATCCCACTCCTCTGGAGTTGAGTGGCCCTACATATCAGTCTCCAGCCCCACTTCAGCAGTCATATGAGGGCCAAGAGCCTCCTCATACACTGGGGGCCTACAAGGCAGCACCACTAGGGCAAAGTGTCTCATGGACAGGTAACAAAGTCTATGTTCTTATTCCCTTTGGTGCACTGGCTGTAGCATAGTTATGCTGTAACATATGGCTAAAATCAGATTATAAGTGAATAGATGTCATGTGCATCCTTCTGAGACTGGGTTAGCTCACTCAGGATGAGCTTCTCTAGTTCCAACCATTTGGCTGTAAATTGCATGATTTCATTGTTTCTGATGGCTGAGTAGTATTCCATTGTGTAGATGTACCACAGTTGGTTGTTTTTTTGTTTTGTTTTGTTTTGTTTTTTTATCCATTGTTTGATTAAGGAACATCTGGGTTGTTTCCAGTTTCTAGCTATTATAAAAAAGCCTGCTATGAACATGAATGTCCTTGTTCATAGGATACATGCTGGTGGATTAGTGAAGAATCATTTGGATGTATACCCAGAAGTGGTATGGCTGGGTCTTGAGGGAGAGCTATTCCAAATTTTCTAGGATATCACCAGACGGATTTGCATAGTGGTTGAACAAGTTTGCAATCAAACCAGCAATGGAGGAGTGTTCCCCATTTCTCCACAACCTCGCCAGCATGTGCTGTCATTTGAGTTTTTGATCTTAGTCATTCTGACAAGTGTGGGAGGGAATCTCATAATCGTCTTGAGTTGCATTTCTCTGATGATTAAGGATGTTGAGCATTTCTTCAAGTGTCTCTCAGCCATTAGGGATTCCTCCTTTGTGAATTGTCTATTTAGCTCTACTCTCCATTTTTTGATTGGATTATTTGGTTTCTTGGTGTTTAATTTCTTGGGTTCTTTGTAAATGTTAGATATTAGTCCTCTGTCAGATGTGAGGTTGGTGAAGATCTTTTCCCAATCTGTAGGTTCACGTTTTGTTCAAATGACAATATCTTTTGCCTTACAGAAGCTTTTCAGTTTCATGAGGTCCCATTTATTGATTGTTGGTCTTAGATCCTGAGTTGTTGGTGTTCTGTTCAGGAATTTGTCACCTGTGTCAATGAATTTGAGGGTTTTCCCACTTTCTCTTCTAATAGATTTAATGTGTCAGGCCTTATGTTAAGGTCTTTGATCCACTTGGACTTAAGTTTTGTGCAAGTTGATAAGTATGGGTCTAATTTCATTCTTTTACATGTCGACCTCCAGTTAGACCACACCATTTGTTGAAGATGCTGTCCTTGTTCCATTCTATGGTTTTGGCTTCTTTGTCAAAAACTGCATAAGGTACGCTAACAAATGAGTGAAGTCTGAATTGAGCTTGGGTGAAGGAGAAAGTTGAGACTGGTGGATGCCAAGGAATTACATTATAGACTTTAAATCCTGACCCGTGAATAACACATGGAGGGATGAGACTGTGGAACTGATCGCACAACCTGCAAACCTTGGCCCAGAGGGAGCAGAACCCAGCTGAAGATAATTCTGCTATCATTGCCAGAGGTGTACTTTTAACCAAGATGTCCGAGTGAACCTTCATTATAGAATTTTAATATCTTTTCAAAAAATTAAATTGGGATTGATTCAATATTTTTAGATATTAAATGTTTATAGGTTTTAAGCTTTAGTTCTTAGGTTATAGGATATAGATATTTTACAGATATTTTTAAATAATTAATAAATATAAATATTTTAAATAAAAATACTCTGTTTCAATCCAGAAATAAACCCACACACCTGGGGTCACTTAATTTTGGACAAAGAAGCCAAAACCATACAATGGAAACAAGAAAGCATTTTCAACAAGTGGTGCTGGTCTAACTGGATGTCAAAATGTAGAAGAATGTAAATAGACCCATGCTTATCACCCTGTATAAAACTTAAGTCCAAGTGGATCAATGAACCCAACATAAAACTGGACACATTAAATCTAATAGAAAAGAAAGTGAGGAAAAGCCTTGAACTCATTGATACTAGAAACAACTTCCTGAACAGACACCAATAGCTCAAGCTCTAAGACCAAAAATCCATAAATGGGACCTTATGAAACTGAAAACCTTCTGTAAGGCAAAGGGCACTATCATTAGAACAAAATGGCAGCCTACAGATTTGGAAAAGATCTTCACCAACTGCACATCTGATAAACGGTTAACATCCAAAAATCTATGAAGAACTCAAGAAATTAAAGAAACAATCCAACCAAAAAATCGGGTGCAGAAGTAAACAGAGAATTCACAAACAGGAATTTCTAAAAGCTAAGAGACACTTGAAGAAAGGCTCAACATCCTTAATTATGAGGAAAATGTAACTGAAAATGCCTGTGAGATTCCACCTCACACCTGTCAGTCTGGCTAAGATCAAAAACTGAAGTGACAGCACATGCTGAAGAAGCTGTGGACAAAGGGGAACACTCCTCCATTGCTGGTGGGAGTGCAAACTTGTACAACCACTTTGGAAATCAATATCGCAATATCTCAGAAAACTGGGAATAGTTCTACCTCAAGATCCAGCCATACCACTCCTGGGCATATATCCAAAAGATTCTTCACCAAACCACAAGGACATTGGCTCAACTGTGTTCATAGCAGCTTTGTTTGTAATAGTTAGGTACTGGAAACAACCCAGATGTGCTTCAACTGAAGAATGGATTTAAAAAAAAAAAAAAAACTGTGGCACATTTACACAATGCAATACTATTCAGTCTTCAGAAACAATAAAATCATGCAAATTGCAACCAAGTGGATGGAACTAGAAAAGCTCATCCTGAATAAGCTAACCCAGACCCAAAAAGATGCACATGGTATATACTCACTTATAACTGGATTCTAGCCATTAAGTACAGGATAACTATCCTACAATGCACAGACCCAAAGAAACAGGGACCTAGCATTAATTATCCTGAGAGAAACTCCACCCAGCAGAGGATCAAAACAGATCCTGAAACACGCGATCATATATTAGGTGGAGCTCTGAAAACCATGTATATGAGAGGGAAAAGGAATAGAGACCCAAAGGGGACAAGAACATCACATGAAGATCAATAGAACCAATCTAGGCCTGTAGAGGCTTACAGAAACTGAAACACTAACCAAAAAAAAAAAGGAAAAAAAACCATATAGACCAGATCTAGGCCCCCTATACACAGATGATAAGCAATTTGGACTTCATATAGATCCCTTAGCAAGTAGAAGAGGGGGGAGCAATGTCTGTTATAGGCTATGGTGCCTGTTAGTATAACATCTTACCCTAGCTGGGCAGCCATGTTGGACACCAGTACAAAAGAAAGCTCTTAGCCCTCATGTGACTGATGAACTGAGGGAAGGAGAGGAGGGAAAGGGGGAAGAACTTGGGAGGGTGGTACTGAGACAGTTGGAAGGAAGGGGCTGTGATCAAGATGTAACTTAAATAAATGTATTTTTAAATACCTCTTAGGTATTTACTTATGCTAGAAGCCAAGGTATGTATTCTAGGTGTGCTCATTTCCATTGCACTGCCATTGTTTTTTGTTTTCAGATCCTCTAAGTTACTGGAGGAGGAGAACATGAACATATACTAACAAATATGTACAACAACATTTACAAATACTTCTATATGTAACCACCTTGCCTGTATTAAGCTAACAGTAAGTGGATATGCCTCCAACTGACGTATCCCACGGAGTATTATAGCCTGTGCTCTTGTTCCTTTCTAACCTATTTCAACAGTCTTTCACCAACAACCATGGTTACCAGGGTATCTGCTGAAAATAAAACAATGCCCATGGGTTGTAAAGGGCACAGATATAAACTACTCAGGAGATGGTGTCAGGGAACAGCATCTGCTTTATTCCATGTGAGAAACCACTTGTATAGTGGAAGTCTATCGACTATGACTGGTTAACACGTTACTTGTGGATTGGAAAACGAGCACTCATACTACAAGGGTCTCTCTGCAGAAGAAGCACATCAAAAGAGGCATGGAGAGTGCAGGTATCACTCCAGCGACAAGATACTAATGCTACTTAGGAATTCAATTTATTGACTGCAGGGGCACAGTGTACAATATTTCTTATTTAGAAGCACAGTCTACCAGGTAGGCTGGCTGCTGGGTCATGCCTGCATTTTCTCCTACAAACAACCTTCTCCTTCACAATTCTTTACTGAATTGTGCAGTCTCAGTTTATATGCTGAAGAATATCATAATTCTAGTTGTTTAATTTTTTATGTATATAGGAGTTTTTCCTTTCAGACATGTCTTTCTCTGTATCACTTGCAACCCTGTTACCCCCAAAGACCATAATAGGGTACTGGAACCTTGGAACTGGAGTTACAGACAGTTGTGAACCACCTTATCAGTGCTGGAATAAAACCCATATCATTTGGAAGAACCATTGCTATTAACTGTTGAGCAATCATTCCAGTCCAAAACTAGAAATTTTTACTTTTCTTTTTTATTATCACCCCAAGTAGTATAACTTCATTTGAACATTTTATGTACATACATTTATATATATATACACATATATATAATGTATTTTAGTTAAACATAAAATAATATATATATCACTATGGCTTCTTCAAACATCCTGTATCAGAATTTCTAGCCCATAAAGTAAACAATTAATTTTTTAGCATTCTTATGTACTCAATTTCAAATATACCAGTACATTGTTCTTCATTCCTCTCAGTAACGTAGTTCTAAAAAAATTTATTCTTTTAAATCATTTAGTGATACTATTCATTATGTCCAGAGTTTTCTGATATCATATATAAGGTATGTATAGTATATATGTTAGATAACTACATATTTTATGTGATATATTATTTTTCTATTCAGTCTAATAGAACCTTGGACTTCATACACATTAGGCTACCATACTACTACTGAGCATTCATGTCAGTTCTCAAAGCATCTTTTAATTTGTACATATTAAAGTTTTTTATTTGTGACAAAGTTCAATGAATGTTTACTGGTGCACGTTGTCAAATGTTTCATATATCTAACCTTTTTTTAAATCCTATCAAAATTTAGTCACTACTAAGCTTTTGTGTATCTCCATAATTTCTGAGATCCACATGCCCTAATTGAGATCCCAAAGCATTTATCCTTTTCACAATAAAGTATTTTGCATAAAATACATCAAACACATCTCATTTATTTCCATGCCTTGCATGACTTCATATATTAAATATTTTGTTGCTGAACAATATGCCATTATAAGAATGACCCAATATATTTCATTACTGAAAGACATATTATTGATTCTAAGATTGATGCTTATAGATAAATTTATTATGCAGTTTTGCATGTAGATGTTGTATTCACATATTTTTGAAACTTTCATTGGTTATATTCATTCCTTACTTCCTTTCACAAGATGCCCACCCCAATATATCTCCCATATCTCTCCCAACTTCATGGCTACTTTATTTTACAGTTTTGTGACCCTCTAGTCCAGTACTGCTGCCCATATGCACATGTGTGTGGAGTTACCCACTAGGGCATGAGCAGTGTACTAATGGCTAACTCCAATCAAAGAATAGTGACTCTCCAAACAGCCATCAGCTACCTTTACATCCTCAGCTGACGTGGGCCTCAGTAGACCCTACCCTCTCCAGATTAAAAGTCTTCACTCTGAATTTTGTGCATATTTTGTACAAGTAACCAACAGATGTTATGTGACTTCACGTTTGACAAGCATCCCATGGCAGAGGACAGCCTCTCATAACATTCCTCATCAAACATTGTCCAATTTATCAGGCAAACGTTTGCTGAATTAAATAAGATTTTATTGAGATTTATAAGTAAACTTCAAAATGACTTTTAAAGCACCCGTGTCATTTCATATTTCTTTTAGCAATAAATACAAATTTGTGCTGAACATTTTCATGCACTTAGCTGCCACTAATAGATTTTTTTTCTACAACTATTTCTTAGTTACCTTTTTCCAGTTTTGTTGAGTTATAAAATGATGGTGTAGTGTTAACATTCTAAATGTTAATTAATTGGTCCTGCTTGCTGTCTGTTACTTACATTGACTCTGATTGGTTAATAAAATGCTGAGGCCTGAGACTGGGCAAAGACAGAAAAGGTGGGAAATCCTGAGATTAAAACAGGAAGCCTTGCTTTAGACAAAGGATTAATTCATTCCAGCCAGCAGCAGGAAGAAGGAGGCACACACCATGGGTTAGAGAAAAGAACTTCATTCCACTGGCCAGGAATATCAGCATATCGTGGAGAATGGCAGTCCAAGGGGATGTATGTATATATGGGGTCATATTTGGGTAATAGAATTAAGAGCTAGCTTAGATGGGCTAGGACTGCACAACCCAGGCCAAGGCTGTTAAAATCCATGTGGTTTCGGTGTGCTCATTTATAATGGATGGCTAAGGATTAGCTGCTGAACCAATTAAATATAATATAAATATTGGTAAAAATTTTAATTATTTCTGCAATAAAAGTTCTGGCTTCTTGGCATATTTTGGATTCAACTCTTTCGTCTGATGTGGGCTGAAAACACATTCTCCAAGTCTATGACTTTTCTTTTGGTTTTCACTAATACTGTGAACATAGAAAATTTAAATTTTTGTAAAGTCAAAATTATCAATGTTTTCTTTTAAAATTCATATACAAGCTTGTACTACTTTATTCTAACTAAAGATTCACCACCAAACATTTATACAATGGAATACTACACAGCTATCAGAAATGAGGAAATCATACAATTTGAAACCAAATGGATGGAGCTAGAAAAGCTCATCCTAAGCAAGCTGACACAGTTCCAGAAAGATAAACATGGTATGTATTCCCTTATGAATGGATATTAACCATACATCACAGGATAACTATCCTACAACCCACACACCCAAATAGATAGGAACCTAGCATATCTATCCTAGGAAAAATTTTACTCACCAGTGAGTCATGGAATCTGCTGCAGGTTAGTGGAACACCATACACTAGATGGGATGGTGTGTCTTATCAAGCTCCAGTATAAGTGGAAGCTCTTGGCCCTCACATGACAGAATATCTGAGGGAGTATGATATGTGAGGGCCCACCTCATCTGAGGAGAAGGAGAGTACCAAGTAGAGGAACAAGGACAGAGGGAAGGAGGGAGGGAAGGATGGAGGGAGGGAGGAAAGGAGAGAGGGCGGGAAGAAGGAAAGAAGAGAGGGAGAGGGAAAGGGAGGGGCCAGGAGGGGAGGAGGGAGGAAACTATGTTCTAGAAGTAACTTGAGAAAACAAAATAATACTTTTTTAAGAAAAGAGTTAATAAGCTTAAAAATATAATAAAAACACAATATAAAATTTTCAAACTATAATTTACCAAAGGTATACTTGCCTTACTGGCATGAAAGGAAAATGGCTTTAATTTCAGATTAGAATGTTAGACTGCAGGTGGCCACATATTTACACAAACTTGATAGCAGCTTAAAAGTTTTTGTGGTTGTTGTTAATGTATAGGATATTTTCATGGTTTGGCATTTAAAAAGCAGGTAACAGGTTTAAAA
This sequence comes from Lophiomys imhausi, assembly GCA_907164525.1. NCBI lineage: Eukaryota > Metazoa > Chordata > Mammalia > Rodentia > Muridae > Lophiomys > Lophiomys imhausi. The sequence goes on along the minus strand of CAJQZJ010032315.1, from coordinate 268,116 downwards.
TACTGTAAATAAATTAAAGGTTACTGCTCTTCAACCTGGTTTTCTAAACTTCCAAGAGTTGAAAAAACTTGGAGCTAAGGTAAAATACATGAAATTCGTGGTGTTAGCCAATGCCTTTAGCTTCAACAGAGACAGAAGGATCACTATAGAGTTAGTCGTCTTATAAATTCTAGAGTTACAAGCAGCAGGGTGGTGACGGTGCACACCCTTAATCCCATCATTTGAGAAGGATACACCCTTAATCCCAACACACCAGAGACAGAAACCTGCAGATCTCAGAGCTCAAGGTCAGACTAACACAAAATAAACTCTAAATAGAGAAAAACTTCGATCCAGGGATGGTAGAGCACATCTTTAATCCCATCAGTTGGGAACCACATGTCTTTGATCCCAATACTTAGAATGCAGAGATAGGCACATAGGATTTGGAAGGACTTAAGTTTAAAAGCTACTTACAAAAGGCATGCTGAAATTCAAACAAATTGCCCTTTGAGATTTCAAAATATATACACTAAAGGTTTGTTTAGCTCCAAAATGTCAAAATAATTTCTTCTTTAATCCAAATTGAAAGATAATACTTTTTATATTGTCAAAAAACCATAGTTGCTCCAGGAAAAATATTACCTGATGCCCCCCCCCCAAAAAAAAGGTAGTGCCCCAGAGTTAGAATTAGGGCAGGGCTCTGTTATCTTTCCAGGAGATTTAAAGCATACACCCAAAGAATCCAGGGACAACTGGACAAAGGAAACCTCAGAAGAAAATAGATCAGAAACCAAAGAAGACAAGTAGCCCAGGCAATAGAGCCTTGAAGACTTCCTCAATAGCTGTTTCCTCAAAAGTCTATAACCACAACAACTCAAAATCGCTAAGATTGTTCAGCTCCACAGACTGCTCCAGCCAGAACTTCAGTAAAGCCCTGAAATTCAGCTTCTGTCTATGAACTTCTTAGGACATTTAAATAGTGTAGGGGTTAGATAAATTAGATTTAGAAAATATATAGGAGTTTCTGATACTGTCTCTTAATTCGGGGCTTGAAGAGCATTATCAGCATGAAGTCAGCAAAAACAGGAAAGACTCAATAGACTGAAAAACAAGTTTGAAGTCAGGAAAACAGGAAAGACTCAATAGAATTGAAGAAACAAAGTATCTGGCCTGACATTGTTTTCAGCTGCTAAGTGGGCGGAGCCCAAATTAAGCTGAAACAGAGTTCCTCCTATTTGAGGACAGTGCATGGAGCCCAGGAGAGAAGAGGCCCCTGATGCTAGAGAGCTCCAAGAGTCCTGCTGAAAAAAGGGCTGGCCATTGATGGCCAGCTCTCTCCCTGAAGCAGAAAGAAGCCGGTGAGCAAAGAAAGCCTGAGCAAGACACCAAAAGGCCAAGGACTTGACCCTGTGGCTCAGCTTTTGCCTAGAGGGATTTGATCTGTCCAAACAGTGGCCTAAAGGAAACGGTGCCTGGCTTTAAGGACTGAGGCAGAGCAGCTGAGTTCCTGATTCAAAAGAAGTAAGTTGGCCTGCAGACAGCTGGGGTCTCCCACAGAGAAGAAAGCATGAAGCCTTATTTAAGGTGAGACTCTAATAACCTACTGACCCTGACGAACCTGCATCTGAGAGATCCAGAAAAAGGACTGCTAAGTGTGTTAAAGAATCTACAACAAAGACTGTGTTCCTGACGACTGAGGACCTGCCCCAGAGACTGTATCATTCTAAAAGGTTATGAAAGTAGTTGTTATAATTATCAATAGGTTTAGTGGATAGGTTAAAGGGGTTGTAGGAATTTATAGGATTAATAGTTAAGAAATTGTTGGTGTTTGTTATAAGTGAATTTAGTAATAAATAAATGTGTTGAATGGTAATTTAAAAGTTCGGTTACAAAATAGCTGAGCACAAAAGGACTGAACATCAAATGATTCTATTAACATTTTTAACCATTTTTCCATTATTATTTGGGCTCCAAACAGGTTTACTACGCCCCAAATCAGCAAGAAGTCATTTTAAGATAGCAACGTCCCATCCCCAGAAGGTGGGGAGGGTGTTTTCCCCCCTTTGGACATTTGATGGATAACAGAAAATCGTGTTATTTAGGGGAAGAGATTACAAGTTGTTAAATGGTCTTGTTAAATAGGTTTTGGAGGTTAGACCCAGGGACTTCTCTCTTTTTCTTTTCTGTGTCCTTTCTCTCCTATGTAGGAGTGAACAGACTTGAGAAAAAACAGGACGTAGACATAATATAGGAAAGATCAAGAAAAAAAGGATAGATTATTGAATATGCTCTTATACCTTTGTATATTGACACAAAATTAATATTATATTTGGCTAAATTGGTATTGATATTTGTATATTAATGCAAAATTAAGATTGTATTGGGTTACATTGGTATTGATCTTTGTATATTGATACAAAATTAAGATTATTTTTGGCCACAATGGTATTTGACCCTTGTATATTGATGGAAAATTAAGATTATATTGGGCTCCATAGGTATTGATCTTTGTATACTGATACAAAATTAAGATTATATTTGGCCACATTGGTATTGATCTTTGTATATTGATACAAAATTAAGGGTAACACTTTTTAAAGGTTTTGTTCCTAGTAATGCTTAAAAATGAAATGTGAAGTTTTGGCCTATTGCTACCAACTGTCATAAACTGTTTAGGAAAATTAAGAAATGCAAACTAATAGTCATTCAAGCTTGTCATTTTGTTAGGTACTATAAAAGTCTATCACAGTTATTTTCTAAGCTAATCAGAAATCAAGTTGCTAAGAGACAAGCAACATTTGCTTATCTAAATATAAGAGATAGATAGGGCGTCTTCACAAACCTCAACAGATCTGCAGCATATGGCATTCAAAAATGTTTTCTTAACTTAAGATTTTTTGACATTGAATCACATCAGCTCCTGACAGTACCCCCTATTCTACTCCAAGTAGAAGATGAGCATCAAATAATCTCCAGTGGGAGATGGTTGAATTAGTGGCAAGCCTATCTCTTGGCAAGAAAAACCCCTTGCGTCAACCGTAGACAGACTGCTGTTGAAAAAGGACAAAACTTGGAAGCAGGTAAGTCGACAGCCTAGCTCTGCCAAGACAGGGTAGGCAAGTCCTTCATAATTTCTGCTCTACAATCAATGTCTGTCAGAGAATCGGGGCCAAATGGCTGAAGATTGATGCTGTAATGTATGGAGAGAAAATGGGTACTGTCCAGGCAGCCACTGGTATGTCATTTCTTAGTTTTGGAAGCTGTGGGCCCTGCATTTCCTGTGTAATCAGATATATTTATCCCTCTCAGGTCTCTGAGGTGGTTGAAGAATAGATAGCTAGAGTCTCATAGTTAAATTTTGAGTTGTTTAGGAATCAAGAGGGTGTTCTGGATCTAAGAAGATGTTTTTAAAATTGTGAGGCAAGTTACTATGAAAGCTGAGTTAGATACAGAACTTTAAACTCATGGAGATTATTAGATAGTAGAAGGTTAAAGTCAGGTGCCAAATACATATGGACTGGACATTGCGAATGTTTGCTAAGCCATATAATTCTCATAATTGTGGCCTATTTATTTCTGATGTTTTGTATTGTATTTTTTGTTATAAGAGAAAGAACCATTTGTTGGACTGAAAGGGGAGCTGTTGGGGGAAAAAGATATACCTTAAACTTAAAGAAAAAGGGAAGAGGATGGGGGGTTGAGGGGGAAGAGGATGGGAGGGTGGGACTGGAGGGGGGAGTAGGGAGGGGATTGTTATTAAGATGTAACTTGAAGAAATAAAAAATAAATTTTAAAAAAATAATGTCATAGGTCCTAAAAAAAAAAAAGATCATCACCAAAATAAAAAGTCATATGGACTTTCTTATATGCTTTCTCTAAGAGTCTAAGAGTCTCACACTCTATGTTATACTATGATCTCTCTGAAGATATTTGCAATCCCTGTGTCACATTTGGGTTTATTTTTCTTATACAAACATGATCAATAGTTTCCATACTTCTTGCATCCTGAAGCTGTATGTAGATTAGGTACAGAAATATACAGAGTATATCACTTTGGTATTTATTTTTCTCTTTTGGTAGCATGAATAGTACCTTGTCATACCAAAGACATAAGGTGAAGGTTCTATGCATGTACTAGTTTGAATTCTCTATGTTCAATGAGTTGTGTGACTATTCTCTTCAGCAATGTGCCCTTGCTGTCAGTTTTTGGAGAGTAACCTATTGTCTTAGCAACACCCTGGGTTGTTTGGGGATTTTAATGGGACCTCCTTTGGTAAACAACTCAACTAAATGCAACCCAGTCCCAATACTGGAAGCTTCATTTGGTGACAAGAGATAGCCAATTGGGACTCCATCTTCCCCATTACTTGGAGACTTCATTAGAATTACCTTTCTAAATTTAGGGGTTTCCCCAACAGTATCCTTCCATACAACCCCTCAAATGCCTCTCAATTCTAGTTCTCTCTTCCCACATTCCCTCACTCAAATCTCTGTCTCCTCATTCTCCCCACCTGATCCTCCAGTTGCACTCCTCCCATAGGTCTCCAGTCCACACATAAAAATCTGTTCTATTTCTCCCTCCTGGCCCACAAACCTTTTTACATAAAGTTCTGTCCTTTGGGAAAAATATGGTGGGACAATGGTGGCACAAAGCTTGTGAAACTAACCAACCAATGTCTGATTTGACTTAAGGCCCATTCCATGAAATGGCACCCATACTGGACACTGCTTGGGTGACCAAGAACCAGTGACTAGATAGCCCAGAGACCTAGGGTAAAACCAAATACTACCAGTCTTTTAAAAAAGATGGCAAAATTCCTCTTAATGATATTCTGCTGTACTCATAGATTAGTGCCTTATTCAATCATCATCAGAGAAGTTTTCTCCTACAGCAGACAGAAACAAATACAGAGATCCACAACCACACAATAGAGCAGAAAGAAAAATAAAGACCTCCCAGATCATATGTCTCCATCAAATCCCTCATCTCAAATCTAAGAGAATCCTACAAAAGAGGCAGAAAAAGTGTAAGAGCCAGGAGAGATGGAGGAAAACAGGAGGACAAGGTACACTAAATCAACTGAGGAAAACTCATCATATGAACTCGCAAAGACAAAACAACTGGAACAGAGTCTACATGGGTCTGCACCAGGTCCTCTGCATATATACTACAGCTTTCAGTTTAGTATTTTTATGGGAATCCTGAATGTATAAGTAAATGGATCTCTAATTCATGTTCCTGTTCTTGGGGCTCTTTACTTCCTTTTTTTTGCCTTTTCTAACTTTAATATGATGGGTTTTGTTTTATGCTATCATATTTCATTTTTTAATGTTTTGTTGTTATCTCTTAGAAGCTTATTCTTTTCTAATCAGAGACAGAAAGTGAGTGGATCCAGATTGGAGAGGAAGTGAGGAGGAACTGGGAGGAGTAGAGGGAAAGGAACTGCAATCAAGATATATCGTATGAGAAAATAGTCTATTTTCTTTTTTTTAATATTTATTTATTACTTCAGGTTACATCTTCACCACCTTTCCACCCCTCCCAGTCCTGCCCTTCCACTCTCTACCCCATAACCCTTACATCCCACTCCTTTGGAGTGTACTATCCTTACGTAACAGTCCCCCTGCCCCAGTTCAGCAGTCATATGAGGGCCAAGAGCCTCCTCATACACTGGGGGCCTACAAGGCAGCACCACTAGGGAAAAGTGTCTCATTGACAGGTAACAACGTCTATGTTCCTGTTTCCTTTGGTGCATTGGTTGTAGTATTGTTATCCTGTACTATATGGCTAAAATCTGATTATAAGTGAATAGATGCCATGTGCATCCTTCTGAGTCTGAGTTAGCTCACTCAGGATAAGCTTCTCTAGTTCCATCCATTTGGCTGCAAATTGCATGATTTCATTGTTTCTGATAGCTGAGTAGTATTCCATTGTATAGATGTACCACGGTTTTTTAATCCATTCTTCGGTTGAGGGACAGCACATGCTGGCAAGGGTGTGGAGAAAGGGTAATCCTCCTCCATTGCTGGTGGGAGTGCAGGCTTGTGCAACCACTATGGAGGTCAGTCTGGCAATATCTTAGAAAACTTGGAATAGCTCTGCCTCGGGACCCAGCCATACCACTTCTGGGTATACATCCAAATGATTCCTCACCAAATCACAAGGACGTTTCCTCATCTATGTTCATAGCAGCCTTATTTGTAATAGCTAGAAACTGGAAAATAATCTATTTTCAATAAAAGGGAAAGGGTAAAAATTATGCTATTTTGAAAGTAGTTAGAGTCTTCTCATGCAATAGAACATTTTTATTGAAAAGAACATTGTAAAGTCAGCCTTAGCTAATGTAATTCCTGTAATCTTAATAGACTGAAAATTTCCACACCTGAATTTAGTAGGAAAATAATTGAGAGCTACAATTCTACCTGGTGAATAATTATTGAGTTATTACTTTATGCTGGGCATAACAACAAACACTAAGAAGCCAGAGTTCATTCTGATAGAGTCTAACCTTAAATTGTATAGTTTGAAAAGTCTACATTTTCGTAAGTTGAATAATAGCAATAAATTTGAAATGTTGCAAAATAAACAAATTAGATTTTCAAATTTATTTGGATTTCTCATTTTAATATTTACCCTAAAAGAAAGTTAGTCTTGTGAAAAAAAATTAAGGCATTGGAGAGATGATTCAACAGTTAGGAGCACTCACTGCTCTTGCAGAGAACCTGAGTTTGATTTCCAGAAGGCCTGAGACCTATTGTGACCTACATAGGTGCCAGGCATGCACATGGTGTATATAGTTACAATAAGGCAAAACACTCATAGACATAAAATGTAGATAAATAAGTAAATATTTAAATGGAGAATTGAGTTACAGAATTCAACCTTAGTATCCTTTAGATGTTTGATTTACTTAAACTCTGTTTTGTTTTGTTTGTTTGTTTGCTTGTCTTAGTTCAGTGTTGTTAATATCACTTAAGACAACTGTGATCCTGAAAGAACCAGGAGAAGGAAGTCCCTCACCAGAGACTCGGGATATCAGGGCTACCCAAAAACTCACTAGAGACCATCTTGATGCAATCCGCAAGAGGTTTTTAAAGGAGTTTTGACCCCAAGCTGGGGGAGAGTGAAGTTTTTAAAGGAAAAACCCACAAACCAACGGGATGGGGGAAATCACAAGTGGAAAGTAATAACCCATTATTTAGTTAGTCATCCGAAAACACCTTATACTTGTTTTTCTCAGGAATGAATTTAATTTTACTTTATCATCTGCTTTGTGGTCAGCTAGTTCCTAGAGCCTGAGGCTCATGTCCTGACTGACCTTCATTCTTGGTTCCGCCTTTTTATGGTTAGCTAAGTTCCTGGAACATAGCTGGCCTGGCTCCACTCTGTCTGCCAGGGGGGTCTTTTAAAAATTTCCATTCCTTTCAATCATACCATAGATCTTGACTTTTCTCTGGTTTGTGCATCTCTGATATATTATCTGTCCTATTTCAGGGATTTTGATTTGCAGTCAACACAGAGAGGTGATTGTTTTAACAGGTAACATATCTCAGAGGACTATCATGTCAAGAATGCTATAGACCTTTTCTAAACTATTAGGTTACTATAAAGCAACTTATGATTCTCCTTTTAGTTTTAACTCAATTATTTTTAATAGAAATTCCTAAGAGTTATAAGATGATTGATATTAATTTATATGTCCAAAGAAACTTCTATTCCAAATTTCATTTGAGAGTGTTTTAGCAGAGTTTTAGGAAAAGAAAGAGCAAACAAAAATAGGACATCAAAGAATTACGTCTACAATGCTTGCAGTTTGATCTTAATAGCAACTGCAGTGACTCGGTTCTTCTGGAGTTCTCTCCGTCTCCCTTTCACTTCCAGAAACATGGCCTCTGGTGTGGCTGTCTCTGATGGATGGAGTCATTAGGGTGTTCAATGACATGAAAATTTGCAAGTCCTCAATGCAGGAAGAAGTTGAGAAGCGCAAGACGGCAGTGCTCTTCTGCCTGAGTGAGTACAAGAAAAACATCATCCTAGAGGAGACCAAGGAGATCCTAGTAGGAGATGTGGGGCAGACTGTGGACAACCGCCCCACCACTTTTGTCATGATGCTGACAAACAAGAACTGCTGCTATGCTCTCTGTAATACAATATACAAGACCAAGTAGAGCAAGAAAGAGGACCTGGTGTTCATCTTCTTAGAGTCCTAGGGGTGCACCCCTTAAGAGCAAAATGATCTACCCTAGCTTCAAGGACAACATGCAGAAGAAGTAGATGGGAATCAAGCATGAATTACAAGCAAACTTCTATGAGGAGGTAGAGGATCACTGCATCCTGGCAGAAACACTAGGTAACAGCGTTGTTATCTCTCTGGAGGGCAAGCCTTTGTGAGCTTGCCTCCAGTCCTATACCTGGAGTATCTAGCAGTCCCAGACCTGGTCTTGGGTGTGGCAGTCTGCCCTTTCTTGCCAGACCAGACGGCCTGGGGAATCCCAGCAGGGGGAGGGCAATCCCTTCACCCCAGTTGCCTAATGTCCCTCCCACTCCCTGGACCATCCTGTTTCCTCTATCTCTGATGGTTCTGGCTTTCCAAAACTGCTCTTAATCTTTTGATTCCTCTTGAGTTAAAGCAGACCAAGTTCTGCTCTAAGTACCCAGGTAGGATGCAGCCTGTATTTTTTTTTTTTAACGATACCCCTATTCCTCAACTTTCCCCATCCCATGCTGACAACTTCTAACCACAATAGTGACTCAGTGCTTGTTTGTAGAGAGCTGCGACGTGCCACGCCTTAAAGATGGCGCTGGTCTCCGTCTTCTACCAGCCCAACGGTGAGCGCTCTCGGTGGTAAACAAGTCCATATTTGGCTAAGACCGCTGATCTGGCTTGCTTCCACATACGTGGGCCTCTAAGATAGCACTACGTGGCTTTACTTGATTGGCTGTTCATTTAGTATTTAGCCTGTGGGTTGGGTCTGCCCGGGCATTCGGAAGACTGTTTTCAAGGGACCTGAATAAACTGCTGGAGAAGAGTTTTACGAGTTGCGTCATTCCTTGCTGGACAAGGGGGGACGCGACAAAGTGGTGGCCCGTACGGGGAACCCAGAAAAGACTCAGAACTCCTGCAGTCAGGGGCAACGCGTTGGTAAGTTCCTGGGATAAAACAGGACAATAAAGTTTCACGGAGATAGCGAACACAAGGTAAAGTTTCGCGGAGATAGCGAACGTACGGTGAAGTTTCGCGGAGATAGTGAACGTACGGTAAAGTTTCGCGGAGATAGCGAACAAAAGATACAGTTTCGTGGGGAAGCTGCAAACTGAAAGTAAATTTTTAAACATGGGGTTGTCTGAGTCACACCCAATTTTTCTGGCTCTTCAGGAGCTACTTTTAGCTAGGAATTTGAAGATTAAGAAGTCTACCCTAGAAAGATTTTTGAATGAATGTGATTCCGTGGCTCCGTGGTTTGCGGTGTCCGGGAATCTTACGGTATCCTGCTGGGACAAATTAGGCAGGGACTTGGATTTTGCTTGGGAGCAAGGGACTCTGAAGCATGGAGTAAGACCGATTTGGAAAATTGTGAGGAGTTGTTTAGAAGATCAGAGATGTTGTAATGCAATTAGGGAGGGAGAGTCAGCCTTGGAACTGCTGCAAGGGGAAAGATCTGAGCAAGTAGACAGTGACAAAGGCGAAAGATTTGAGCAGGCAGACAGTGAAAAGGGAGGCAAAAAGAAAGTTCCTCTCTATCCCGATCTCACAGATTTTAGAGATTTTAGAGATTTTGAGGACTCAGAGAGCACAGATTCTGAAGGAGAGCTACACGCTCTACTAGAACAGTTGGAGAGGACTATTATAAGAAAAAAGGAAAAGAAAAGGATAAAAGAGGCAGTCAGTGTGGGAGAAGCTGCTGCTGCAGTCGGTGTGGGTGGAGCTGTTGCCATGGCGCCTGACACGTCAGCGGCAGTCGGAGTGGGTGGAGTCATTGCTACAGTGCCTTCAGCCACGCTGGCAGCAGCTGGCGTAAACAAAGCCGTTGCCATGGCACCTTCAACTCCTCCTCCATATCCAGAAGCCACTCAGATGGATCAGCCTGTTCAGTCACTGAAAGTAGGGAGATCTTTCTGCCCGGGAATGTGGACACAAGTAAGAACAGAATTACAGTTTGCTTATCCTGTACATCAAGACCCACAAGGGAACAGGTACGAGGAACCGCTTGATTTTAAGGTAGTTAAATCTCTTGCAGAGTCGGTTCGTACCTATGGTACTACTGCTTCTTTTACAATGGCTCAAGTGGAAGCATTAAGCAGACATTGTATGACTCCAAGTGATTGGAGTGGCCTGGTCCGCGCCTGCTTAAGTCCAGGGCAATACTTAGACTGGAAAGCTTTCTTGATTGAGTTTGCCACTGAGCAAGCAGCCAATAATCAGAGAGATGGAAATCCAGCCTGGGATAGAGATATGCTGCTTGGGCAGGGGAGATTTGCCAATCAGCAGATAGGATATCCTATTCAGATTTATGAGCAAATAAACAAGATAGCTATCAAGGCTTGGAGATCTCTTCCTAATAAAGGGGAGGTGAGTGGGAACTTAACTAAGATTCTACAGGGCCCCATGGAGCCCTTATCAGATTTTGTAGCACGAATGGTGGAGGCAGCAGGGAAGATTTTTGGTGACCCAGATGCTGCTTTGCCACTAATAAAACAGTTGGTCTATGAGCAATGTACTAAAGAATGTAGAGCTGCTATCACCCCTTATAAGAATAAGGGCCTAGAAGCCTGGATGAAAGTGTGTAGAGAACTTGGAGGGCCGTTAACTAATGCTGGTCTCGCTGCCGCAGTAATACAGTTGGCCAAAAAAAGGTGGAGGAAGTTCAGGAGTTTGTTTTAAGTGTGGCAAGATGGGACACTTTAAAAGACAGTGCCCCAGGGGAAGGAGTACAGAAAGTACAGGAAATGTACAACGCCCCAGGCGGCCGGGGTTATGCCCAAAATGTAAAAAAGGGAACCATTGGGCTAATGAATGCCGTTCAGTGATAGACATCCATGGCCAGCCTTTAACTCAAGGTTATGGTGGCGCTCGTCCAAAAAACGGACAGCGGGGCCCACGACCTCAGGGCCCACAAATATATGGGGCAGTAGAGAATCAGGACAAAGAGCAGAATCAAGAGAGATGGCTGACCCTCCGCCATCCGAGAGACCGCGGAGAGCCACTGCAGGCTCAGCAGGATTGGACCTCTGCTCCACCACCAGACTCGTATTAACACCCCAAATGGGGTCCAGTTAATTGAAACAGATTTTAAAGGATCCCTTGAACCTGGTACAGTTGGTTTGTTGTTAGGGAGGTCATCATCGGCCTTGAGAGGACTTATTGTCCATCCTGGAGTTATAGATCCAGATTATACAGGAGTGGTTAAGATCATGGTAGCCTCCCCCCGTGGTATAACGGCTATCTCTCCTGGAGATAGAATTGCTCAATTGATCATGTTGCCGAGCTTACATGACCGCTATGCAGCAAAGGATAGAGAGAGAGGAAAATATGGTTCTGGGTCCACGGGCACAGATTTGACTTTCTCTCCCTGGATTTGGACCAACGCCCCGTCTTGGAGTTAAAAGTTGATGGTAAAAAGATCCTGGGCCTTTTGGATACTGGGGCTGATAGGAGTATCATAGCAAAGAAAGACTGGCCTTCAGGTTGGCCTGTACAAGCCTCTTCTCAAACACTTCAAGGCCTGGGTTATGCTAGGACTCCAGATATGATTGCAAGGTTATTAAAGTGGCAGGACCAAGAGAACCATTCAGGAGAAATGCAGCCATATGTACTTGAGCTCCCTATCTCCCTTTGGGGAAGAGACCTTTTAAAGGATATGGGATTTAAATTGAGTAATGACTATTCTGATTCAGCCCAACGTATGATGCAAGATATGGGATATGCTCCAGGCTTTGGAATAGGAAAATATTTGCAGGGACGAAAGAGTCCCATATCTATGCAGCAAAGACAAAAGAGACAGGGCCTGGGTTTTTCCTAGGGGCCACTGAGGAGGGCATTCCTATAACTTGGAAAACGGAGGATCCAGTATGGGTTCCTCAGTGGCCACTTTCCTCTGTAAAATTGAATGCAGCCAAAGATTTGGTGGATGAACAGATGTCTTTAAAGCATATAAAACCATCTGTATCTCCCTGGAATACACCTATCTTTGTCATTAAAAAGAAATCTGGATAATGGAGATTACTGCATGATCTGCGTGCCATAAATCAACAAATGCAGATCATGGGCCCAGTGCAACGCGGCTTGCCGCTTTTATCATCTTTGCCAGCCTCATGGCCCATTATAGTTATAGATATAAGAGATTGTTTTTTCTCCATCCCTTTGTGTGCCAAAGATAGTGAGAGATTTGCATTTACTGTTCCATCCTGTAACCATGAGGAACCTGATCAGAGGTTTGAATGGGTAGTATTACCCCAGGGCATGGCAAACAGCCCCACTATGTGCCAACTATATGTGGGGGAAGCCATTGCTCCCTTGAGAAAGAATTTTCCAGATTTGAGATGTGTTCATTATACGGATGATATCTTACTGGCAGCTAAGAGTGAACAAATGTTAGATTGGGCCTATGAAGAATTAGTTCAATTATTAAAAAAGAAAAGGTTGTTTATTGCTCCTGATAAGGTTCAAAAGGAAAATGTGGTTGATTATTTAGGAGCGAAGGTTGGACCTGAAAAGATAATACCTCAAAAGATTGAGATAAGAAAAGATAATTTAAAGACTTTAAATGATTTTCAAAGGTTGTTAGGAGATATCAATTGGGTAAGAGGCTATTTAAAGCTACCAAATTATGAAATAAGACCCCTATATGATATTTTGAAAGGTGATTCAGCACTTAATTCTCCTAGGCAATTAACAGACGAAGCAAGAAAAGCTTTATGTAAAGTGGAAGAAAGGTTACAGAGTGCCTTCCTAAAGAGATGGCAGGAAGGACAGCCCATTGCATTGTGTATATTTGCCACCTATAGTCAACCTACAGGATTGTTATGGCAGGACGGACCATTATTATGGACCTATTCAAAGATTTCTCCGAAAAAATCCATAGAACATTATCCCACTGCACTTGCTGCTTTAGCCTTGAATGGTATCCAACAATGCTTACAGTCTTTTGGAGTTGCTCCTGCCAGTATAATAGTGCCTTATTCCAGTTATCAAATTAAGATTTTGTGTAGATGATTGTAGATTTTGTGCACTGTAGATGACTGGGCAATATTGCAATGTAGCTTTGAAGGAGTGATTGATAACCATTATCCTAAACATCCATTACTATTATTTTTTAAGGAGCACCCAGTGATATTCCCTAAGGTTACTTCAGCAGTACCACTTCGAGGGTCACCAAATGTGTTTACTGACAGCTCAAAGACAGGCTGTGGAGCCTATTTGATAGAAAGACAAGAGCCCGTGTTATGTCAATTTCAACCGGGCTCCCCCCAAATAGTAGAATTGAAAATAGTAATGGAGGTGTTTAAAAGATGTCAATTTGCATTCAATTTGATTTCAGATTCAGTCTATGTGGTCAACGCAGTGAAAGTATTAGAATTAGCAGGTCCTATTAAGAATAGTAGTACAGTATGTGCCTTATTACAAGAGTTACAAGTTTTAATCTGGCAGAGAAAAAGGTGTTTTTATATTCAACATATCAGAGCACATACAGGATTACCTGGACCATTAAGTGAAGGTAATGATAAAGTTGATCAATGGACCAGGATGGAATGCATTTTTTGGAGCTCATTCCTGGACCAAGCCAGACAGTTTCACCAATTATTTCATGTAAATGCAAAAACTCTACAGCAGAAATTCCATTTGTCTAGAGCAGATGCTAGACAAATAGTTTTGGACTGTCCTCAGTGTGTGATTCATCATCATCCTCCCAGTGTGGGAGTGAACCCTAGAGGGTTGTTGACACTCAAAATCTGGCAAATGGACGTTACCCACATTTCAGAGTTTGGAACCTTAAAATATATTCATGTATCTGTGGATACCTGCTCAGGTATCATACATGCTACACCTATGAGTGGAGAAAAGGCTCGCAATGTCATAGGACATTGCTTAGAGGCCTGGGCTGCATGGGGAAAACCACAGCAGCTGAAAACGGACAATGGACCAGCCTATACGGCTCAGTCCTTTGTCTCCTTCTGTAATCAGATGGAGGTACAGCTTAATCACGGATTACCATACAATCCTCAAGGACAAGGAATTGTGGAGCGTGCTCATCGCACCTTGAAAGAATGCTTGCAAAAACAAAAAGGGGGAATAGGCCAAGGCCGTACCCCCAAGGAGAGAATATCTTTAGCCTTATTTACTGTAAATTTTTTCAATTTGGATGCTCAAGGCTGCTCAGCAGCGGACAGACATCAGGATTCCCATGGTCCGCCTAAAAGCATGGTGAAATGGAAGGACATTCTGACAGGCTCTTGGCGGGGGCCTGACCCCGTGCTAACATGGGCGAGAGGGTCTGTTTGTGTTTTTCCTCAGGATCAACAAGATCCAGTGTGGGTGCCTGAACGCCTTGTGAGGAAGATTCGTCATGAAGACCTTCCTAAGGATTCTGGTGATAGTAGCAGTGAGTATGTCAGGAATGACCGAGCTGAGATGGGGGATCCTGTCGATATTCCCAAAGCCGATGCTGGTCAGACATGATGCAACTGTGTTTCCACGCTTATTTAGCAGTAATAGAAGCTTAGGCTTACCCTACCTTCCCTTTGATGATCAGAGAAGCCCTATAGAGGGTAATAGAAATGTCAGCTTGAAGGGTAGTTTGTGCTTTTTATTGAGCTTCAATAGGTCAGATGATACAAAATGCATTAAATTGTCTCAGCAGTCAGCAGATTTTTTACCACAATTGAGGTTTGGGGGTAGGAGTGGTGGTTTGTTTTCAGGCAATGGTTCTCGCCTTGAAGGATGGTGGCCCACACGAGTTTCTGACCGGGACTCCCCCAGACAGCCATGCTGGGCACCTTTTTGTAGAGGATCCACAGGAGAGGAAGGACCTTTTCCCTGGACTGGATGTCAAGAGCGCAGAGCAGTTTGGGTTCAACAAGATCATTTTTCCTTTAGCCCCATGATTAGTAATATAGTGAATAAGTCTTGTACAGGAATGCTTGATATATCTACTAGGGATCCTCAGCAGACTGCCACCAATCCTTTTGATTTGTGGCTTTTGTGTGGAGTAAATGGAAGTTGCATGGACTTGGGACCTGTCATTATGCTTGGGGGAGGTATTTATCAAAGAGGTAATTTTTCCCTAGGGTCTGCTACCAGATTGGATTTCTCTAGCGGTAGTGGCTCTGGTACTTGGAATTCTTTGTTTCATTCTTATCGCAACAAGAGCTTTTCAGCTTTGCCAGTATGTCTCTGGCCTCCTTTTCTGTGGATTGTAAGTAATGGGAGTGCATCCTTAGGTGAAGAAAAGTTAGTATGCACTCCAGGCACATGTTTTTATGCCCTATGCTGGAATGCCACAGCCTTTCCTGTGGCTGTGGTGACTAGAATGCCTCGATATATACCAGTTCCTGTAGAGGCTCCTAATACCATGATGCTATTCAGATTTAAAAGAGATTTTGGCATCACTGCAGCTATTGTTACTGCTATCACTGTTGCTGCTGTGGGAGCTACTGCCTCAGCTATCGCCTTGTCTAGTTCTATACAGACTGCCAATGCCCTGAATAACATCTCAGCCACTGTGGCACAGGCATTGGATACTCAGGCCTCTATGAATTCTCATCTCAAAGGAGGTCTTATGATAGTTAATCAACGCATAGATTTAATACAAGAACAGATTGATTCTCTTTGGCAACTAGCACAATTGGGGTGTGAGTGGAAAATGCAAGGTTTGTGTGTTACTTCCGTACAATATCAAAATTATACAAAAGCTGCTAATTTGTCCAGACAATTGTCAAAGTTCCTTTTACAGGATTGGTCGGCTGAATTTGAAAATTTGATGAGAGAGTTGAGAGCAACAATTGTCCATATTAACTCCACTCGGGTGGATCTGAGCCTGGCTACTGGCTTGACTTCTTGGATACAGACGGCTATGGATCATCTTAAGGAGTGGGCGGGTGTAGGTTCTTTGGCAATACTAATGATGCTAGCCTCTCTGGTTTGCCTATGGTGCATCTATAAAATGAGAGCCACACAAAAGCGTAATGCAGCCATGATTATACAAGCCCTTGTCGCCATTGAGGCGGGCCAGTCCCCTCAGGCATGGCTTGCTGCCGTGAAGTAAATCTTCACTAAGCATAGTCCCTGCCCACTGAGGAATTCGTTCCACGGATATTAGGGTCTGGTAAGTCAGTGACGGAGTTGACGGGTAAGTCTCGGCCACCTAAGACAGGGCAGTCCCGAGTGGGGAGGCTGACCCAGAGACGGGTAAGAGTTTGAGCACCGCCCTCCTACAGGCTCAGGCCCACCGTGAGATCCCCAGATAGGGGGATTACGAAACCTTTCCAGGGACTTCTACCAACTTTAGAAAAAATAAAAAAGGAGGAACTGTAGAGAGCTGCGACGTGCCGCGCCTTAAAGATGGCGCTGGTCTCCGCCTTCCACCAGCCCGACGGTGAGCGCTCTCGGTGGTAAACAAGTCCATATTTGGCTAAGACCGCTGATCTGGCTTGCTTCCGCATACGTGGGCCTCTAAGATAGCACTACGTGGCTTTACTTGATTGGCTGTTCATTTAGTATTTAGCCTGTGGGTTGGGTCTGCCCGGGCATTCGGAAGACTGTTTTCAAGGGACCTGAATAAACTGCTGGAGAAGAGTTTTACGAGTTGCGTCATTCTTGCTGGTCGAGAGGGACGCGACACTTGTTTATTTAGTTCTGTGTGCAAGTGAAATATGGAAATCACCCTCTCTGTGCCAGCTGATTGGTTACCCTCCATTTTCCTTTGATCTAGGCCACTCATGGAAGCAGGACCAGAAAGGGAACTTCAATTAAAAAAACAAAAATAAGAAGGAAGATGGCGGCGACCTACACTGACGCATTTTGAATGCGGGGGAAAAAAGAGCCATAAAAAACACAGACTTATTGGGCACTGTGCAAAAACCATAGCCCCCCCCCCCACCGGAACACTCACAGCTCCCGAGGGACTGTTAAAAGTCCCAGGGCAAGGCTCTCACCCATCTCTCCCAGACACGGAAGACACTAAACCCGGGATTCGGGAACTCCCATTTGGAGAGGCGCCTGGTAAGATCGATCCCAACACACAGCAGGCAGGATCAGAGGCCACTTGGCATTAGTTCACTAGCCTATTGGACTCCCCACGCCTCAGGTAGAACTTATACTCACTTAAAAATTTTTGAGCCAGGCAGTGGTGGTGCATGCCTTTAATCCCAGCACTTGGGAGGCAGAGGCAGGCGGATATCTGTGGGTTCGAGGCCAGCCTGGTCTACAAAGCAAGTCCAGGACAGCCAGTGCTGTTATACAGGGAAACCCTGTCTCAAAAAAAAAAAAAAAATTTGCGAGATAGTGGAAGTTTTAGCAAGGAACAAACAGGGGGCTCACTGGGAGGTCCGCAGCCGCTCCTGAAGCGAAGGGCCGGAGGCTTAGACAGAGTGCGGAAAACGGGAACACAAAGGCGGGCGGGAGGAGCCTAATCCTGCACACTCACGGCAGCGCAGCTGGGGAGTGAGCCCGGCTGGCAGGGCCAAATCCCCGCAAACCCACAGCAGGACAACTGGGGAGAGAGTCAGGCGTGGGCTGGGCCAGGGATGCGCGCACCCACGGCTGAGATGCTGGGGCGAGAGGTCCACTCAGGCGGCTGGGGGATCGGGGCACTGTGCACCCACAGCCAAGCAGCCAGGGAGGGAGAGCCGCGGCTACGCAGACAGGGAGGGAATCAGACTCAGAGGCCATGCCTGTGGCGAGAAGCCTAGTGAGAAACCAGAAATCGGGACCATAGCAATTCTGGAAAATCAAGACATAATAGGTGTGGAGCCAGACCCTGTCAGCCTCCATGACGACAAACAAAGCCCACAGAATCTGTGCCTGGGCACACAGGTCAATACCATCAGAACCATTACAGGCTGATAACTCAGAGTGCAACATAGAGAAGTCTGAATTGGGAGCAGGGAAACAATTCCGGTCCATTACTCACAACCTGGGATTAGGCTGCACCAGCTCACAGTGCCTCAGACGATTAAAACCACAGTGACCCTGAAATCTCCCTGAAAGCAACGACAGATAGCCAAGTAACTCGTCCCCTGCACCAAAGCATCCACTGAGGATCCAAGCACAGAAAACGACAAACACAGACAGCTAAACACACCCAATAGCCAAAGGTAAAAAAAAAATAGAAATCAAGGAAATATGACTCCAACAAAGCAGAATTATCCTAGCTCATCCAATTCGGATGACCTCACAACCAAAAGAATCACATGAAAACGTTGACAATTCTGCATTATAGAAAGTGATAGAGTCCCTGCAAGAAGAACTTAAATCTATGAAGGAATTCAAAGAAGCCACAATTCTACAACTCAAAACAAGGAACAACACCATTAAAGAGCTCCAAGCCAAGGTGACAGAGCTTGAACAGGAAAAGGACAAGGCTATGAAAGATTTTCATACAAAAACAAGCAAGCTGGAGAAGGAAATGTACAAAAAGAACAAAACCATACAAGACATGAAAATAGAAATAGAAACAATAAAGAAAACACAGTCCGAGTTAAAAGAGGAAGTGGAGAACCAAGGGAAGAGAACAGGAACTACGGAGGTGAATATCAACAATAGGATGCAAGAGATGGAAGACAGGATCTCAGGCATGGAAGATTCAGATGAAGAAATCAGTACAACATCCAAAGAAAATGAGTAGGCTAAAAAATCTCTCACCCACAACATCCAAGAAATCAAAGACTCAATGAAAAGACAAAACCTATGAATTATAGGTATAGAGGAAAGAGAGGACTCCCGACTCGAAGGTCCAGGAAATATCTTCAACAAAATCATAGAAGAAAACTTCCCAAACCTGAAAAAAGAGATGCCAATAAAAATCCAAGAGGCTTACAGAACACCAAACAGATTACACCAGAAAAGAAACTCCTCTCGCCACATAATAATTGAAACTCCAAATGTACAGAACAAAGAAAGAATACTAAAAGCTGTAAGAGAAAAAGGTCAAGTCACATACAATGGCAGACCCATCAGAATTACACCTGACTTCTCCTCAGAAACTTTAACAGCTAGAAGGGACTGGTCAGATATACTACAAGTCCTGAGAGATCATAGGTGCCCAGCCAGACTACTTTACCCAGCAAAACTCTCTATCAATATAGATGGAGAAAACAAGATATTCCATGACAAAATCAAATTTAAACAATATCTACCCACAAACCCAGCCCTACAGAAAATCCTAGAAGGAAAATCCCAACCCAGAGAAGAAAACTCCACCCAAGAAAACAAAGGGAATAGAAAACCCCTCAGCAACTAAAACAAAAGAGGCACAGGACCACCACCTATACCAAACTAATGGGAAATAACAACCCCAGGTCACTAATATCCATCAACATCAATGGACTCAACTCCCCAATAAAAAGACAGGTTTACAGAGTGGATCCGCAAGCAAGACCCTTCCTTATGCTGTATACAAGAGACACATCTAACTACGAAAGATAGACACTGCCTCAGTGTAAAGGGCTGGGAAAAGGTTTTCCAGGCAAATGGACCCAGGAAGCAAGCTGGAGTAGCCATCCTAATATCAAACAAAACAGACTTCCAACTGAAGTTAATGAAGAAAGACAAAGAAGGGCACTATATACTCATTAAAGGGAATATTCATCAAGAGGAAATCTCAATACTGAACATCTATGCCCCAAATACAAAGGCACCTACTTTTGTAAAAGAAACACTTCTAAAACGTAAAGCGCACATTGATCACAACACATTAGTAGTGGGAGACTTCAACACCCCACTCACAACAATGGACAGATCATCAAGACAGAAGACAAACAGAGAAATATTGAGTCTAACAGAGATCATGAAACAAATGGACCTAACAGATATCTACCGAACGTTTCACCCAAACACAAAGGAATACACCTGTTTCTCAGCACCCCACGGAACCTTCTCCAAAATCGACCACATAGTTGGTCACAAGGATAGTCTCAATAGATACAAGAAAACTGAAATAACACCTTGTATCTTATCAGACCACCATGGAATAAAGCTGGTCTTCAACAGCAAAAGAATCAACAGAAAGCCTACACACACATGGAAATTGAACAGCTCCTTACTGGATGACCACTGGGTCAGGGAAGAAATAAAGAAGGAAATCAAAGACTTCTTAAAATCCAACGACAATGAAGACATAACATACCCAAACCTATGGGATACATTGAAAGCTGTGCTACAAGGAAAGTTCATAGCACTAAGTGCTTTCAAAAAGAAAATTGTGACAGCTCGTGTTAGTGAACTAACAGCTAAGCTGTGTGAATTGGAAAAAAAAGAAACAAACACTCCCAAGAAGAGCAGAAGTCAGGAAATCATCAAACTTAGGGCTGAAATCAACAACTTAGAATCAAAAAGAACTATACAAAGAATCAATGAAACCAAGAGTTGGTTCTTTGAGAAAATCAACAAAATAGACAGACCCCTAGCCAAATTAACTAAAAGGCAAAGGGAAAGAACCCAAATCAACAAAATCAGAAATGAAAAGGGAGAAATAACAACAGACATTGAGGAGATCCAGAAAATATTCGGACATTACTTTAAAAATCTATATTCCACTAAATTTGAAAACCTAAGCGAAATGGACAATTTCGTCGATAAACTCCACCTACCAAAACTAAATCAAAATAAGATTAACAGCTTAAACAGCCCAATAACACCCAAGGAAATAGAAACAGTCATTAATAATCTCCCAACCAAAAAAAGCACAGGGCCAGATGGCTTTAGCACGGAATTCTACAGGACCTTCAAAGAGGAACTAACACCATTACTTTTCAAACTCTTCCACCACATAGAAACAGAAAGAACACTGCCAAACTCATTCTATGAGGCCACTGTCATTCTGATTCCTAAACCACACAAAGACCCAACAAACAAAGAGAACTTCAGACCAATCTCCCTCATGAACATAGATGCAAAAATACTTAATAAAATACTAGCAAACCAAATTCAAGAACACATCAAAAGTATCATACACCATGATCAAGTAGGCTTCATCCCTGGAATGCAGGGATGGTTCAATATACGAAAGTCTATCAATGTAATTCGCCACATAAACAAGATGAAAGAAAAAAACCACATGATAATCTCGCTAGATGCAGAAAAAGCATTTGACAAAATCCAACACCCCTTCATGCTAAAAGTTCTGGAGAGAAGGGGCATACAAGGACCATACCTAGAAATAATAAAGTCAATATACAGCAAGCCAGTAGCCAACATCAAATTAAATGGAGAGAAGCTTGAAGCATTTCCTCTAAACTCAGGGACAAGACAGGGATGTCCACTTTCACCATATCTCTTCAATATAGTACTTGAAGTCCTTGCTAGAGCAATAAGACAACTAAAGTAGATCAAAGGGATAAAAATTGGAAATGAAGAAGTCAAATTATCCCTATTCGCAGATGATATGTTAGTATACATAAGCGAACCCAAAAACTCCACCAAAGAACTCCTACAGCTGATAAACAACTTCAGCAAGGTGGCTGGATACAAAATTAACTCAAAAAAATCAGAAGCCCTTCTTTATACAACAAACAAATATACCGAAAAAGAAATAAGGGAAACAATCCCCTTCACAATAGCCACAGACAACATAAAATACCTGGGGGTAACCCTAACCAAGCATGTAAAGGACCTATATAACAAGAACTTCAAGCCCCTGAAGAAAGAAATGGAAGAGGCCTTTAGAAGATGGAAAGATCTCCCATGCTCATGGATAGGTAAGATCAACATAATAAAAATGGCTATCCTACCAAAAGCAATATATAGATTCAATGCAATTCCTATCATAATACCAACACAATTCTTTATAGACCTGGAAAAAGCTATTCTCAACTTCATATGGAACAACAAAAAGCCCAGAATAGCTAAATCAATCCTGTACAATGAAAAAAACATCTGCAGGTATCACCATCCCAGATTTCAAGCTGTACTACAGAGCAATAGTAATAAAAACAGCATGGTACTGGTGTAGAAACAGACCAGTGGATTAATGGAATCGAATTGAAGACCCAAACATGGACCCACACACCTATGGCCAACTAATCTTTGACAAAGAAGCCAAAACCGCACAATGAAATAAGGACAGCATCTTCAACAAATGGTGCTGGTCCAACCGGATCTCCACTTGCAAAAGAATGAAATTAGACCCATACATATCACCCTGTACAAAACTTAATTCCAAGTGGATCAAAGACCTTAACATAAGGCCGGCCACACTAAAGGCACTAGAAGAAAAATTAGAGGAAACCCTCAAACTCATTGGCACAGGTGACAACTTCCTGAACAGAACACCAACAGCTCAGGACCTGAGATCAACAATCAATAAATGGGACCTCATGAAACTGAAAAGCTTCTGTAAGGCTAAGGACACTGTCATTCGAACAAAACGGCAACCAACAGACTGGGAGAAAATCTTCACCAACCCCACATCTGATAGAGGGCTATTATCTAAAATCTACAAAGAACTCAAGAAACTAAATGCCAAGAAACCCAATAATCCAATCAAAAAATGGGAGATGGAGCTAAATAGAGAATTCACAAAGGAGGAATCCCTAAGGGCTGAGAGACACCTGAAGAAATGTTCAACATCCTTAATCATCAGAGAAATGCAACTCAAGAAGACCTTGAGATTCCACCTAACACCTGTTAGAATGGCTAAGATAAACAGCTCAAATGATAGCGCATGCTGGCGAGGGTGTGGAGAAAGGGGAACCCTACTCCATTGCTGGTGGGAGTGCAGGCTTGTGCAACCATTATGGAGGTCTGTCTGGCGATATCTTAGAAATCTAGGAATAACCTTGCCTCAGGACCCAGCTATACCACTTCTGGGTATACACCCAAAGGACCTCTCACGGAGACATAGGGAAGTCTCCTCATCTATGTTCATAGCAGCCTTATTTGTAATAGCTAGAAATTGGAAACAACACAGATGTCCCTCAACTGAAGAATGGATTAAAAAATTGTGGTACATCTATACAATGGAATATTACTCAGCTATAAGAAACAATGAAATCATGCAATTTGCAAGCAAATGGATGGATCTAGAGGAGCTCATCCTGAGTGAGCTAACCCAGTCTCAGAAGGATGCCCATGGCATCTATTCACTTATAGGAGGATTTTAACTATATCGTACAGGATATCTGTACTACAACCAACACACCAAAAGGAACATGGACATAAATTTTTTTTTAATCTTTTTCTTTTTCCACCTTTTTTTCTTTTTCTTTTTCCTTTTCCCTTCTCTTTTTCCTCTCTTTTTTTGTGGATATTCTTTGTTTTTGTGGGTTTGTGTGTTTGTTGGTCTTTTTTTTTAGTATTCCCCCAGTAGCAAGGAGACACCTTTCACTGGCAGTAGTGCCTCGTAAGCCCCCGGAGAATGAAGAGGCTCTTGGCCCTCATATGACTCCTGATCTGTGGTGAGAGACTGTTAGGCAGGGACATTCCATCCCAGAGGAACAAGATGGAAGGGTCAGGGGGTAGAGCATGGGAGGCTGGGGCTGGGAAGCGGGAAAAGAGGACAATATGATAAGAATGTAACCTGAAGCAACAAACAAATAAATTTATTAACTAAAAAAAAAAAAAAAAAAAAAAAAAGGCAGGTGGCAGGGCTGAAACACTATGAATGGAATGGAGGATACAGCCATTCGGCCTGGTTTTGCAGACCTCCAGGTGTCAAGAAGACGTGGAGCTAAGGTAAAATACAAGAGAATTGTGGTATTGGCCCATGCCTTTGACTTCAGCGGAGACGGGGGGAGCACCGTAGAGTTGGTGGTCTTATGTATTATGGAGTCATACGGAGCGGGTGGTGAGGGTGCATACTCTTGGTCCCACCATTCAAGAAGAGTACACCCTTGGTCCCAGCTCCCAGCACACTGGAGACAGAAACGGGCAGATCCCGGAACTCAGGGTCAGCCTGATGCTGGGCAAACTCTAAATAGAGAAAGACTTCGATCCAGGAGTGGTGGAACACATCTTTGATCACTTCAGATGGGAAACACAGGTCTCTGATTCCAATAATTAGAGTTCAGAGACACACACATGGGATTTGGAGGGACCTAGGTTTGGAGATTACTTACAAAAGGCCTTCTCGATGCAGGCAGATTGTCCTTTGGGATCTCAAAATATATACACCAGAGCTGGTTTAGCTCCAAGGTGACAGAATGATTTCTTCTTTAACCCGGATTGAAAGATAACGCTTTGTATGTTGTCGGAAGGCCAAATTTGCTTCAGGAGAAGTACTACCTAGCCCCCCCCCACCTAAAAAAAAAAAAAAAAAAAAGAGGGCAATTGTCCCAGGGTTGGGATTGGGGCAGGGCTCTGTTCTTATCTTTCCAGGAGAATCGAAGCATCTATTAGGGGAGCCCGGGGACGGCTGGACAGAGGAAACCTCAGCAGAGAGCAGAATCAGGCACCAAGGAGGACGAGTGACCCAGTTGATTCTGCCTGGCAGACTTCCTCAATAGCTGTCTCCATCGGGGGCCTGCAACCACCAAGGCAATCCAATGTCGCTGGGACTGTTCAGCTCTACACAATGCCCCAGCAGGAACCTCAGTGAAGCCTGCAAGATCAGCTTCTGCCTACAAACCCCTTAGGTCATCTAAACAGCTGAGAACAGAAGGACTGAACATAAAAGGAGTGTACTAACATTTTTAACCATTTTTTCCATTTGGGTTCGGGCCCCAAACAGGTCTACTACGACCCAAATCAGCAGGAAGTCACTTTAAGAGAGTGAAGTCCCATGCCCAGAGGGTGGGGAAGGTGTTTCTCCGCCCTTCTTTTTGGTTATTTGAAGGATAACTGAAAACTCCGATATTTAGGGGAAGAGATTACAAGCTGATAAATGGTCCTGTTTAATGGGTTTTGGAGGTTAGCCCCAGGGACTTCCTTCTTTTCCTTTTCTGTATCCTTCTTCCTCTCCTATGTAGGAGTGCATAGGCTTGAGAAAAATGAGATATAGACATAGCAGAGGAAGGTCCAAGAAGAATGGGCAGATTATTGAATATGCCCTTATACCTTTGTATATTGATACAAAATTAGTAGTTTATTTTGCTAAAGTGGTATTGACCATTGTTTAATGTGCAAAAATAAGATTGTATTGGATTACATCAGTATTGATCTTTGTATATTGATACCAAATTAAGATTATAGTTGGCCACAATTGTATTGACCCTTGTATATGGACGTAATATTAAGATTGTATTGGGCTACATAGGCATTGATCTTTGTATATTGATACATAATTAAGAGTATATTTAACCACAATTGAATAGATCTTGGTATATTGATACAAAATTAAAGGTAACGCTTCCTAATGGTATCATACCTAGAGATACTTAAAAATAAAATGTGAAGCTCTGGCCTCTTGATACCAACCGTCTAAAACGATCTAGGATAGTTAAGTAAAACAAACTTCTAGTCATGCAAACATGTCACTTTGTTAGCTACTATGACAGTCTATCACAGATATTCTCTAAACTACCCAGTAATCAGGTTGCTAAGAGACAAGCAACATTTGCTTATCTAAATACAAGAGATGGATAGGGCATCTTCAAAAACCCCAAGAGATCTGCAGAATATGGCATTCAAAGATGTTATCTTAAATCAAGATTTTCTTTTTTTTTTTTTGATATTGAGACATATCAACTCCTGACAGCACCCCCTATCCTACTCCAAGTAGAAGATAAGCATCGAAGAACCTCCACTGTGAGATGGTTGAATTAGTGGCAAGCCTATCTCTTGGCATGAAAAAACCCCTTGCACCAACTGCAGACAGACTGCTGTCCAAAAAGGACAAAACTTGGTAGCAGGGAAGTCGACAGCCTAACTCTGCCAAGACAGGGTAGGTAAGTCCTTCATAATCCCTGCTCTACAACAAATGTCTGTCAGAGAAACAGGACCCAAAGGCTGAAGACTGATGCAGGAATGTATGGAGAGAAAATGGGAACTGTCCAGGCAGTCATTGGTATGTCCTTTCTTAGTTTTGGAAGCTGCAGGCCCTGCACTTCCTATATAAGCAAATATATTTATCCCTCTCAGGTCTCTGAGGTGGTTGAAGAATAGACAGCTAGAGTCTCATAGCTAAATTTTGAGTTGTTTAGGAATCAAGAGGGTGTTATAGATCTAAGAAGATACTCTTAAAAGTGTGTTGCAAGTTGGTATGAATGTTGAGTCAGATATAGACCTTTAAACACATGGAGATGGTTAGATAGTAGAATGTTAAAGTCAGGGGCCAAATATGTATAAATTGGACATTGGGAAGGTATACTGGGCCATTTAACTCTCATAAATGTGGCATATTTATATCTATTGTTTTGTATAATACTTACTGTTATAAGAGAAGGAACCATCTGTTGGACTGAAAGGGGAAACTGCTGGGGGGAAGAGGGTGGAAGGGCGGGATTGGAAGGGGGAATAGGGAGGGGTTTGTGACTGAGATGTAACTTGAAGAAAAAAAATAAATTATTTATAAAAAAAATAATAAAAATAAAAATAAAAATAAATTAAAAGGCTAATTAACAAAAAAGTTACATACTTGTTTTGTGGTATCTTCATGAACTTCTCACATTATATTTGTTGATATAGAATTATTACAATAACTTGGAAATTTTAAGAAGAAATGAAATTGAAAATAAAGAAAAGGATTTGAATAAAATGAGAAGGAATAACAACCATAAATAAGCATTGCTGCTTATACTTTCCCCAGAAAGATTATTAATAGAGTAATCAAAATACTATGATGAAAATATCTAAATACATGTGGGAAAAATTTATATTAGATATTACCCATGTCATGTTCAAAGTATCCCAACTCCAATTTTAACTTGTCACTAAAGGATCACTTGTTAAATGTATAGCTCTCTAAAATAATATATCTTGAAATAGTTTCAACTCGTGATGATTGACTCCTACCAAGTAGTTTCAGCTTGCCTCTTCTTGGAACCAGTATCGATGCTACTTCTCTATATTATTGTTTGAATGCATAGAGGAAAAGCTGATCAAACATACATCCCTTCAACAACAAAAAAGAAAACAAACACCTGAAGGTGCAATATGAAAATAGCCAGTATTTTGCTCACTCTTCTTTAAAGCAGAAGAAACAAAAGTTTATCAACATCAGTGAGAAAGTATGCATAATTAGCAAGTAGTTAGTTTCATGAATATATACCTCATGTGCATGGTGAATTTTTAATTGGAGGAGAATAACACCAAATAATATGCATAAATGCATCTTAAAGCCAAATAAATAAGTATTAATATTTAAATTTTGCATTCTTACCATATGAATTGTCTCCTTTCCAGGGAATATTTAGATAACTATGCCTGTCAAAGACAGACAATGAAGTCTTTGAATACATGATTATTTATAAGCTCCTAGAGTTTTTACCTAAACAGAACTAGTTTCCATGGAAACAGGAATTATCTGTTGAAGTCTGATCTTTCCCTTGTATAGTTAAGATTTGACAGGTATGTAATCACTGCTTTAGAAAGCACATATAACCCAGAGAAGTCCACAGATAAATAACAAAGTCGAAAGCAATTGAAAATATTAAGCTTAAAAATTGCAGCCAAAATAATTCATCTTTTAAATGAGACTTTCATTGCTTGAGAGGAACATTTCAATCATTTTAAACCATTGCCAGTTTATAGTGATTTAAATAAAAATGTAAATAATCTTGAGAGTAATTTATTATTATTGTTATTTAAGGTAAATTTAATTACACTAGTAAATATCAGAAGGAAAATGAATGTCTGTATATTCCACCATGTAATGAGTGCTCAGAATTAATAAGCCAACTATAAACAAACATAGGCAATGTAGTTCACATGTGTTATATTATCATGAGAATCTAATTATTATAATCTAGAAAATAAGTGCCATTATCCTGTTCTTCAAATGCAAAAGGATGCAGCATGCTAAGTGACACCCCATTCTACATGTAGAATGTAATTTCAAGGTTTATGTCCTAGATATTCTATAAACAATTCTCTTAATTTCAAACTTTTAAGTTATTAAAAGTGAAATGTCATGAGCTGTCAAAAGCTGTTTTTTATTTTATGACTTAAATTAATATATTAATAAAGCATCTTTTACAAAGATGATAGTATGTATATATTATATAAAATGTATGTATATAAATTCAGATAATGCTAAAGATCAAAGTTTTACAGTTATTCAACACATCTTGATGTTTTTCTCAAGCCTTAGTTTTTAATGCCCCTCTCAAATTTGTCACATTGTTAAAGGTTTGAAAACCAGTACCATAGAAAAGGCACAAACTAATGGTTCCTTTTAACAAAGCATCAACTAAATTGGATGAAGATGAGTCTAAGCAACATCAGAAAATGATCACAGTCAATATCAGAAAAATGTACCCGAGCCCATGCTGGCTAAGGTATATTTGAGTGTGTGGCAGGAAATTACCCAAATATTTTATAATAAAGAGTGGAAGGAAAATTCTATCACAGTTTTCAATATTTCGAAGGTTTTTTTGTTTATTTACTTATTAATAGTGTGTGTGGGCAAACAATAACACAATAACATAGTGCATATCTAGAATTCACAGGATGATATGTGAGAGTCAGTACTTTCTTCTGCCATGTAGGTCCCAAGGATTGAACTCAGGTCACCAGGATTGACAAGTGCCTTCACCCCAATGAATCATCTGAGCCAGGCTTTAAAATTCATGAAAAATCATTTACTTTTCTTTCTTTCGTTCTTTTCTTTTCTTCTTCTTCTTCTTTTTTTTGAAGAGCAAAAAATGAACATCTGAGAAACTCACATTTAACTACTAAAGTATAAAAATAATCATTTAAAATCTGGAAATTTTCTTTAAAAGTATCCAGTTAATGGGAAAAATGTTCATTCAAGAAAATTTCAATTTCTTAAGCTACGGAGCCACCCCCAGGTTTCTCTTTTGTGAGATTCATTTTATGAAAATTATTCAAAGAGTTCTTATTAGGAAAGAGAAGCCAAGAACCTTGGGATTCCTGTGTTCCCCCAGCTACCAGCATGAGCTTTGCTTTTAATATGGAAGTGGAAGCAGCTGGATGCAAGAATTTCTAATTCTATCCAGTCATGTGAGTTTTAGCAGGCATCAGATCCTGTTGTTTCACCTGGGCCTTACTCATGGGGCACAACCTTTATTCTAGATGTAACAGACAATATTTTATTATGATGTCTTCTACTTCACCTACAAATTCATAAAGTATAGGTTCATGCAAGGAAGGGCAAGGCAAGAAAACTATATCCCCCTCCAGTCTCTACTCATAAAGCAGCAGTACCATTTTGTTAGTGAGTGCATTTGCAAATTGTCATTCCTTATTTTAGATAACACTTCGTGATATAAGATTAATGTGTGCAGAGACAATTTTCGCTCATAACTTTATCTTTTAAACATTTTTCCATGACTTTGAACTAAGAATATTACAAACTATACCTACAGTCTTCTATTCTTGAATTATGACATTAAACTGAACATCCTTAAAAATAAAATCCTTAACTAATTAGGCTAAAGAATGAACCAATCCCTATATGAATATGTAGAGATTCCCTCAGTATAATCCCATGCTCTCTTTGTTCAAGGAAGACATCTCATTGGAAATAACTTCCATGATTATCTTGCCTGCCTTGAGGAAGAAAGTTGTCTTCACTCTTTTGACTTCGACAGTGTTTATTTGAGCCTAGTGAAATACAAGCAATGAGGCAGTTACAGTACAAATGAATAACATCATGACCTCATACCTAATTCTAATAAAGAGGAGCAGAGGTTCTACCTGTGGGAAGAGTCTACGTGGACAGGTAGTGCTTAACAATGTGCTTAATAATTCTCCAGGTACACATGAAAGGAGTAAAGAATAGAGAGCTGCATGACTAAAGATGCTAGTAGGACCAGGGCAAGTCTTAGTGGAGACCAAGGAAGATATGTATATAGTGCCCTATGCAAGTGATGAAACACAAAACCACTAAACATCAAAATGCTAAAAGAGAGGATCAGAGGACGAATGAACCACCAATGCTGCTCCTGTGATCACGGACCTCCTGAGAATGAGAAGACTATGTAAGCTGTACCACGTAGGAGCAATCAGACCAGAAAGTGGAGAATGCTTGAAAACATTCCTTTAATCACATAGTGATCAGTCAGTGAAGAACAAGATTCCCATGGCAGTAGGGGCTCAAGCACAATTTATGACCAAATACTCTGACATAGGAACAACTCCCAAGAAACTAAATTCAACCATGGACTGTGCATGTCCAAGGCTATGGTCCCTCAAGAGAGTGAATGGGGTGGGGGGAACCTGGCAACTCACTCTTAGCTATGCATGTTGTAAATAAAATAAAATAATAAAATATCTCTCACAGCAGTCTCTGAGCTACAAACATACCAAAGAATAAAGGTTAAAAAGCTTACTGGTTAAGGGCACTAAAAACACAAACTTATGATAAGTGCATTACACTGATCCATGGATAACCCTTAGGATAAAATATTTAGAAAAGGAAAAATTAAATCTAAACAAGTTTGCCAAAGGTCACACAGTCATATTCAGAGAGAAAGATATTCCAAAGGGGCAGTTCTTTCAAGTCACTAAGCAAACAAATAACCTTGCAATACAAAAAGTAAAGCACATCCTTTTGGTGATGGGGAACACATCATGACTTAAACTGTCCCATTTACAACAGAATTCTATGATTATACTCAGAAAATATAACAGCTTTGAATTGATCTCTACCCAACAAAGACTTCAAAGCAGCCATTATGCATGTTTTTCAAAGAGGATAAATCGATCATGTCTAAAAAATTAAGAGAAGGCATGGTGACAGTATCCCATAAATAGAAAATATTTATGGAGAAACTATTCTTTAAATATAGCCAAAGAGAAGCTTCATAGTTGAAAATGTGATAACAAGAATAAAATGTCCACTATATGAACTTAAAGGAAATTTTGAGGTGGAAAAAGAATTGACCAATTTGGTGACAGATCAATAGAGGTTATTCTAAGCAAAAACCAGAGAGATAAAAAAATAGCTTTTTATAGCAGTTTTAATTTATCAAACTTCATAATTTGTTAATACTTTTCATTGGATAGAGGAAGCTTTCAGTAAGATATTTTTCCACATTTTATTTTTTATCTATTGTTTTCTCATTAAACAGATGTTAGTGTCCCTCATTTCTCTGCAGTTATTTTTTTTAATCTCTCAACAACGTGTATTTCTAGAATCTCTAAAGCATTTGTAAAGACAAGCAATTCTTTCTTAATTCCTATCTAGAAAGTAGTTGGAGAAATATTTGTACAGCATTTAGTTGGTGGGTTTAAGACACATAAAACACTATTGTCTTGACAGTAATAGAACAGAGGTCGTTGGAAAAAGTTGTATCCAATTGTGAAATGATGTGCTGGGGATATAATTCAGTTATATGCAAAGCATACATGGCATTCACCAGACCCTGGGTTTGATCACTTCTACTGACAGAAAAAGAAAAGAACTCATCCAACAAAGCAGAGACAGATAAATTACATGGTTAAGTATAAAGGTTCCTGTCTATTATTTCAGGATTTAGGACTCTAAAGCAGTAGGTCTGATGCACATGGAAATACATCCTGACCTATTTAGTGAGTTTCAGCTCACCTTGAGCTGCAGAATAATTTTGGCTTCATGAGAACAAATTCAAAAAAAAAAAAAAACAAGTTATCTTCTCTTTCCTCATATGCAAAATATAAATTTGAATGGTGTATGTGTGTGTGCATGTCTGTATCTTTGTGTAGCTGTAGGTGATTATGATAGAAAGAGAACCATGAGAGAGAGAGAAAAGATATGCATGAATGGGAAGAAAGCAAACCAAGTGAACATCTGTTTCCTGAGACCAGAAGGGAACACTACTTGCTGAAGGAAGGAGCCCAGGTATTGGCAGGAACAATGCTTGAATTTAAAAATAAAATAAAATAAAATAAACTACAATAGCATGTGTGTGTCAGTTTTGAAATGAAATGCATTTAGTTGTATGCTAACCAGATTAAATAAGAAAATAAATTATTTAAGCAAATGAAGGATGATTTAAATAATGATAAAAATAAGTCAGATGATTAGCAACGAACTACCTAGAATACAGTTTTATAGAAATAGTATTTGCTTTTCTTCCCAATAATTTATCATTCCTTTCAATAAGTTCCCATTAAAATAATATTATTTTCATGAAGTTTAAGTTTTCCAACAATATAAAGTTTTATCAATCCATTAAATAAGATAAAGGAGACAAAAATAAACCCCTCAAATATATCTTTAAAAATATTAATCTCAAGTCAAATACCAGTATACTTGAATAGATAAACAAATGTCAATACATTGTTTGTTGAACAATACATTCCTCCTTGTCAGTTTAAAATACCTATGAATAATCAAGGTAAGCATTGCTGATTCTATATTTGTTAAAATATACATGTTCTAATTATTTTATAGCATTTATTTCATCAATTTTCAATAAAATTGGAAATTTATAAAGGTGTCAGATCCTGTATAAAGGAGTCAGTCAAGTGTGTGTTATCCAGTCATCTTTAGAGATCCATGGATGTTTAGAAAACTGTGGTGTTCCAAATATATGAGAGCTGCATTTTCTTTTCCTTGCTAGTAATTAGATCAGCTTAGGCTAATTATTAGATATTTTAGGCTCATATGAATATTCCTGAAAACATAATAAAATACACAAGTAAAGAATGATGAATACATGTATCCCATTCTTTAAAGGTAAATACTAATATCTCAATATCATAGTTCATCTTCCTTCCTCACTCTTTTTCCTCCTTTAAGAATAAGAAGGAAATTCTTCATGCTATTTTATCTTTTATTCTAAACTTTAAACACTCCAAAATTGTTTTCTAAGAAAGCATGGAATACATTGAGAAAACTACTGAATTATATTGTAAGGATAATGTCCTTATTAAAAAACCTCTTCAGTCCTCTGTTCCTAGTTTAGGTATTGATTGAAATCCGAAAGGGTAGTTACACACTGAGATACAAGAACTTGTATCCAATACAGAGATTGCTTAGAATTTGTTATGATATTTTGAAAAGATAATAATTTTACTGTGTCATAAAGAGATATTTCTAGTATGCTTATACCATAATTCTGCCTCCCCCTTCCCGCCCTAAAATTCAGAGTAACACAGGATGGAAAGCACCCTTTGCATTCTGAATGAAATGAAATTAAGTGAGCTAGTATGAAATGCAGGACCACATTCTAAATTATCCTCTTAGGAAAAGATATATCTCATTGCCCTATCCCTGTCAGAAATAGCAAGCAGAGCAAATACCAGCACTCCAGATAATTTCCATGATAAACACTACCAGAATTTTGATCAAGCTTATATCTTAGCTTAATGAATAACTTATGTACCCAATAACCAGGTTTCTGTGTTAGAAATTCTTAATGATTATGAACACATACCCTTTGCTTCCCCACCTAAAGAAACTAGTTAGACTTTTTAAATTTATTGAACAGACTAAAATTGTATTTCAGTAATTCTATCTGGAAATGCATGAAAATGTATATCAATTTTTACTGCCTTCTCTTCAAGAAAGTTCTCTGTAAGAATTCACACAGTATATCCAAAATGAATATAGCTTCCATAGTACAGGTAAGCCCACTATGCTTAGGCATGTTCCGATAGCAACATTGTTATATTTGCATCCAATCTATAACTTGTTTAATTTTACTTGTTAGTTCTGATTTTGAAGAAATCAAAAAAAAGTGTTCATATTCTAGCAGGTATATAAAGAGTACAAGTTTTAATGACAAATATCTGAGCTTGCAATCTTTTGCTGTTCCTTTTAAAGTGACTGGTGTATGAGCAACTCAATTAACTTCTTTAAACCCTACTGGATCTGTGGACAAATGCCAACAATTAAATACACATGAATAAGGAAAAAGAAAATCTTCTATGTCACTTTCATAAATGATCTATATTTAATAATTATCAGTCTTTTTATTTATTCCACATAATAACTAGCAAATGGTGTTTTTTGAACAAAGAAAAAGAAACAGGATATATCACACTACTTTATAGTTTAATTTTATTTCTCTAAAGTATACACTGAGTTTAATAGGGGAGGCTTTTATGAGAAGGAGGAGGGGACAGCACCACTGAAGAAAATAAATTCTTCTCCTCCATGATGGAATGTTGAAAAGCACAATTTTGTACAGGTCTTGAGCATTTATATTTATTTATTTAGATTTATTTTTTAAAGACTCAGAGTTCTCCTCTCATTAGCTCCAACCTCTCCTCCAAGCTCTATATTTACATATTAATTGCCCATTTAAAATCTCCTCCTGGCCATCTCTAAGATATTTCATGCTTAATACAATTAAACTAACCTGTTCATTTCTTTCCTCCTTCATTATACCTTCCTTCTCATCCAGACATTTAAACAATTCCAAATTAGTATGGACAGTACATATTCAGTTATGCATGTCAGCAAAAGACTTTTTGCTACTTTCATACCTTTAACCCCTCATTTCAATCAAAATCATTCTCATTTTGCTTCACATAATATGCATTCTATTTTCTTTCTTGATTTTTGGTAAAAATTGTCAGTATTTTTCACCTGCAGTGGTGTGATAATCTCATCTTTAATTGCCATTACCTATCTCATTTTCCATATGGCAACTGAGATAATAGTTTTAAAACCCCTAAATTATTTGTTATGACCTTGCCTAAAAGTACTCTATGGATTATTTCCACATGAAAATAATGTTCATACTGTGGACACTCTGTGTCCAACTCTTACTGAACCCTAACTCTTTTGTTACACTCCCCGTGTAATGTCTACAGGAATCTCCTCCAGTCCTTGACTGTGCTATGTGCTTTCCCACATCACATTTGTTTACATGCTGACCTTATTTCTAAAAAATCTTTATCATTCCAGTCTATATAATTGGCTTCTCATTTGTTAATCTCACTTTAAATTTCTTCTGAAAGATCTTTTTTATACTATTTTTTGACTCTATGGATTGTTTCCACATGAAAATAATGTCCACAGCTTCATACATATATACATATATATATATATATACATATATATATATATATTAAATTTGATGAGCTTCAAGAAGTTAAATATACCTTACAGTGAGCCAAGCCTGTTAAATCAAAAGTAGATTTCACTTTGAAAAACTCAATTAAATTGATAGCTTTATTCAAATTAAGAACAGAAAAAAAAAAGAAAAGACATTAGTTATTTATACAAAACATAAATAAATAAAGCAAGGTCATGAATACTGATTCTGTGATACTAAAGAATATTTTTTAAAACACCATGAAGAGCAGCATAGCCAAAATTTGGTTTTGTATATGAAATCCTTGAAAGACAAAAAACTTTCAAAAAGAAAGAAACTCTCTGAATAGAGCAATATCTCTTGAAGCAATCTTTCATCCTAAGAACAGGAGTCAAAAATCTGTCCCAGAAGCAGGCCCCTTCAAACAGCAGTTAATAGTCAATATCTTGGAAGTACGAAATGGCCCAGAAAATAAATAAGAAAACATATCAAAGAGACATATGAGGCACCCTGAAGGCTCTTCTACTGACCAAGTGTAGAACAATTTTCTTACAGGCATACTTAATGATATTAGTAGACGTTAATCTATTATGCATATTAAGAAACTAAGGAATAAAGAAAGAAAATTTGGAGAAATTATTAGCAAATTATAACTCAATCAGAAAGTTATGCAATAAGCATAGAAGAAATGATGACACAGAAAAATAATACATGAGAAAATTTCTTATCAGACATTTAAGAAAATGAGAGTAGCTATGCAGCCTGAGGCAATCACTCTAAAAACTACTTATGAATTACAAAAGGAAGGCAAGGGTCTTCATAGTAAAATCTCGGCAAACAGCATTTTAAACAAAAAAAAAATCAATATTAGCATGCCCAGCATGGGAAATTCCAACAGTGTGTTGGATGACTCAGTGAGGAAAGGAGATTGGTTTGGCAACACTCCTTTTAAAGATGCCTAACTTGTATTGGACTCTGGGACAGTTCATTAAAAACCTATAAACCTAGTTTCAAAACCAATTAAACTCCAAAGCAGTTAAAGTAGAAAAGGGAAATCTGACAGTTAATAATCAGTGTACTCTGAGATTTGAATTTAAAGCAGAAATAAAAATAGCTATATAAAAGAGTTCACTAAGACAAGTGACATTTGAAGTTAGATTATAATATTATAATATATTAATATTAAAACATTCTGATTTTGATAATTCCACTATCATGTAAGAAAAGTTGTTTTTCCATAAAAATACATACTGCAGTATTTTAAAACAGAAAATAAGAAAGTGTGTCCCTAGAAGTGGGCATTGAGGTTTCAAAAGCCCATCCCTGGGCCCCGTCTCTTCATTGTCTGCCATATGCCCAAGAAAAAGGATACCTTACATCTGTGAAGATGTGGAGAATAATCTGAAGTCCTTGGTAGGGCCCCAGTTTATTATATTATTTTATACCATTTCTCTTACTATATTCCTCCCCAACTGTTTATTCTTCATCAAACCTAAACAAAATATGTAAAGTTCTCTGATTCTTTAGGTGTTTGCTTTTGAAAGTCCTAATGTTGCCTAAAATTTACATTAAATAAATCTGTATGCTTTTCACTCAAAAAAAAAAAAAACAGATACAGTGTCTCCAAATTTACCCATTATTTTGGAAAAATTATCTATACTCTAAATATGTATTTTGTGCATAATATATTTTTATAAATTATTTACTTACAGAATATATAAACCATATATTGTATAATAATTTTAGAATTTAGAAAATGATTGGTATTGTGAATCCAGTTGAAAGAATTCTTTGCAATATT
The DNA here is from genome assembly GCA_907164525.1 of Lophiomys imhausi. Classification (NCBI taxonomy): domain Eukaryota; kingdom Metazoa; phylum Chordata; class Mammalia; order Rodentia; family Muridae; genus Lophiomys; species Lophiomys imhausi. The sequence continues at coordinate 231,091 of CAJQZJ010032315.1, read as the reverse complement.
CTTATATATTTTCTCTTGAAATTTTTATCAAGTAAAAGTTCTTTTAAAAAGCTAAACACATTTGACAACTATGTTCATGTGAGCTGTTTTCAAATTAAGAGACTTGTTTATGAATAAGAAGCATTAAAAATTTGGAAAACAGTAAAAATAATATTTTTCTATTTCCCCACCTCTATTTAATTTAAAATTTCATCCACCAATGAATGAAAAAGTTTAGGTTTTGATAAACCAGTGCATTTAATTATTGAAAGTTGAGGCTTAGTTTAGGCTTTGTTTTTAATTCAAGATCTGTGGCTTTACAACCCAAAGGTCACAATCAATATTTGCTAGTATTTCTAATGAAGCACTTTGTTAGTTCCTACTGATGTGTTTCATAAAATAAACAAAAACTTTCCTACTAATATATTAAATTATTTTCTTTGGAATCAAATTTTTTCTGCAAATCAAAAAAAAAAAAAATTCTGTTGGTGTTGGCTCAGTGGTGGGCTCCTGCTTAGTCTATGTCAAGGCTCTGTCTGGCCTCTAGCACCAAAAAGGACAAAAAGAATAAAAGAACCAAAAGAAAGTGATTTTAGTAAGTTTAATTGTGTCTCGACAACTAAATAAAGGGTCAAACAAAATATTTATCAAATTTATATCTGAAAAACTAGTGTTTGAATCAGGTTGTGTGGATATACTGTGGACTATTATTTGTAAAGAACGTCCACTGCAGTTGAAAAGGGATGCAGCTTTGTTTAAAAGTTCATGATGTGCATGAGCACACCTGGCTTCAGATTCTGTTCAGATCATACATACTCAGGTTTATATAATTTAACCAAAATTTTTATCAACTTATTAAAAATCACTATAAAAAATTTTGTGAAAAAAATTCTGTGGGAAAGGTTTTGGTTTTTGATAAACTTTGATCCAAAGATGATTGCAAAGGAATAGGTCTTCAATTATATATTTCTTTATGTTTTCTTTTTATTTATTCTTCTCTCATATACTATATCCCTACCACATTTTCTCCTTCCTCCACTTCTTCCAGTCTACCTCCTCTCCTCTCACTCCCAGATCTACTACTCCTCCATTTTCCTTCCAAAAGGAGCAGCCCTCCCAAGGATTTCAACAAAACACAGCATAATAAGTTACAATAAGACTAGAAATGACCCCTTATATCAATGATAGACAAGGCAAGCCAGTAGAAGGAAAAGGGTTCAACAAGCAGGCAAAAAAATCAGAAACAACCTCTTCTCCCACTGTTAGGAGTCCCACAAGAACACCAAGCTATACAACCATAACATATATGAAGAAGGCCTAGCTCAGACCTATACACACTCTGTGATTGTTGCTTCAGTCTCTGTGAGGTCCTACAAGCTCTGCTTAGTTGATGTTTCTGGGCTGTGTTCTCCTGGTGTCCTCAACCTCTGTGGCTCCTGCAATCATTCCTCCCCTCTTCCTTGGGGTTCCCCTACTACCCTAAGCCGAGTAATCCTTGTTCACTTTGGGGTCTCGTGACATAGTTTTACAGTGTGCCCTATATTTGTACATATTTTTGATGAGTTCACTGATATGTATCCTGTGATGACAAGATCATGTATTCCCATGTCCTGGTAACTAGCTAATACATATATTAGCTATGGAAAATTTAATTAAAACTAACAGCTAGTCCACACTGAAGGGTTAATGAACAAGAAGCCTCAGGTGGACTGAAAAACTCAGGAGAGAAAAGCAAATATCACAGATAACAACTGTATAAGCTTCTGATAGACCCATCCATCAAAGCCCACTGGTCTCTACTACCACAAGACTGCATGAAAATGACATGCAGCTGGAATATTTCTTCCCCCAAGTTCCCCCTTTTCTATCCTATAGAACCTCCAAGCCCCCTTTTTCACATCTGTCTAACTTCTACTTCCATGAAGAGACTGTGGACCTTTAGATGTTCTAATTAAAGAAAAATTCTACTTCTGGTGATGCCTTTTATTTCCATTCACCATCATCAATTCCAATCTAATACCCTCCATGAATACTCATTATTGAGGGCTTTAGTGTTTCTCCAAATTTTCAATTGATAGATGATAATACTAGAAATCATACCTTTCTTTACTTTCTGTGATGTTACATATTACCTGAATAATTTACATATGAATCAATCTCCCAATCATCTTTTTTGCATTTTGGGTAAATGTTACAATTACTTAAGAAATCATCTGTCTAATCACACTAATAAAGATAGTCCTGAAAAGCTTTTATAATTTTGTAGATGAAAAACGTAGTTTTCCAATGTGGCATTTTACTATCCTTGGTTTTTAGCTATAGTTAAGACATAACGATATTTATTTTTATGATGTATGACTCCAAAGAAACAGGACTTCCAAATACAATAGAACATACAAACTTACAAAAACTATGGTAGCATCCACAGTATCTTCAAAGGTTCAGGCCAGACAATTCCCATCACTGAGAGTAGGAAATGAACCTGAGCTAGAAATACAAACCACTCTTAAAGGTAATTTCCATGCCCAATACAAAGCAAATTCAACAGTATTTTTGTGGACTTTTTGTCTTATATTACTTCGTTACTTTGTTTGTTTGTTTTATTTTGTTTTTGTTTTGCTTTGTTTGTTTTGTTTTTGTCTTGCTGGTCTTTTGCTTGTAGATTGCAATTTCCAATTTTGTGTTTTTTATGGTGTGTGTGTGTTTCTGGTGGGAAATTTTTTCTTCCTGTTTTAAAAATGAAATTCTGGTTTATTTGAGTATTTGTTTGTTTTTAATCTAAACAGGAAAATAAAAGGCATGGAGTTAGATTGTGAGCTGGGGAGGATATGGGAGGAGCTGAGGACAGAAAACTATGATCAGATTATACTGTGTGGAAAAAAATTAAACATAGAGAAGAAAGAAATGAGGGTGAAAGTAGAGTAAGTATGATTTTTAGAGGACTTGGGGGTAGGATTTCAGTCATTTTTCTATCTGAAATGCCTTCTCACTTCTCCAGAATGATGTTCTTTCACAAATTTTACAGGATTTAAGAATATACTTTGATGGGCATGGTGGCAAATGCCTCTCCTCTCATATCTGCATTCTGAGGTTGTCATAGGAGGACTAACAAGGACAGGTAACTCTGGTTTACCTAGAAAGCTGCGAGCCAGCCTTGGATAGATACTGTGACCTTGTCTCAAATCTGTTTTATTTTAATGAGCCAACAAAATAAGTATTCCTTTTGTGTTCTCAGCCACTCAGGTATATAACCATAACACTGTTAGCAATCCCAAATCGACCATTTTATTTTAGTGATTGAAAAAGTCCTTTGCTACTGTATTAACTGAACATCTATGGAACACATTTGTCAATTTCCAAGGGAAAAGATATAAAAATGCCCTATTATATGTAAACAACAGCATATCTACTCTGAATTAATATGCTATATTTTTATAGAAAACTATTTCTTAAAAATGTAATTGCCTTTCCAAAAATTAAACAAAGGCATGGATGTGACTCCTTATTCTTTTCTCTGATTTCTAATACCTAGTATTTCATTGTGTACCTTGAGTTAAATTATGTCCCATAATTACTCAGAAGAGAAACACAAAAATAAAAGATAATTTTGATTTTTGTCCCCCAGATTGTAGTATTCTAGCATATTAGCCCAAGAAAACTATTATAGAACTGCTGATATATAATAAATTAAATATCATGCATTGGTCCATGTTTTCCATAGGTAATTTTTAAGAAGTGGGTTATTGAGCTAACACATATTTAACCAGTACCATTTTCTGGTATGGACTCACTGGCCTGGAACTTGCTTCGTAGACTATGCTGGTCTCAAATTCAACATGTCTGCATGTTGAGTGCTGTAAGATTAAAGGCATGTACCACCATGCCTGACATGGTGATGCTTTAATTCTGCTGCTTAAGACTAAAAACCCTCAGATGTTTCCATTTAAAATCATCAATGGATAATGTCAGTTTGAGGCATCAGATGACATATGAATAATGAAAGGCTTTAACCTAGTCTCCAACCCACCCCTTAATAATTACCTCTTCCCTATTCTCCTATATTCTCCTCCTCTTGCCTCTACTAAAATCTTTCTGTTCCTGGACTATCTTCATATCCTTGCATCTGAATCTCCTCCCATCTCACTCCTGACATCTTGGGTTCTTAGGATATTCTATTTACTCTCATTTCATCATCCCTCATTTACTACTCTATTATTAGCAAACTCAGACCAAACCTTTAAAATGAAAAGAGGAGGAAGGGCTATAAAATAGGGAATAGTGTAGAATTTTTAAGTAAATGGTCAAATTTTAAAAGTTAACGGAATTTAATAACACAAAAATAATATAATACTGTGAACTAATAATATATCAACATGTTCACACACAGATTGTTCCATGATATGATTTGAATATAAATAATATTGAAATTTAGATTCATTTACTCAAAATGAATCTTATTTGATGAATGATCAACTGCAGTGAGGAAGACAGAATATCTGCTCTAATATATATCATTGCATTAAGGAAACTTGTAAAAGCATGAAAGTTTAAATATTTTATTTTGATGATTAATTCAGTTAAATTCCTTAGAATAATTACTACATCTGAGGAATTATTTAACATACAGGCTAAACACACACACACGTGCATTGAGTTATATACCATGTTTTTTGCCATGGTATGTAAGTATGCTTATGTCCACACTTCATACTGCCTGGAAACTGTCACTTTGTATCTTTAAATGTCTTTGAAAACCAAGAAATCATAAATACCTAATTTTATACTAACTTTAATATGTTGAGGTTAAACGTTTGTAGTTTTGTTGGACATTTACAAACATTTATGTGCTTTTTCCCTGAACTTATTTCTAATTAGGTTGCTTATATTTATTGGTATCTTATATTGTATGTTACGCAGGTCTGAACTATACCCTTGTGATTTTTCATAAAGAGCTAACTCTCTAATGTTGTATATATAGTGGATGCAAGAGTAAACACACCTGTTGTTGGATCCCCACTATAAGGGTGTAATCTTTCATGCCCTCTGCAAAACCCGGGAAGTGCTGAGCTTGGCCCTAAATGGTGGCTTCCTTTCCTAGTGGGGCTCCTTCCTCTCTGCCTGATCTGGCAACCCAGCCCCCACACTCTCTACCTGAAGATTGCCATCTATGAAGTTAAGGTTTAACTTCCTTTCTTCTGATGAGAACCAGTTCAACAGTGTCTGGGATTCTTGGAATGCCCCTAACAATACCTGGAGTGTGACCTTTGACACAGTTCCCTGTTCACATTCTTTTACCTCTGCTCATAGGATAATTAGATACTATATACTCCTTCTTATGATAGGACCAGGATGTCAAATGCAAATGAAGCATCCCTTGCACTCATAGCTGCAGCCACTGATTTACATTCACCTAGGAAACTCTTCTCTCTCTTCCCAAGGACTATATACCTTTTGTTCACCTGAAATAAAGTTGAGTTATCTCACTGAAATGGTTCCTGGATGTTATTCATCTTGCATGGCCATCTGAATCCCTGCCCTCTCCCCCAACCCCTGTCTCTTGCTCCCTTTGTCCTCAGAAACTGATAGCCATGATCCCCACAAGGCCAGTGATACTCACAACCTTCTTTGATATGATTAGAAGGCTATAGAGAATTACCACATGGAATAGAATAGACATTTAAACACCATAAACACTTTGCTTTAGTGAAAAAGAGCAATTGTAAATGATGTTACAAATAAGTCATTCTGCTACGAAAAACACAGTTTATGTAAGAATTTGTCTTTATTATTAATTCCAGGAAGAAAACAATATTTCTCATACAAACTATTGTTTTTGTTTCCCTAGCATTTAGGCTTCTCTTTGATACCAGTAAACTTTTACCTTTTCTCACCTAATGTACATTCATCTGTGTCATTTCATCTTTCTTGTAGCTCATTAACTATCCTGAATTCTGAAAAACCTTTGCTTCTTCTCTTCTACATCTTCTATGGGCTTAGTGAAAGGCTCAGCCCCAAAGAGGCTACCGCCCTATTTACCTGGCGACCCACAATGAGAGAGACAGAGACCGGATCGATGCAATAGCAGAGGATTTTATTGTTCCGAGTGGGGTCATCTGCACCCATGGGAGAGGCGACCACATACTCACGAGGCTTTAGGTTTATATACATTTTGGGGAAGATTTCACCAATAGCTTAGTCATTGGTGTACATTCCTCGGGAAGGGGTTTTACCTTGAGAATCAGGAACTTTGGATCTGGCTGTTTTTTTAAGGAGTATCCTATCTCCAAGGTCAGGCTGGTGTTTACTCAGGGGGCTTAATTCCTGTTGAATTTATTGCTAGTCATTTCCTAGCAACAGCAATGGGAAGGGGGTGGTGGTGTAACAATGCAATGATAAGATGGCTGGCAGGTCAGGGCATTGGAATTTTACAAACTTCTGCTCAGCTCATGATAGAGGCCTGAGCCTAAAGTCTATCTTTTCAAAAGTTATTCAATTTCTGTTTTCATTGTTCTACCCAGAAACTTTAAAATTTCAATAATCTTCTCTCTGTGTTCTGCCTTCACTGTATCCAATGATAATTCATCACATTTATCTCTCCTATAATTAATTTCTTTAATTTTTTCATGATAATTCTAGAATGTTCATATGTCATATTTTAAGGCTCAATTATACTACAAGATATAATCTGTGCTCTATTATCATTCTACTCTATGCTTTCATTTTCAAATACAGTACCAGCTAATAATTTCTGTTGAATTTCTCTTCCATGAAATTTGCTAAATGTTTAAATATGATTAAACATAAAACATAAGTATAAGATCTAAGATGGTACTGTTTACATAAAATATTTTGTTTTAATTTGAGGAAATTCTTTGAATTCTGTTTTTAAATGGTACATTTGTTTTGCTTTTTTTTCTATTTTTGCTAACACCTTCCTTGAATCTGGAAAGGATTCCCCATCGTAGTGATTTCACAGATCTAAAAAAATTAATAATTTCCATGTTTGGCTAAAGGGTATGATTCAGTTATGCAGTGCCAGGCAGTCTTTGTACGAACTATTATAAACTGCTGATCACTGTTGAGAACATGACATATGACTATAGATGATTCTACACCTATTCTTTCTGCATTTCTAATGTATGTGGTTAAATAAAATGCCGAGTTTCACAGGAACAGTCATTATTTTAAAATACCTAGACAATATTGGTGTCTTAGGGTTTTATTGCTGTGAGGACACACCATAACCAAGGCAGCTCTTATAAAGGCAAACAATTAATTGGGGCTGGCTTACAGTTTCAGAAGTTTAGTCCATTATCATTTTGATGGGAAGCATAGCAGCACACAGGCAGACATAGTGCTGGAGAAGGAGCTGAGAGTTTTACATCTTGATCCACAGACAGCCAAAAGAGACATTTTACACTGGACAGAGGTTGAGCATAGGAAACCTCAAAGCCTATCCTCATAGTGACATACTTTCTCCAATAAGGCCGTACCTACTCTATTAAGGCCACACCTCTTAATAGAGCTAGTTCTTATGGGCCAAGCATACAAACACAAGAAATCTATGGGGACCAAAACTATTCAAACCACCACAAATGGGAAATGTAAGTATGTAAAATCAAGTTATTAGGTACTGAGGATCTCAAGGGATGCAAACATTATTCTCTCAGTTTCACTGCTCTCATTTAAGAAAATTTCCTATAAGGAATCATATTTTTTGAGAAATTGTATTTGCTTAAGATAAAATAACAGGAATTCTACTTGGAAATGTATGGTGCTCTGTTTCTCCAAATGCAAGGTGTTTTTCCTTTTTTAACTTCGTCCTATCATGTAAATTCATAAACTGAAATATTTACCCATAGTAATTTTATTTAATTGTTTAAGATCCACAATTATGCCACACACATGATATAGAACTTCTGTAACTGCTCTGCTAGCCTTCATATTCAGCCCAGGATAACTTAGCTCTCCAGTGTGATATCCAGCAGCCCTGGATAACTCAACATGTTGTCCACCCATACTTACCACCATGTTTTTCTTGTTTAATCTTTTAGAAAGTTTCTTTAAAATTTTTCAAACAATGTACTTTCATATTTCCCTTCTCCCAGCTCCTCCAGTATCACAGACCCTCCAGACTTCCCTACTCATACAACTTCCAACTTCCTCTTCCTCTCTCTCTCTCTCTTGCTTACTCTCACTCTCACTCCTCCCTTTCCCCCCATCAAGCTGACAAAAAAAGCTATGAGATAAAAATACCAAAGGAGGAAACAAAAGCTCACAAAAAAATATAGAGAGTCCATTTTGTACTCCAGGGCTTGGGACTCGCCCTGGAATGTGATAGATATGTGTAGTGACACTGCACTGGAGAATACTGATTTTTCTTTCTCTAGCACATATCAGTTGCAAATACCTTTTTGGTTAAATATGGGATGGCATGTGAAATTCCCCTTCTTGCTGAAATGTCTGTTTTGATCCTGTATAGGTCTTCCTACCACGATCTCTGTAAATTCATATGTGCATCTATCCTGTTATGTCTGGAAAATACTGCTGTTTTAGAGTCACTTCTGGTTCTTACAATCTTTCCATCTCCTTTTTAATGTCAATCCATGAGAGAGCAAGTGTTTGAGGAATACATCCAATTTAGGCCCAAGTGCTCAAATTCTTCCTGTCTGCACATTGTCTACTTGTAGATATGTTTGTAATTTCCATCTACTGCAAGAAAATACTTCTCTGATAAGATTTGAGCAATGCCATTATCTATGGATATAACAATATGTTATTAGGAGTCATTTTGTTGTTATATTCCTTTAACAGAATTGTAGTAGAAGTTTTTCTCCTAGGCCCAGAAATTATCTAGTCTCACTTATCACCTTGCACAAAACTTAAGTCCAAGTGGATCAAAGACCTTAACATAAGGTCTGACATACTAAATTTACTAGAAGAGAAAGTGGGGAAAAGCCTCAAACTCATTGGCACAGGAGACAACTTCTTGAACAGAACACCAATAGCTCAGGTTCTAAGACCAACAATCAATAAATGAGACCTCATGAAACTGACAAGCTCTGTAAGGCAAAGGACAATGTCATTCAAACTGAAAGACCCGGGGGAGGGAAGTTCCTCACCCGACACTCAGGATATCACGGCCGCCCCAAAACTCGCAAGAGACCATCTTGATGCAATCGCAAGAGGTTTATTTTGGGGGGAAAAAGAGGGAAAAGGGGGGGGGCTCAGTGCACTGAGGGACGCCACTCGTATCCCACGCAGGGCTAGGAGTCGCGACCCCCACGCAGGGCTAGAGTAGAATATTAATAGGGGAGCACCACAGATTAAGGGGCGGGGGGAAATTACAGGTGGGAAGTACCAGCCCAGCCCATCGTTTACCACAACCCAAGGGGGAGGGGAAATACAGCTGGAATGTACCAGCCCATTAGTTAGTCAGCGGGAAACATCCTACATCTGTTTGTCTCAGGAATGAATCTAATCTTGTGGTCAGCCAGTTCCTGAAGCCCTGGGGGCCCGTGGCCCAATTGATCTTCATTCTTGGTTTTAACCTGTTTATGGTCAGCTAAGTTCCGGGAGTCACCTGGCAGCTGGCTGGCTCTACTGCCGACTTAGGGGGTCTTTTAATAATTTTCATTCCCTTCAAAACAAAACAGCAACCTACAGATTGGGAAAAGATCTTTACCAACCCCACTTCCAAGAGAGGGCAATTATTCATAATTTATAAAGAACTCAAGAAATTAAACACCAGGAAACCAAATACTCCAATGAAAAAATGGGAAACAGAGCTAAACCAAGAATTTGCAAAGAAGGAATCTCTAATGGTAGTGAGACATTTGAAGAAATGCTCAACATCCTTAATTATCAGAGAAATGCAACTCAAGACAACTCTGAGATTCCATCTCACACATGTCAGAATGGCTAAGATCAAAAACTCAAAAGACAGCACATGCTGGCAAGGTTGTGAAGAAAGGGAAAATTTTTCCATTGCTAGTGGGAGTGCAAACTTGTACAACCACTATGGAAATCAGTCTGGCGATATCTTAGAAAATTTGAAATAGCCCTACCTCAAGACCCAGCAATACCACTTCTGGGTATCCACCCAAATGATTCCTCACCAAGCCACAAGGACATAGCCTCATCTATGTTCATAGCAGCCTTATTTGTAATAGCTAGAAACTAGAAACAACCCAGATGTCCCTCAACTAATGAATGGATAAAAAAATTGTGGTACATTTACACAATGGAATATTACTCAGCTATCAAAAACAAGGAAATCATACAATTCACAGCCAAATGGATGGAACTAGAAAAGCTCATCCTGAGTGATGAGTGAGCTAACCCAGACTCAGAAAGTACACACAGCATCTAGTCACTTATAATTGGATTTTAGCCATGTAGTACAGGATAACTATCCTACAACCAACGAACCAAAAAGATCAGGAACATAGACTTTGTTACCTATCAATGGGACAGTTTGCCCTAGGAGTGCTACCATGTAGGCCTCCAGTGCAAGAGGAAGCTCTTAACCCTCATATGACTGTTGAACTGAGAGGGGCTGATTTGTAGGGACACTCCACATTGGAGGAGTGGGATATGGGGGAGAGGGAGGAGAGGTGGGAGGGTGGAACAAGGAGGCATGGAATGAGGGCACTATGATGAAGATGTAACTTGATATAACAAATAAACATTATAATAATAATAAAAAGAAATTATCCAGTCTCATATTGTTGGTCCCTTTAGCAGTATTGGGTATAACTTTTATCTCCAACATTTTCTAGAATAATGGAATCCTTCCTTCTGTAACCGATCTTTTAAATTATTATTTAACACTTATTTATTTATTACTAAATTCACTTATAACAAACACCAACAATTTCTTAACTATTAATCCTCTAAATTCCTACAACCCCTTTAACCTATCCACTAAACCTATTGATAGTTATATTTCTAACCTTTTAGAATGACACAGTCTCTGGGGCAGGTCCTCAGTCATCAGGAACACAGTCTTTGTTGTAGATTCTTTAACACACTTAGCAGTCCTTTTTCTGGATCTCTCAGATGCAGGTTCGTCAGGGTAAGTTGGTTATTACAGTCTCACCTTAAATAAGGCTTCATGCTTTCTTTTCTGTGGGAGACCCCAGCCGTCTGCAGGCCAACTTACTTCTTTTGAATCAGGAACTCAGCTGTTCTGCCTCAGTCCTTAAAGCCAGGCACAGTTTCCCCTAGGCCACTGATCGGACAGATCAAACCCCTCCAGGCAAAAGCTGAGCCACAGGGTCCAGTCCTTGGCCTTTTGGTGTCTTGCTCAGGCTTTCTTTGCTCACCGGCTTCTTTCTGCTTCAGGGAGAGAGCTGGCCATCAATGGCCAGCCCTTTTTTCAGCAGGACTCTTGGAGCTCTCTAGCATCAGGGGCCTCTTCTTCTGGGCTCCATGCACTGTCCTTAAATAGGAGGAACTCTGTTTCAGCTTAATTTGGGCTCCGCCCACTTAGCAGCTGAAAACAATGTCAGGCCAGATACTTTGTTTCTTCAAGTCTATTGAGTCTTTCCTGTTTTTCCTGACTTCAACCTTGTTTTTCAGTCTATTGAGTCTTTCCTGTTTTTCCTGACTTCATGCTGATAATGCTGTTCATGCCCCGTATTAAGAGACAGTATCAGAAACTCCTATATATTTTCTAAATCTAATTTATCTAACCCCTACATCCTTCAGAAGCAGAATCCATAATTTTAGTTTCCTTGCTTTTTTATCTAAAATTGTATATATGTGAACTATTTCAAACTATAAAATTTCTTTCAAAGAATTTTAAATTACAAAATATTATTCCTTATTATCATTGTCAAAAAAAATTCTCTTAAAAACAGGAAGGAATAGTTTACATGCTTTTAGATAGGTGAAAGAGCTATTAATGTTTTTGAAATGATGCAATAATAATGGTTGACTTCCAACATGATTATAAGGATAAAAGATAATTTTAACAGCCTTCTAGGCCTATTAAATATTATTACTACAAAGACTTTAATAATCTTCATAGAAACATATTTAAACAATGTTTTCCTTGATTGATGCAGTTGAGCTAAGTATCTTATATCTGTTTATTTCTGTTAATATTTATATATTTTAAAGGAATGATATTCCTTTGTAGTTTTTGTAGTAGTTTCTTGGCTTGTGTTTTTGTTTTTGTGTTTTGTTTTGTTTTGGGCTGCTATAGTGACTTGAGAAGTTCTCTTTACTGACAGAATTCTTTCAAAGAACAGCACTCAGAAGTGAATTCAATATGAGTGATGCTGTTGATGGAACTGAGTCTCTTGAATTCAGTTAACTCTGATTAGATCACAGGGAGATCACTTCAGTGCCAGAGGCCACCTCCAGCAGGAGGATTTATGGAGTCAGCAGCTAATCTCACAGCAATTTTTTTTCTCTGAGGGAGCAAAACTTAATTCTCTGAAGCCGACAAAAAAAAAGGGAAAACACACACACACACACACACACACACACACACACACACACGTCTTATTGTTAAATATGTTCAAGATCTCTCTCTTTATTTTTCCCCTACAGCTTATATCCTCCCAACAAAATCTTTCAAATAACATATAAATTTCAATGTGGCTATATTCTATTTTTCTTCCAGTGAATGATTACAATGAATACAAGTAAAAAAAAAAAAAAAGTATGTCTCCCAATACTCTTACACGTATTACAGGTAAAAAAGCAAATTATTCCCAAGGACTAACATATATTCATGTCTAAACAACTTGTTACAGATTAACAAAGTATAAGCAAGTAAGATATTCTTTTTAGCCAGTTCTTTTACTGGCAGGCTGCATTTTTGTGGTTACAAAGAAAGGATCAATTATTTTATTATTTTTCTCAAAAAGTAATCTTATAAAAAAAATCTTAAAAGAATTATAAATCTAAACTTTTATATATATATAAAGCAATCAGGCATTTCTATTTAAATCCTCAAGGTGTACACTTACTCATTAACAATTAAATCATAGAATCAGGAAGAAGAAGGCAAAAATGGATACAAGAAATTAATCATCACCCTTGATCACAAACCCATCTTTACCAAAAAAAAAAGCATGTCAGCTAGAAATAGCCAGACTGTCATTGTTCTTGTTCTTTGACCTCAATGAGCCTCTCACTCAGCTATCAAAAATGTGCCTTTCTGAAATTTAAATTGTTTCCTAAGATTTTCTACATCAAAACCACAAACAAAACCATTTTGACCTAACGTTACTAACAATCTACACTATAAAATCTTTCTAAGTGTGATAATTGTTACTAATAATCTACACTCTAAAATCTTTCTAAGTGCGGTGATTGCTACTAACAATCTATATCTCTTAATTCTTTCTAAGAGTAGAGGATGAATCATCAATCTTCTCCAGCAGCAATACATGGAAAAGATCAATCACTATTATTTTAAGTGCTAATGACACTGCCCAGTGAGGTGCTAGAAACCCCCTTAGAGTTTTCATACAACTAGTAGATTATGAGAGATGTAGTGACCATGAGGGCAAAAACCAAAGTGATATTCCATAGCAGCATAAAGTCCTCAGGACATGTAGTCCTTGGGACTCTACCTCTAAAGGGACACTCATCATGGTTATGCTAATTGGTGGGTTAGCATATGAGCTCCATGAGTTTCAAAACTATTTGCTGTTCCTTTTTTTTTTTTTTTTTTTTGCTGCTCACTGACACTTCAGGTATAAGGTAACATGATGTTTTTAAAGTAGACACTATAAAAACCCAGTTCCAATTCTTTCTGTTCTTGAGTCACAGAACACACGATTCAACATTGCAACTAGAATTTTTATAGAATTTATCAGAGATTAATTGTCAAAAGCCTGATTTCCAAGAATATTAACTGAAAAAAAAAGCATCAGAAACCATTACCCTACTAAAATATTTATTCTGTGATGCATCAGGTCTAGAATCCTCTCACGTCTCTGCCTGTAAGCAGCTGAAGTTAGCTTTCCCTACAGCACAGGCCAATTGTCTTCATACTTAGGAAAAATAAACAGCAAGAAGGTGCTGTCACTTCATGTAGAAGGAAAATTATCTAATCATTTAATATTTGAGTAAAGTTTCTTCCATATCTGATTTCTATTACTTTTTTAACTATAAGAATATTGAGTAAAAATATCAGAGACCTGAGAAGGATAAATATATCTGAATAAACTGGAAGTGCAGAGCCAGCAGCTTCCAAAACTAAGAAATGACAGACAACTGGCTGCCTGGACAGTCCCCAATTTCTCTCAAAATATTGGAGTATATATCTTCAGCCTTTTGGCCCAATATCTCTGACAGACATTAATTGTAAAGCAGGAATTATGAAGGACTTGCCTACCCTGTCTTGGCAGAGCTAGGGCATCGACTTACCTGCTTCCAAGTTTTGTCTTTTTTATACAACATTCTGTTTACAGTTGAAGTAAGGGCTTTGTCTTGCCCAGTGACAAGCTTGTCACTAATGCAACCATCTCCAAATGGAGATTCTTTGATGTTCATCATCTACTTGGAATAGAATGGGAGAGAGGGTGCTGTCAGGAGCTGACATTCCTCAATATCAAAAAAAAAAAATCTTAAGAAAACATCATTGAATGCCATAGTCTACAGATCTCTTGAGGTTTTTGAAGATCACCTATCTATCTCCATATATTTGGATAAGCAAATGTTGCTTGTCTCTTAGCAACTTGATTTCTGATTAAAACATCTGTGATACACTACGCTAGTACCTAACAAAACTGAATAGTAGATCATTATAATCTCATAGTTAAGTTTTAAGTTGTTTAGGAATTAAAAAGATGTTCTAGGTCTAAGAAGATGTTTTTTAGTTGGTAATACAAGTTAGGATGGAAACTAAGTTAGGTATACAACTTTAAACTCGTTGAGATAGACAACAGAATATTAATTGCCAAATACGTATGGACTGGATATTGGGAATGTATGTTGTACCCTGTAATTTTTATAATTGTGGCCTAATTGTTCTTATTGTTTTGTATTGTATTTACTGTTATAATAAAAAGAGCCTGTTATTAGACTAAAAAGGGGAGCTTTTGGGGAGAAAAAAGATACATCTTAAATTAAAAAACAACAACAAAATAAAAGCAGATAAGAGGGTGAGGTGAAAGAGGGTAGGAGGCAGTGACTGGAGGAGTGGGGGAACTTTGACTGAGATGTAACTTGAAGAAATAAATAAATGTTAAAAAACAAAAGAATATTGAGTAAAAACAGACTGAGAAGACAAAAATATATGAATATAGACCTAAATTTCATTACTCTGAGATTTTATATATTTCTTCAATAATTATCAGTATACATGAATTTTAATATCTTAACTCATGTATTGTAACATTCCATAAGGGGTGTGTGTGTGTGTGTGTGTGTGTGTGTGTGTGTGTGTGTGTGTGTGTAGTGTGTGTGTATCAAGTTTTATGTCACAAAATGAAAGCTTTTGGTCTAGGGTGTGGTCTAGGATCTCTCTGAATAGGTTAGAATGTCCCAATTAGTGCAATATGCAATAATTGAAGAACCAGAGATAAAATCATTTTAGTGAGTGAAGTATCTCCATTACTGTCACTTTGTTCTCTTTTATTATCATCATGTCATTAGTAAGAAGAAGCTGGATAGGAGCAATCTTGGTTCACATCTGGGTGGAAATAAGGTAGCCTTCTGTTCATGCTCCTTATATTTCACAATGTATGTTTTCCTTATCTTCTTCCTCACTGACTCTGGAAGCATATGGCATAGTACAAACTGGCAGCACAGCATAGTCACATTCCAAAGTCTTATGAAGTAGTGTGACCTTGACAGAGATAATGACAAAACTTGAGTTTCAAGAACATTTGTATTCAATTCTTTTGTTTTACATCCCAATTGCCATTCCCCTCCTTCCTCTCTTTCCATTCCCAGCACCCCACCCACTTCCTCTATACCACCCGAGCGGTACCAACCCATGTTTACACTTCAAATCACATTCTTACTAAGTGCCTCCTCTTCCACTAAGGCAAGTGCAGACAACTTTGCTAGGAAAATAGAATTCAGAGGGAGATAACAGCATCCCAGTCAGAGCTAGACCCAGCTCCAATTATTAGGAAATCTACTTGAGGAACAAGTAGCCCATCAGCTTCATATGTATAGTGGGCCTAGACCATGCATGTTCTTTGGTTGGTGGTTCAGTCTCTATGAGGCCCCCTGTATCTGAATTAATTGGCTATGTGGGTCTTCTTGTGGTGTCCTTGACCCCTTTAGCTGCCTCAAACCTTCCCCCAACTCTTCCATAAGACTCCCTGATTTTCACCTAAAGTTTGGCTGTGGGTCCCTGCATCTGTTTCCATTATCTCCTGGATAGAATCTCTCAGGTAACAGTTATGTTAGGTTCCTGTCCAGTTCCCTCTCTCCATCTACTTTCAGTGTCTATTTTATTTCCCCTACTTAGTGGTATTCATGCACCATCCCTTGAGCTCTCCTTGTTACTTAGTTTTTTTGGGTCTGTGGGCTATAGCATGGTTATACTATACTTAATGCCTAATACCCACTTATGAGTGAGTACATACCATATGTGTCTTTTGGGGTCTGCATTACCTCACTCAAGATGACCTTTTCTGGTTCCATCTATTTGCCTGAAAATTTCCTGATGTCCTTGTTTCTAATAACTGAGTAGTATTCCATTGTTTAAATGTACCACCATTTCTTTATCCATTTCACAGTTGAGAGACATTTGGATTGTTTCCAGTTTCTGGCTATTACAAATAAAACTGCTATGAACATAGTTGAGGAAATGTCCTTGTGATTTGGTGAAACATATTTTGGGTATATGGCCAGGAGTGGTATAGCTGGGTCTTTAGGTAGAACTGTTCCCAACTTTCTGAGAAAGCATCCTTGCCAGCATGTGAAGTCACTTAGATTTTGATCCTAATTAGCCATTCTGACTGTTGTAAGATGGAATCTCATAATCATTTTGATTTGCATTCCCTTTATGACTAAGGATGTTGAGCATTTCTTTAAGCAATTCTCAGCCATGAGAGATTCCTCTGTGGTGAATTCTTGGTGTAGCTCTGTACCCTACATTTTCATTGTATTATTTGGTGTATTGGTAAATTTCTTGAGCTCTTTATGTATTTTTGGATATTAGCCCTCTGTCAGATGTGGGGTTAGTAAAAATATTTTCCCAATCTGTGGAATGCCATTTTGTTCTAGTGACAGTGTTCTTGGCCTTACAGATGCTTTTTAGTTTCATGAGGTCCCATTTAGTAATTGTTTTTAGTGCCTAAGTTATTGGTGTCTCCTCTGGCAATGATTTCAAAGTTTTCTCCTATTTTCTCTTCTATTAACTTTAATGTATATAGTTTTATGTTAAGGTCTTTGATTCACGTGGACTTAAGTTTTGTGCAAGGTGATACAAAGGGATGGATCTATTTACATTCTTCTACATAAAGACAACCAGTTGGGCCAGCACCATTTTTTGAAGATGCTTTCTTTTTTTTCCATTGTGTGATTTCAGCATCTTTGTCAAAAGTCAAATGTCTGTTGGTGTTTGGGTTTATTTCTGAGACTTTGATTCAGTTCCATTGATCAACCTGTCTTTTTATGTCAGTACCGTGTGTTTTTTATTACTATTGCTTTGTAGTAAAACTTGAAGTCAGGGATAGTGATACCTCCAGAGTTTCTTTTATTATACAGAATTTTTTGCTATCCTGTGTTTTTTATTTTTCCATATGAAATTGAAATTTGTTTTTTCCAGGTCTGCAAAGAATTGTGTCAGGATTTTGATGGGAATTGCATTGAATCTGTAGATTGATTTTGGTAAGAGGGCCATTTTAAATAAGTTAATCCTACCAATCCTCTAGGATGAGAAATCTTTCCATCTTCTGATATGTTTCAATTTTTTTCTTCAGAGTCTTGAAGTTCTAGTCATACAGGTTTTTCACATGCTTATTCAGTGTTACACCTAAGTATTTTATATTGTTTATGGCTATTGTAAAAGGAGTCGTTTCCCTAATTTCTTTCTCAACCTGTTTATCATTTGTATAAATGGAGTGCTACTGATTTTTTTAAATAATTTTGTATCCAGACACTTCACTGAACATGTTTATCAACTGGAGGAGTACTCTGGTAGAATTTGGGGGGCCACTTATGGATACTATCATGTCACATGCAAATAAGGATATTTTGACTTCTTCCTTTCCAATTTGTATCCCCTTGATCTCCTTTAGTTTTCTTATTGCTTTAGCTAGAACTTCAAGTACTATATTGAAGAGATACAGGCAGAGGAGAAAGCCTTATCATGTACCTGACTTTAGTAGAATTGCTTTAAGTTTCTCTCTACTTAATTTGATGCTGGCTATTAGCTTGCTGTATATTGTCTTTATTATGTTTAGGTATGATTCTTGTATGTCTGATTTCTCTAAGACTTCTATCATAAAGGGGTACTAGATTTTTTTCAAAGGTATCTTCAGCATTTAATGAGATGACCAAGTGGGTTTTTTTTTTTCAGTTTGTTTATGTGGTAGATTACATTGATAAATTTTCATATGTTGAACCACCCCTGTATCATTGGCATGAAGCCAGTGACCATGGTGGATGATATTTTTGATGTGTTTTTTGATTCGTTGTGGCAGTATTTTATTGAATATTTTTGCATCAACGTTCATGAGGGAAATTGATCTGAAATTCTCTTTCTTAGTTGAGTCTTTGTGCTGTTTAGGTATGAGGGTGACGGTGACTTCATAGAATGAGCTTGGTTCTTTCTGTTTCTATTTTGTGAAATAGTTTGAGGAGTATTAGTATTAGCTCTTCTTTGAAAGTCTGGTAGGATTCTGAACTAAAACCATCTAACCCAGGGCTTTTGGGGGGGGAGGGAGGAGATTTTTAATAACTGCTTGTATTTTATTAGGGGTTATAGCACTGTTTAAATTGTCTGGTGCTGATTTAACTTTGGTAAGGGGAACCTATCAAGAAAATCATCCATTTCATTTAGATTTCCCAATTTTGTGGAATACAAGTTTTTGAAGTAGGACCTAACGATTCTTTGGATTTCCTCAATGTCTGTTGTTATTTACTCCTTTTCATTTCTGATTTTGTTGATTTGGGTATTTTCCCTCTGCCTTTTAGTTAGTTTAGCTAAGGGCTTGTCTATTTTGTTGATTTTCTCAAAGAACCAGCTCTTGGTTTTGTTGATTCTTTGTATTGTTCTTTTTGTTTCTAAGTTGTTGATTTCAGCCCTGAGTTTGATAATTTCCTCTCATCTGCTCCTCTTGGGAGTGTTTACTTCTTTTTATTCTAGCTCTTTCAGGTGTGCTTTTAGGTGGCTAGTATAGGAATTCTCCAGTTTCTTTTTGAAGGCACTTAGTGCTATAAACTTTCCTCTTAGCACTGCTTTCAATGTGTCCCATAAGTTTGGGTATGTTGTGCCTTCATTTTCATTGAGTTCTAAGAAGACTTTAATTTCTTTTTTTATTTCTTCCCTGACCCAGAGGTCATTGAGGAGAGAGTTATTCAGTTTCCATGTTTTTGCAAGCACTCTGTTGTTTTTGTTATTGTTGAAGCCAACTTTATTCCATGATGGTCTGATAAGTTACAAGGAGTGATTTCAATTTTCCTCTATCTGTTGAGGCTTGCTTTATGGTCGATTTTGGAGAAGGTTCCATGAGGTGCCAAGTAGAGACTGTATTCTTTTGTTTTGGGGTGAAATGTTCTGTAGATATCAAATAGGTCCATTTGATTCATGACATCTGGGAGGTTCATTATTTCTCTGTTTGGTTTCTGCATTGTTGATCTGTCCAGTTGTAAGAGTGGTGTGTTGAAGTCTCCCACTATTAATGTATGAGGTTCAATGTGGGATTTGAGCTTCAGTAGTGTTTCTTTAATGAATGTGGGTGGTCTTACATTTGGGGCATAGATATTTAGTATTGAAATTTCATCTTGGTGGATTTTTCCTTTGATAAGTATATAGTGTCCTTCCCCATCTCTTTTGATTAATGTTGGTTGAAAGTCCAATTTGTTGCATACTAGAATTGCTACTCCAGCTTTTTTCTTGGGTCCATTTGCTTGGTATATCTTTTTCCAGCCCTTTACTTGGAGATAATGTCTATCTTTTTTGCTGAGGTGTGTTTCTTGTAAGCAGAAGAATGTAGGATTCTGTTTTCGCATCCATTCTGCTAGCCTGTGCCTTTTTATTGGGGAATTGAGTCCATTGATGTTGAGAGATATTAATGACCAGTGATTGTTACTTCCTGCCATCTTGATGTTGGTAGAAATAGTGTGTGAGTGAGCTTCTTTTCTTTTGGTTTTGCTGCAGGCATGCTATTTGCTTCCTGTGCTTTCTTGTGTGTAGTTAACCTCTTTGGGTTGAAGTTTTCCTTCCAACATCTTCTGTAGAGCTGGATTTGTGTATAGATATTGTTTGAATTTAGCTTTGTCATGGAATATCTTGTTTTCTCCATCTATGTTGATTGACAGTTTTGCAGGGAATAGTAGTCTGGCCTGGCATTTGTGGTTTTTTAGGGTCTGCAAGACATCTGTCCAGGCCCTTCTGGCTTTTAGAGTCTCTGAAGAAAAGTCAGGTGTGATTCTGATAGGTTTGCCATTACATGTTATTTGACCCTTTTCCCTAGCAGCTTTTAAAATTCTTTCTTTGTTCTGTACAATTAGTGTTTTGATTATTATGTGGCAGGAAGATTTTCTTTTCTGGTCTAATCTATTTGGGGTTCTGTAAGCTTCTTGTACAGTTATAGGCATCTCTTTTTTTAGATTTGGGAAATTCTCTTCCATGATTTTGTTGAAGATATTTTCTGGTCCATGGAGGTGGGACTCTTCTCTTCTATTCCTATTATTCTGAGATTTTGGCTTTTCATTGTGTCCTTGACTTCCTGTAGGTTTTGTGTAAGGACTTTTTTAGATTTGACATTTTCTTTGACAGATGTATCAATTTCTTCAATTTTATCCTCTGAACCTGAAATTCTTTCTTCCATCTCTTGTATTCTGTTGGTGATGCTAGTGTCTGTAGTTCCGATTCTTTTCTTAAGGTTTTCCAGTTCTATGGATGTCTCAGATTGGATTTTCTTCATTGGTTCAACTTCCCTTTTCAGGTCTTCCATTCCTTTAAGCGCTTTATTCATTTCCATCACCTCCTTTGCAGTATTTTGTTGTTGCTCTCTGAGGTATTTGATTTCCTACCTTAGGCCTTCTATTATTAATATAAGCATATGATTAAGGCCATTTTCCTTTGCTTCAATTGTGTTCAGCTGTCCAGAGTTGTCTGTAGCATTATTGCTAGGATCTGGAGACATCCTACTGTTTTGGTTTTTTTTTTTTTTACCATGTTCTTGCGCTGACCTTTTGTCATCCGATGGACCCAGGTGTTATCTGTTTCTTTTTGTTACCTGACCTTGGTGCTCAGGAAAACTCCCTGCCCTGGGGGTTGGTTGATCCTGAGATCCTGGTGTTTACCTCCAGATGGCGGGCAGATTCCTGTAATAGACTGACTGGCTCTCGGAGAGAAGGGTGGCTGCTGCTCTCCTCAACTGCTTGTTACCCAATTGGACCAATATAGAGGGGATTGGAGTGGGGAGAGGGCTAGCCTCTGAGGACCTGGGAGCTGACAGGTCTCCTCAGAAAGGCAGGTAGAGCTTTGGTTGGGTCTGTGTTCTCCTCTCACTGACCCAGTCCTTCTGGCTCCCCAGCTAGGCTAACTATGCAGGCAGGGAGCTCCACCCACAACAGATGCCAGCCTCAGTGTGCCTGTTGCTGACTGCCTAGATGCTTGGGTGCTAGGGTGAGTGACCCACCCGCCCCAGTATTTGTGGAGAACACACTGTCCTGGGTTCTGTTTGCAGGCAGTCTTGGCTCCTAATTGCTTTGCTGTGACTGGGTTAGGTCTCTGCCTCTCCGCTACAGTGCGCACTGTGCCGCCATGTTGGAAACTCCGGAAAAAAATAATCTCACTTA
The DNA here is from genome assembly GCA_907164525.1 of Lophiomys imhausi. Lineage (NCBI taxonomy): Eukaryota > Metazoa > Chordata > Mammalia > Rodentia > Muridae > Lophiomys > Lophiomys imhausi. Next base: position 209,155 of record CAJQZJ010032315.1, on the reverse strand, counting down.
CTTTTGCTCTTGTGGTACGGCTGTTTTTCCCTCTTGGGTGTACAGGTCCGAGTACAGGCTGGATATCAGGCAGACAGGAGGGGCCGCTGGTCTGTGGCTGGAGCCATGGGCTGGATCCTCTCCTGGGCTAGATCTCTAGCCAGAGCTCCTCTCCAGACCGGTGACAGAGCTGGTTGATCTCAGGGTGGTGTTCCCTGGAACTGGGTGGGCTGTTTTACCTGGTGACCAGTCTCAATGTTCGCTATGGGAATTCAGACACCATCTGTGTTTCACTGTAGGCTAGGGGACCTCACATTCACTCCACAGTGACTATTCTCATTCACCTACTACTGAGATGCACTGCTCTATGCAACTGTTTGCATTGTTCTGATACATACATCTTTTATGTTATTAATTTCATCTTTAATTGAACATTTTAAAATTATTGAGTGTGTTTTAAATGTTCTTATTACAAAAAAATCATAGCATGTGAGATAATGAATACCTTAGTCACTTTGATTTAATATTTTTATAATATAGTTCCTATCATCACATTATATAACATTGTTATATATGTAAACATGTAGATATGGATTTATGGGGAAGAGATCTATTACAACAGTAGAAAATACAGATTAGCATTTCTCCAACTTCAGAGGAAAGTTGTAAAAGAGGAGATGTTCCTAGTAAATATATTGAAAATATTATTAAAGAAAGTAACAGTCCAGGCTGTCCATAAATAGAACACAGCAGAGGCTGGCTCTCCAAATTTATAAGGAGGGCCACTGTTGATAAAATACAATGTGTCCTACCTTTAAAATGGTTAACTCACAACCTTTTGAGTAGAGCAATGCCCCTTAAATAAAAAGAGTTACAGGCACTAGAACAGCTGGTCTAAGAGCTAGAGGTCCAACATATAGAAGAGTACACCAACCCTTGGAATTCTCCTATATTTTTCATTAATAAGAAATCTGGAAAATGGAGGATACTGACAGATCTGAGATCAATCAATAAAGTCATTTAGCCTATGGGTTCCTTACAACCTGGATTTATCTAAAAGATTTTTTCTCAAAACCCCTTGAGAAACAAGATAAAGATTTGTTTTCATTGTGCCCACGTTTAACCATGCCATGCTAGCTATGAGACATCAGTGAAAAGTCTTTCCACAAAGAATGTTAAACTGTTCCACCTTGTGTCAATATTTTGTGCAACAACCTTTAGAAGTAATTTGTAAATGAAAGGAATGAAAATTTTAGAGATCCCTTTGGCAGGCAGTGAAGTCTGGCCAGCAGGGTTCCAGGAACTTAGCTGATCATAAAAAGGGTGGAACCAAGAATGAAGGTCAATGGAGTCATGGGCCCTGGGTTTCAGGAACTGGCTAACCACAAAAGCCGATAGTAAAGTAAGATAAAATTCATTCCTGAGAAAAACAAGTATAGGATGTTTCCTGCTGACTAACTAAACAATGGGCTGGTACTTTCCACCTGAATTTCCCCTCCCCCCTTGGGTTGTGGTAAACAATGGGCTGGGCTGGTACTTTCCACTTGTATTTCCCCTCACCCCCTTGGGTTGTGGTATAAATACCCTACTCTCCCCCAAATTGGCGTTGCAGCTCCTCTACCCCTGCGTGTGATATGAGTGATGTCGTCAGTGCACTGATTTCCCCCCCCCCCCCGAAATAAACCTCTTGCGATTGCATCAAGAAGATCTCTTGCAAGTTTTTGGGTGGCCATGATATCCTGAGTGTCGGGCTTCGGGAGAGGGACTTCCCTCCCCCGGGTCTTTCATAAACAGTTTTCTCAATCTTTAATTTCTCACTGTGTGGATGATATTTTTCTGGCTGATTCAGACTCAGATAGCTTAGAAAAAGATATTTGATGAAGTAAAGAGAATTTTACCTTGTTGAAGATTACAAACTGCTCCTGAAAAAAAATCCAAAGAGGAGATTATATTAATTATCTAGGGTACAGGATGTATCTGCAAAAAGTTCTGCCACAGAAGATACAAATCAGAAGAGAACAATTAGAAACTCTTAATGATTTTCAAAAATTGTTGGGAGAGATTAATCGTCTAAGGCCTATAATTGGATTAACTACTCAAGAGTTGAGTAATTTATTTCAAACCTTACAAGCATTGCCTTTGTTAGAAAGGAGATTAGAGGATGGACATGTGAACTGCTTGGATCCAAAATTGTATTGTATTTTATTTTGCCTTCTACTCATTCTCCCACAGGAATTTTCATTCAGATAGAAGATAATATCTTAGAATGGATATTTTAACACATAAACAGAGTAAAAAATTTAAAACCTATGCGGAAAAGGTTTCTGAATTGATTGTGAATGGGACAATAAGATTTTGTGAATTAGCATGAATAGACTTAGCAGAGATTGTAGTTTCTTACACTAATGATGAAATTACTTCATTATGGGTGTGAAGATTGGCAAAAAGCTTGCAATGATTTGGGGAGAGCAATTAACAACAAATATCCCATAAAGCAAGGGACTTCAGTTTATAAAAAGGAACTAATTGGATTTTCCTCACACAATGAGAGGAACACTAATTTCTAATTCTCCTACCTTTTATACTGATGCCAATAAATCAGGAATGGCAGGTTATAAGCCAGAGAATATAAGTAAAATAAAGCAAAGTCCATATACTTCAGTTCAGAAGTCAAAACTATATGCTATTCAAATGGTTCTATTAGATTTTCTTGAACTTCTTAACATAGTTACTGTCTCTCAATATGCAAGGAGAACTTTTTTTCATATAAAAACTGCTGAACTTATTCCAGATATTTCAGAATTAACTTTGTTATTTTTACAACTGCAACAAGTAATTTGAAACAGAGACTATCCAATATATATATATAACTCATATTTGATCTCAAACAGGTTTCATAAGGAAATAGATCAATTATTAATAGAACATGTATTAGAGGCTTCAATTTTTCAGAAAAGACATTATGTAACTTGCAGACATTTGGAGAAAAATTTTTTTAGTAATTTGTTGACAAACCAAGGAAATTATAAAGTATTATCTTACTTGTTGTTTGTATAATCAAGCCACATTACCTGTGGGAAGTAACCCTAAAAGTGACTAAAGAAAGGAAATTTGGCAGATGGATGTGTTTCATTGTGCATTGTTTGGAAAATTAAAGTATGTACATCATACAATTGACAGCTATACAGGATTTCATTGGGCTTCTGCCTTGAGTTCTAAAAAAAAGTCTGATTCTGTTATTACACATTTATTAGAAGTGATGACTATGTTAGTGATACCTTTACAGATAAGAACTGACAATGTTTCAGCCCATATATCCAGTAAAATACATTAATTCTTTAAATATTATAACATAAAATGTACTATTGGTATTCCTTACAATCCTATAGGTCAAGCAGTTGTGGAGTCTATCTAACAGGACTTTAAAGGAAATACCCATTAAATAGAAGGAGCATATGAGATCTCTCAAAGATAAATTAAATAATGCTTTATTTACTTTAAATTTTTAAATTTTCAATTAGAAAACACTGGATCTTAAAAAGGACTGATGAATTAAACCAACCCATATAAGAATGTGTTAACTTCAGAATGAAAATCAGGAAATGTATTGTGTTGGGGGAGATGTTATGTCTTTGTTTCAAAAGGAAACAAAAAGCTGTGAATCCCTTCAAAATTAATAATGTTCAGATTTGACTTGGCTTACTTCATAAAACTCCTGGCTGCAGACATCTAGGAAGAGACCCAGAAAAGCAACAAAACAAGTGACTTGAATACTAATCCCTCTTAATGGGGACAGCTCTGAGACTGGCTGAGACATACATGTCTCTGTATAGCCAGTAAATCTTGTTGGCTCCAGCATCCTCATGACTTATTATTGTACGCTATACTTTAATATGGCATGGATGGAGATTTATACAATGGTTTGGTTATACAGTCCAAACAGACTTACAAGGTCTTTTTTTAAGCCTCCTTTTTAAAAATTTTTATGTTTATTACTTCAAGCTACATCTCTGTCACAGTGCCCACTTTCCACCCCTCCCAGTTCCACACTCCCACACTTTCCTGCCTCTCCTACCCACCCACTCCTCCAGGGTGGGGCGACCCTACAAATCAGTCCCCCTCAGTTCAGCAGTCACATGAGGGCTAACAGCTTCCTCTTGCACTGTGGGCCTACATGACAGTACCCCTAGGGCAAATTGTCCCACTAACAGGTAACAAAGTCTATGTTCCTGTTCTTTTTGGGTCTGTTGGTTATAGGATAGTCATCCTGTACTATATGTCTAAAATCCTATTATAAGTGAGTGGATGCCATGTGTATCTTTCTGAGTCTGGGTTAGGTCACTCAGATGGCTTCAGCCAGAATTCTACCAGACCTTCAAAGAACAGCTAATACCAATACTCTTCAAACTCTTCCACAAAACAGAAACAGAAGAAACATGGCCTAACTCATTCTATGAGGTCACAGTCACACTGATTCCTAAACCACACAAAGACCCAACAAAGAAAGAGAACTTCAGACCAATTTCCCTTCATGAACATAGATGCAAAAATACTTAATAAAATACTGGCAAACCGATTCCAAGAACACATCAAAAGTATCATACACCATGATTAAGTAGGCTTCATCCCAGGATGCAGGGATGGTTCAACATGCGAAAATTCATCAATGTAATTCACCATATAAACAAGCTGAAAGAAACACACACACACACACACACACACACACACACACACACACACACATGATCATCTCACTAGATGCTGAAAAAGTGTTTCACAAAATCCAACATCCCTACATGCTAAAAGTCCTGGAGAGAATGGGCATACAAGGATCATACCTAGAAATAATAAAGGTGATATACAGCAAGCCAGTAGCCAACACCAAATTAAATGAAGAAAAACGTGAAAGATTTCTCTAAACTCAGGGACAATAAAAGGATACCAACTCTCCCCATATCTCTTCAGCATAGTACTTGAAGTTCTAGCTAGAGCAATAAGACCACAAAAGGAGATCAAGGGTATGCAAATAGAAATGAAGAAGTCAAAGTATCCCTATTTGCAGATGATATGATAGCATATATAAGCTACCCCAAAAATTCTACCATAGAGCTCCTACAACTGATAAACACCTTCAGCAAGGTGGCAGATACAAAATTGATTCAAAAAAATCAGAAGCCCTCCTTTATACACAAATAAATGGGCTGAGAAAGAAATTAAGGAAACAACACCCTTCACAATAGCCACAAACAATATAAAATATTTGGGGTACACTAACCAAGCAAGTGAAAGACAACAACGTCAAGTCCTTGAAGAAATTGAAGAAGACATCAGAAGACGGAACGATCTCCCATGTTCATGGATAGGTAGGAACAACATAATAAAAATGGCCATCCTGCCAAAAGCAATATACAAATTCAATGCAATTCCTATGAAAATACCACCACAATTCTTTATAAACCTGGAAAAAACAATTCTCAACTTCATGTGGAATAACCAAAAACCCAGAATAGCTAAATCAATCCTGTACAACAACAAAAAAATCTGGAGGCATCACCATCCCAGATTTCAAGTTCTACTACAGAACAATAGTAATAAAAACAGCATGGTATTGGTATAGAAACAGACCAGTTGATCAATGGATTCGAATTGAAGAATGAGACATGAATCTACACACCTATAGTCACTTAATTTTTGACAAAGAAGCCAAAACTGCACAATCGTAAAAGGACAGCATCTTCAACAATTGGTGCTGGTCCAACTGGATGTAAAAGAATGCAATTAGACCCATACTTATCACCTTGCACAAAACTTAAGTGCAAGTGGATCAAAGACCTTAACATAAGGCCTGACACACTAAATCTAACAGAAGAGAAAGTGAGAAAAAGTCTCAAACTCATTGGCACAGGTGACAACTTTCTGATTGTCTTAATAAATATCCAACAGCCAATAGCTGAGGCAAGAGAGGAGAGACTGGACTTCTGTGAAAAGAGAGGGTGTCTGGGGAAGAATGAGGTGCAAGATTCTCTAGCACAACACAGAGTAAGTTGGACATGCCAGAGTGAGAGAGAGGTAATGAACCACATGGCAGACATGGACTAGAATAGATTAATTAAGATTAGGAACCAGCTGGTAGATAGCCTATGCTAAGACCTGAGCTATAATAAAAAGTAATAAGTCTCTGCTTCATTGACACAGAGTTTACAGGTCCAAGACAGTCCAGTGATATGTTTTATTAATTGTATGGGCATGATATAAACTTTAGTTTTAGTTCTCATGTATCAAGAACATCCATCTTTGCTACATACAATATGCTCTTGTGATGTCAAAGGAAGAAAAAATTTTAAAAAGTCTTAATGTTGAGAAGTCCATGATGTGGAAGTCAGCTATGCAAACAGTAGAGTCATAATGCCTGATAAAGGACCCTATGCATCAGTTGCACCACTGCAAGAAAATGTAAATAATAAATTTAAAAAATCTATGAAGCAAACAATGCTTCTGAAATTCATATATATATATATTCTCAACACAGCACACCCTAATGAGAAAAAAGATGATACATCTGAAGAATTAGAAGAGGTTAATTAATACTGCAGAGATAGGAATAATCAATGTGTTTAAAAAAAATAAATTTTTCCAGTCAGGTAAGTGGGAATACCTTCCAGGCAGAAGAAATCTCTGAAATATCACAGTGGAAGACACATTTCACAAATTACAAACACAAAAGTCCTGTTCTTGTATGTGTCCTGGCTGTCAATTTGAGATCTTATACACTTTATCTGGGGATGAATGAAAGATTAGGATAGTAAAAACATTTGGTTGAGATCTTAGGCGAGTCTGTAAGAACTTCAGATTTTGTCTTATAGATGACAGGAATCATGACAAATTTTAAGGCAACACACTATAAATCTTGATTTTAGAGTTATAAATTTTCTATGATGGGAAAGTTTCAAATATCTCTGAAGATCCTGCTGTACTCCTTTGTAAATTAACTGTGAAAGCCTAACAATGATGGGTGTTGCCTCTCACAGCTGCTCCAGACAGTTTAATGATGTGATTCATATCTCTAGATGCTTCCATCACTTCCATTCACCCAGTAGAACTTTCCTGTGTGAGAACTATTGATAAGAACAATTGACTCAGCTTTTGTTCATTCCTCAGAGATAAAATTGTCAACAAAGAAGTAGGAACATTTTATCAATTTTCTACATTAAATGAAATAAGAAGTGTAGCATTGTCTAGATTACAGTTCTTATATGTATATAAGGACACTGGTGGTTAATTTTGCATAGTACATTACCAATGATAGTTTATGTGTAATGTTGACAATACCATACAATAAAATAAAGATCAAAAATTATTTAATGCTCATATATTGCTATTTAGTATGGGGTACAGCTATCAAGCCATGTACTTCACAATATTTTCAGACAGTATTATTCAGGCCAGAGCTAGACAGACCACAGAAGGTTATTCCATTAACAGTTTAAGTAAACATAAATGACAAAGTTTTTTGTCTTACTCAGTGCAATTGTGGAGATAATTAGTTTCTGAAAGAGTTTTCTCATTTCTTTTCTATTTAAACAAGTTCCAGCCCTCCATTTACAGTAGGAGAAATTTTTACATTCTTTGCACTTACTTATTCAAGCATTCTTTAATCATTTAGTGTGACACTGTCTGCTATCATCATTAAGCATTTTTGTAATGTGACCAAAGAGAAGGCCTTCAAGTCATCTTCTATGTCTTTCTAAACCATCATCCCTCATTTTTTAGGCATATTCTTTTTCCCAGCAAAAGTTATTCAAAAGTAATGTGCTACTGTACTGCCCCACTCCAAATCAACTAATAATAATAATAATCTGTTTTCTTTCACATGGTACAGAAATAAAACTTGGGTTGTGAGTGCTAAATATTCTTATTATTACTAAACTTTCACATATTTGAGACCATCTAAAACCTTTGTCAACAAACTAGGACTGATTTTCACATTAAATAAATAACTTCACTATGCACATGGGCTGTCTATCAAGATACAAATTATTTTGAACTATGTGTGGTCTCTCTGTCACTTGAACATCACTATTCATGATCAATGAAGCATTAAGGGAAATGCAAATCAGAACAACTTTGAGATTTTAATCTCACCCCATTAAGAATATCAAAATGACAACAAAACCTGACGCCAAATGCTGGAGGGGATTTGGGCAAAGGGAAGCTTTATTCCCTGTTGATGGGATTGCAAAGTGGTGTAGTTACTCTGGAAATCAGTGTGGAGAATCCCCAAAATGCTAAACATAAATATGCCGTATAACCCAGATATGCCACTTCTTGGAATATGCCCAAAGGACTTGACATGACAAACTTACATGATATATACTTAATGTATACTTTCATAATAAACAGAAGTAGAGTGGAACACTCAAATATATTGTAAGAATTTCAGAAGGCAATTATTACCTGGTTCTCCCTGTAAGTTATGCCAAGCACAGGAAATTTCAAACTATTAATCTATCTCTATTTGAGTATTTGACTCATAAAGGTAAAAGGCAAAGGATAACTCTATGAAAGGAGTTGGGATTATCAGGTGGTACACTAACACACGTTATACCTGAGTGTAAGAGGTTGTATAGTGTAGAACATATACAACTAGACATTTCCCTACTTACTCCCAAAATATAGCTATATAAATTTATTTCTACATATTTTAAATGTATAAATGCAAGTAATTTTTTAAACAGCTTTCATGAAAATACATACTCTTGTATTTCACAGTAACAGGAAGGTGTAATATGTAAACTTGAAAACAAATACTCTAGGGGCAAGATGGCAATGATCAAGTAGGACACATTTTGATCATCGGGAAGACAGATTGAACAACAGCAGATATATACTCCTGGTGAAAGGCAGGTTGTGAGGTGCAAGCCTATCTTGGCTTGCCCACCAAAGCTAGGGGCAACAAAGAACTCGGTACTGGAAATATAGACACTCTGGGATCAGAGTCACCACTCATGGACACACAGCGCTTCCTGCCGAGACACGGCACTCCCTCTGTACCAGGATACTTTCATCACTACAGCTGGTGGTTTTATCCCCCAAACATAGGACCTCTTGCAGCACCTGTGCAGGGGTTAGGCTTGGACACCCAGAGCATAACAAGGGAGCCAATATACTGTAAGACTGAGGGACTCCCCCTGGGATATTCAGTACAGCAATCTCTGGCTGATCAGCAATGGCAGGATCTAGCTGGCAGTAGCTGAGCTTCTCTGAGCCCAAGCACACTGTGGGCAGGACACAGAACACAATTTGGAACTCCCTGCCCCCCACTATCCCAGTCCGCCTGACTGTAGGGGTCTGGTAGAAGTCCCTTCCTGGCAGGCTGCTTTGGAGCATTGTGATGCAGGCAAGGAATCAGTGAATGATCTCCATATGGATCTCCCAGTTCCACCCACTCTGCCTGGCCACTAAGCTGGGCCCCTGCTGTGTAGCAAGACACAAAAGCAGAGACAGCATTGATTCACAGAGTTTCACACTGAGAGGTACAGACTGGCTCTAAGACTTCTCTGAGAATGGATTAAGAAGACCATAGCCACAGCCCTGAAACCTGACACTGTAGCTACAGGGGGTATGGTGGAAACCCCTGCCTACCCAGGCAAGCTGCACAGGAGCTCTTCAATTCAGGCAGGGAAAAGGTGCTGAGATTTGATGAGTGAATTCCATACTGGAACCATCTGCCTGTGCTCACTTCAGCAGGGCACTCAGTCTACAGACCCAGCCTAGTACATTCAGATATCCTCCCAGAGCAGTGAAACAGTCCTGGACTGGGGCATGCTACCTTTGGGGGCAGACAGCACCTGACCACAGAGCCTCCGAATGAGAGGCATCCGCCACCCCTCTTCCCTCCCCCTCCCAGTCCAAGTACTGGAGACACTTTGTGAACTCACTGCCCACACCCACTTTGGGAGGGCTCTCAGTCTACTGCCTCAGGCCTGGAGCTGTAAGCAATTCTGAACTATTTCATGCAGCCTGAGCAGGTGGATTGCTCTGATCCAAAGAACTTCTGACTGAGAAGCACAGAGTGATCCTGAACTCCCCCCTCCCCCAGAGAAGAGTGTGGAAGGACTACAACAACAATCTTGATAACCTTGCTTCAGGGAAACTGCCAGAAACCACATAAGTGCAGGCTAGCTACACTGAATGAAGCACAGTGATTCTGGCAGAGAAAAGGCAGCTGAGCATCCCTGATTCCAAACACTGTGGATAGGGTGTGAATTCCACATCAGATCTCCCTGACTGCACCTGCCTTGTCCATCAGCTGAATACCCAGGCTACAACACAGAGAGCTCTGACTCAGGAGCAATGAAACAAGCCCAGACCATTGCTCATTTCCTGGGTGACATGGACTGTACCAGATAACAGTGCTTCTGGTTATAAGGCACACATTGAACTGGAGAACCCCCTGAGAGCAGCTTTGGAGGATCACAATCACGGTCCCAATAGGTAAGCTGCAGGGAAGGTACAGCTCCAGCCAACAGTCTATGGCCTGACAACTTGCACCATCATTGCTATGAAGACCAGTTGGATCTCAGGAACCCTCAGGCAGGGAAAACACATCGCACCACAACCTCTGGCCTGAGTTCCCAATTGGGACACAACAGGAAGGGGTGAGCTGGGGGAGAAAAACTGAGAACAAACCTCCACACAATGCCCCATACAGCTGGTAGATAGCTACAGATCACCAAGCTATATCACCTCTACACCAAAGCCTCTTCTTGGCACCAAGCCCAGAAGGAACCAGGAACAAACAGCTAAGAACAACCAAATTGCTAAAGCTCAGCAAAAGAACAGATTTGACAAAAGTCAGGGAAATATGACTCCAACAAAATGCAGCTATGCTAGTACAGCAAGTTTTGACCACTCCACGACAGCTGAAACACATAAAAATGATGACAAAGCTATACTCTGGAAAGTGATAGAATCCTTACAAGAAGAAATTAAATCTCTCGAGGAATTCAAAGATTCCTCAATTTTACAAAAGAAAGTAATGGAGAATACCATTAGAGATCTCAAAGCAAAGTGGCTCAACATGAACAGGAAAGAGACAAGGCAACAAGCAACTTGGAGCAAGAAATGTTGAAGACAAATAAAATTTTTCAAAACTTAAAATTGGAAGTGGAAGCAATAAAGAAATAACAAACTGAGGTAATCCTGGAGGTGGAAAATCAAGGGAAGAGAACAGGAACTACAGACACACGAGTATCAAAAATAGGATACAAGAGATGGAAGATGGAACCTCAGGTGAGAAAGATTTGGAAGAAATTAGTACAACAACCAAAGAAAATGAGAAATATAAAAAAGTTCTCACCCACAACATCCAAGAAATCAAGGACTCAATGAAAAGACAGAACCTAAGAATTATTTGATAGAAGAAAGAGAAGACTCCCAACTACAAGGTCCAGGAAACATCTTCAACAAAATCATAGAAGAAAACTTCCCAAACCTAAAGAAAGAGATGCTAATAAAATTCCAAGAGGCACTCAGAACACCAAACACAATAGACCAGAAAAGAAATTCTTTACAGCACATAATAATTGAAATTCCAAATGTTCAGAACAAAGAAAGAATATTAAAACTGGTAAGAGAAAAAGGTCAAGTAATGTATAATAGCAGACCCATCAGAATTACACCTGACTTCTCCTCAGAAACTTGAAAAGCCAGAAGGGACTGGGCAGACTTACTCTAAGCCCTAAGAGAACATAGGTGCCTGGCCAGACTACTATATCCAGCAAAAATCTCTAACATAGATGCAAAAGTACTTAATAAAATACTGGCAAACCAAATCCAAGAACACTTCAAAAGTATCATACACCATGATCAAGTAGGCTTTATCCCAGGAATTCAGGGTTGGTTCAACATACAAAATTCCATCAACGTAATTCACCATATAAACAAGCTGAAAGAAAAAAAAAAACCACAAGATCATCTCACTAGATGCTGAAAAAGCATTTGACAAAATCCAACACCACTTCATGCTAAAAGTCCTGGAGAGAATGGGCATAAAAGGACCATATCTAGAAATAATAAAGGCAATATACAGCAAGCCAGTAGCCAACATCAAAGTAAATGGAGAGAAACTTGAAGCATTTCCTCTAAACTCAGGGACAAGATAAGGATGCCCACTTTCATCATATCTTCAATATATTACTTGAAGTTCTTGCTAGAGCAATAAGACAACTAAGGGAGATCAAGGGGATACAAATTGGAAAGAAAGAAGTCAAATTATCCCTATTTGCAGATTATATAATAATATACATAAGCGACCCCAAAAATTCCACCAGAGAACTCTTACAGCTGATAAAAGCAAGGTGGCTGGATACAAAATTAATTCAAAAAAATCAGAAGCCCTTCTTTATACAACAAATAAATGGGCTGAGAAAAAAATTGGGGAAACAACACCCTTCACAATAGCCACAAACAATATAAAATACCTGGGGGTAACTCTAACCAAGCAAGTGAAAGACCTTATGACAAGAACTTCAAGTCCTTGAAGAAAGAAATTGAAGAGGACATCAGAAGATGGAACGATCTCCCATGCTCATGGATAGGAAGGATCACTATAATAAAATTGGCCATCCTGCCAAAAGCAATATACAAATTCAATGCAATTCCTATGAAAATACCACCATAATTCTTGATAGACCTGGAAAAAACTATTTTCAACTTCATATGGAATAACAAACAAACAAACAAACAAAAAACACAGAATAGCTAAATCAATCCTGTACAAAAAAAAAAAAAAAAAAACCATCTGGAGGCATCACCATCCCAGATTTCAAGCTGTACTACCGAACAATAGTAATAAAAACAGCAGAGTACTGGTATAGAAACAGATCAGTGGGAGGAATTGAATTGAAGACCCAGAAATGAACCCACAAACCTATGGTCACCTAATTTTTGACAAAGAAGCCAAAACCACATGGAAAAAGGACAACATCTTTAACAAATAGTGCTGGTCTAGTTGGATGTCCACATGTAAAAGAATGAAATTAAACCCATACTTATCACCTTGCACAAAACTTCAGTCCAAGTGGATCAAAGGCCTTAACATAAGCTGGACACACTAAATCTACTAGAAGAGAAAGTGGTAAAAAAAAAAAAAAAAAAAAAAAAAAACCTTGAACTCATTGGCATAGGTGACAACTTCCTGAACAGAACACCAACAGCTCAGGATCTAAGACCAATAATCTATAAATGGGACCTCAGAAACTGAAAAGCTTCTGTAAGGCAAAAAACACTGTCATTCAATCAAAATGGAAACCCACAGATTGGAAAAAGATCTTCACCAATCCCACATCTGACAGAGGGTTATATCCAAAATTTACAAAAGACTCAAGAAATTAAATGCCAAGAAACCAAATAATCCAATAAAAAAATGGGGAACAGAGCTAAACAGAGAATTCACAAAGGAGGAATCCCTAATGGCTGAGAGACACTTGAAGAAATGCTCAGCATCCTTAATCATCAGAGAATTGCAACTCAAGATGACTCTGAGATTCCATCTCACACTTGTCAGAATGGCTAAGATCAAAAACTCAAATGACAACACATGCTGGTAAGGTTGTGGAGAATGGGGAACTCTCCTCCATTGCTGGTGGAAGTACAAGCTTCTACAACCACTATGGAAATCAGTCTGGTGGTATCTTAGAAAACTTGGAATAGCTCTACCTGAAGACCCATATTTCTCACCAAACCACAAGGACGTCTCCTCATCTATGTTCCTAGCAGCCTTATTTGTAATAGCTAGAAACTGGAAACAACCCAGATGTCCCTCAACAGAGGAATGGATTAAAAAACTGTGGTACATCTACACAATGGAACACTATTCAGCCATCAGAAACAATAAAATCATGCAATTTTCAGCCAAATGGATGGAACTAGAGAAGCTCATCCAGAGTGAGCTATCAGAGGCTCAGAAGGATGCACATGGCATGTATTCACTTATAAGCAGATTTTTAGCCATATATTACAGCATAACTATGCTACAGCCAATGCACCAAAGGGAACATGAACATAGACTGTTTTAGCTGTCTATGAGACACTTTGTCCTAGTGGCGCTGCCTTGTAGGCCCCTAGAGTATGAGGAGGCTCTTGGCCCTAATATGACTGCTGAACTGGGGTGGGGGACTGATACCTAGGGACACTCCACTTCAGAGGAGTGGGTTGAAAGGGATAGGGGGTAGAGGATGGGAGGGTGGAACTGAGAGGGGTGGAAAGACGGTATTATGATGGAGATGTAACCTGAACTAATAAACATTAAAAAAAAAAGAACAAGGTGAAACTAAGAATATGCACCATCTAAACAACACACACAAAAAAAGAAAACAAATAGTCTATCAGTGCTCAACTCTGTGTATGATTAATCAGCCAGGAGTTTCCAAACTTCTAACCAGATGATTTCTATCTCATCAATCAATGCAGTAGTACTATTTTTTTTCAAGGTCCAAGAGAACAATAGAGAAAACTAAATTATAGAGGGAATAAGTCTGTGACTATAGTACAATGAATTGTTCCCATTAGAGGACTGACCTATTATTTTATCCTTCCTTCATTTGACTAAAGGTAGAAAAGTTTCTAACAAAAACATTACTTCAGTTCAGCTTACTTAATGCTATTTTATCTATCTACAATGTAGTTCAATTATTTTATAGTATATTTAATCCTAACCTTATCACTGTGTTTATAGATATGATGGTACACTTTCAGAGAAACTGAATATTTTAAGAGCATTTCATGCTAAGAGAAATTTGGTGTGCAGTCATTTTCCTAATGGATTATAATAAAATAGGTTTTACTTACTGATATTTATTCTTTTTATTGATTGTCTTGATAATGAGCTTAATTACTATACTTATAAGAGTATAATATCTTAAACTAAAGAGTGTGTTATTTTTGCTTGGTTTTGATTTTCATTTTCATGATTTGGGGATTTTTTTTGAAGAAGGAAAGAAAGAACATAATGTTAGGTGGATAAGAGTGTGGAGAGGATCTGGAAGGAGTATTGAGAGGAGAAATGCATGATCAAAGTATATTGTATAAAAATTTACTTTAAAAAAAGATGTGAACTTTCTTTAATGATGGGCACTTGCTCACAGCTGCAAACACGTCTCTGCCCTTCAAGAGGGGATGATTCTATGATGTGTTATTACGCTCTATTAACTTATACACCTTCTATCTATCTCTCCCTCAAATATTAAACTGTATTAAAAATCAGAATATGATAGAACTTTTTGTTTTTAAAGTCAAAGACAGAAGTTAACTTGAAGGAATATTGAAGAAGAAGAAGAAGAAGAGGCAGCTTAGTTATGTGGGATACAAATAGATCCTACTTATTAAAATCTAATCAAACTACCACCGTTTGATCTTTTTAAATGTATTATATAAAAATATGTCAACATTTTAGATTTTAGACTGCTGCATCTAGATGGATCTCCCTCACCTTATGGTGATTTTGATTACTTTTCATAGTCAGGGAAGTTAAAAAATAAGTAAATTAGTTGTTTAAAATCTAAGCATTAATGCAAATTAAATATAAGCAAATTCAGGTTTCTCTTTAAAATTTCTATCATTTGATCTACCATTTAGAAAAATAATATTTTCAACTGTAATGTCTAATTGGCTCTAAACCATGCTAAGAATTTGTCTTCTTAATCTAGCTGTTTGTGTGTTAAGAAATACTCCTTTTCCTAAGAAATAAAATAGGGTAAAGCATTTCTAGTAGGACAAAGCACTTATCATAAAAGGGAACTATCTTAAGCATGTTGTGCAGATAAAATTGAATAGGGAAGAGTGAATTTCAGGGAGAATTTTGAAAGAAATCATCTTGAACTGTGTTTCTATTTATAGTATTCAACAAAAGTGTATGAAGATGAATTTTCTTTTTTTTAATTAATTTCTTTTTTCAAGTTACATATCAATCAAAGTCCCCTCTCTCCTCACTTCCAGGTCCCATCCTGCCTCCCTTCCTCATCCTTGTCTCTGTCCTCTCCTTCTCCTTAGATGAGGGAAGCTCCCACATATCAAACCCCCTCAGTTCATCAATCACATGAGGGCTAAGAGCTTCCTCTTTTACTGGGGATTGATATGGCTGACCAGCTAGGGTAACATGTTCCACTAACAAGCAATAGGATCCATGACTCACTGGTGGGTGGAGTTTTTCATTGGATAGTTATGTTAGGTTCCTGCCTGTTTTGATTTGTGGGTTGTAAGATGATTGTCCTGTGCTATATGGTTAATATTCATTTATAAGAGAGAACCCACCATGTGTATCTTTCTGGGTCTGAGATAGCTCAATTAGGATAAGATTTTTTAAATCTGTCCCATTGCAAATTGCATGATTTCCTTGTTTCTGTTAGCTGAGTAGTATTAATTATGTAAATCTACCACAGTCTTTTTTTTTTTTTTTTTAATCCTTTCTTCAGTTGAAGAACATCTGGGTTGTTTCCAGCTTCTGGCTATTACAAATAATTCTGATATGAACACTGTCAAGGCAATGTCCTTGTGGTTTGCTGGAGTATCTTTTGGATATATGCCAAGGAGCAGTATGACTGGGTCTTGAGGTAGAATTATTCCAAATTTCCCAAGAAAATAATGCCAAATTGATTTCCAAAGTGACTGTACAAGTTTGCACACCCACCAGCAATGAAGGAGTTCTTCTTTCTCCACATCCTCACCAGCATATACAATCTCTTGAGTTTTTGATCTTAGCCATTCTGATGGATGTGAGATGGTATCTCAGAGACATTTTGAGTTGCATTTCCCTGATGACCAATGATGTTGAGCTTTTCTTCAAGTGTCAATTGACCTTTAGAGATTCCTCTTTTTGAATTCTCAGTTTAGTTCTGTACTCCATTTTTTTGAGTGTATTATTTGGTTTGGTGGTGTTTAATTTCTTGAGTTCTTTATATATTTTGGATATTAACCCTCTGTCAGATGTAGGGTTGGTGAAGATCTTGACAAAATCCAACACCCCTTCATGTTAAAAGTCTTGGAGAGATCAGGCATACAAGGACCATACCTAAATATATTTAAGGCAATATACAGCAATCCAGTAGCCAATATCAAATCAAACAGAGAGAAACTTAAAGAGCTTTTCCACTAAAATCATACACAAGGCAAGGCTGCCCACTCTCCATATCTCTTCAACATAGTACTTGAGGTTCTAGCTACATCAGTAAGACAACTAAAGGAGATCAAGGGGATAGAAATTGGAAAGGAAGAAGTCAAAGTATCTTTATTTGCAGATGATATGATAGTATATAAAAGTGATCCCAAAAATTCCACCAGAGAACTCCTACAGCTGATAAACTCCTTCAGCAAGGTGGCTGGATATAAAATTAATTCTAAAAAAAAAAATCAGTAGCCTTTCTTTTCATAAAAGGTAAATGGGCTGAGAAAAAATTAGGTAAACAACACCCTTCACAATAGCTACACATATTATAAAAATACCTGAGGGTAACTCTAACAAACCAAGTGAAAGACCTGTAAGAAAATAACTTCAAGTCCCTGAAGAAAAAAATTGAAGAAGATATCAGAAGATGGAAAGATCTCACATGCACATGGATAGCTAGGATCAACATAATAAAAATGGCCATCCTTCCAAAAGCAATATATAGATTCAACATAATTCTTATCAAAATATCAACACAATTATTTACAGACTTTGAAAGAACAATTCTCAATTTCATACGGAAAAACAAAAAACCCAGAATAACTAAATCAATCCTGTACAAAAGTAGAACCCTGGGAAGTATGACCAACCCTGATTTGAAGATGAATTTTCAAGAGTATTTACTTTCCTTTAGTACATCTCTTTTTTCAGTTTTTTCCCTCTTTTTATTTTTAAATTTCACTTTATATCCCAATCACAACCCTTCCCCTCTCCTCCCACCCCTCCCCATTACAAAGCCCCTCCTCCTCCTCCTCTTCTCTAGAAGGAAGAACCCCCCCCCCCATGGGTACCAAACTGCCCTGGCACATCAAGTTTCTGCAAGACTAGGCTCATCCTCTACCACTTAGGCCAGGTAAGGAGAATGGGATCCACAGGTCAGCAGGAGAGTCAGGAACTGCCCCCTGCTCTAGTTGTTGGGGAACCCGCATGAAGACCAAGCTAAACATTTGCTACATATGTATGTAGGGCCTAGTTGCAGCCTATGAATACTCTTTGGTTTGTGGTTCAGTCTCTGTGACCCCACAATGGCTCTGTTTGTCTTATTGTGGAGTTCTTGTCCCTTCTGGGTCCTTCAATCCTTCCCCAACTCTTCAACAAGACTCACCTCTCTAAGTTCTGTCTAATGTTTGGCTGTGGATCTCATACATCTATTTTAATCCACCGGTGGGTTGATGGGGTGGTGTTAAGCATTCTAAATGTTAACTGGTCCTGTTTGCTGTCTTTTACTAAATTGACTCTGATTGGTTAAATAAATGCTGAGGCCTGGAGATTGGGCAAAGACAGAGGTAGGCAGGACTAAAGTTCGCAGGCTTTTTAGAGAGATACAGAGCATCTTGGGAAGAGGTTGCTGCAGAAGAAGCCAGGAGTAAACAAGAAAGACATTCCATGGGGTAGATTTAAAAAGATCCTTCTATGTGGCCTGGAACATCGGCTTAGTGTGGAGAATAATAGTCTAAAGGGACATATGTATATATGGGGTCATATTTGGGTAACAGAATTATAAGCTAGCTAAGATGGGCTAGGATTGCACAACCCAGGCCTAGGCTTGTTAAAATCCACCCGGTGTCTGTATGTATTGATTTATAATGGCAGGTTAAGGATTAACACTGCCAAATCAATTAAATATAATCTAAATACTGGGTAAATAGTTTAATTAGTTATTTTTTTCTATAGTGTGTGGAGCCTCTCAGGACAATTATGCTACACTCCTGTCTGCAGGCATAGTAGAGTATCATTAATATGTTAAGGATTGGTTCTCAGCCATGTGGTGAGTCTCAAGTTGGGTCACAAATAATGAAAAAAATTAAAAACTTTCTAGAATTCAATGAAAATGAAGGCACAACATACCCAAACTTATGGGACACAATGAAAGCAGTGCTAAGAGGAAATTCATAGCACTAACTGCCTTCAGAAAGAAACTGGAGAGATCTCATACTAACAACTTAACACCACACCTGAAAACTCTAGAACATGAAGAAGCAAACACACCGAAGAGGAGTAGAAGGCAGGAAATAATAAAACTCAGGAGTGAAATTGAAAGACCCAAGAGAGGGAAGTCCCCACCCGACACCTGAGAGGGTGATATTTGTCCCCCCTCTCCTGGCCATCCTGAATCCTGCTACACTACTACCTGAGGCCGATGACCGCTGCCCTGACATCCTGACTGAAGACAGCTTCATGGTTGTAGGTAAGCAGATGGCAGGAGCTGCATTGGTAGACAGGAGGCGAGTGATTTGGGCTAGCAGCCTTCCAGAAGGAACTTCTGCCCAGAAAGCTGAACTTAATGCGTTAACACAAGCCCTAAAGATGGGAAAGGGAAGTCCCCCACCCAGCACTCACAGATATCACGGCCACCCAAAAACTCGAAAGAGACCTTCTTGATGCAATCGCAAGAGGTTTATTTCAGGGATCAGTGCACTGAGGTCACAACTCATATCCCACGCAGGGGTAGAGGAGTTTGCAACGCCCATTTGGGGGACAGTAGGATATTTAAAGAAAAAAAAACACAACCCAAGGGGGTGAGGGGAAACACAAGTGGAAAGTACCAGCCCATTGTTTAGCTAGTCATGAGGGACACACCCTATCCTGGAGCCTGGGGTTCATGTCCTGACTGGCCTTCATTCTTGGTTCCACCCTTTTCATGGTCAGCTAAGTTCCTGGAACCTGGGGCTCAGCTAAGTTCTTGCCAAGGGGGGGGGAGTCTCTAAAATTTCCATTCCTTTCAAAATCAATAACAAAAGAATAAGAATCAACAAAACCAAGACCTGGTTCTTTGAGAAAATCAACAAGATAGACAAACCCTTAGCCAAACTAACTAAAAGGTAGAGAGATAATATCCAAACTAACAAAATCAGAAATTAAAAAGGGTGGCATAACAATAGACACTGAGGAAATCCAAAGAATCATTAGGTCTTACTTCAAAAGCCTATACTCCATAAAATTGGTAAATTCAAATGAAATGGGTGATTATCTTTATAGATTCCACTTACTAAAGCTAAGTCAAGATCAGGAACATCTCTAAAGTATTAACCTAGGTGACTAGAGAGATACCTCAGTGTTTCAGAGCACTTACTGCTTTTGCACATGACCCAGATTCCATTTCTAGTAATCACATGGTGGCTCATAATTCTCTGTGACTCTAGTTTTAGGAGATTAGATGCTCCTACTGATATTTCAGGTTTCTGTTCATCTATTCACTTATGTTGATCTTCCAAAAGGCTGAATTACATTTTTTGAACAATTATTGAGTTCAATGAAACTGTTTTCTATGAAACACACATAGTAAATTTTTCATACTGTTCAAAGTATGTGCTTTATATGTATGCTTTCAAGACAAACATGACAGTTCAGAACAAAAGGAAAACATGAAACAGTACTTGGATTAGTCTAAACTACAGATGACAAGAACAATTTATTTTATTCTCAAAAAATAATCAATTAGGAAATTGATATTTTTTTCTGTTTATACCGAACAGCAATTTGTGCTTTGTCTCATAGTGTTATCATGACATTCTTGTGATTTACTTGCTTGTAAAAGTGATAGTTTGTGTTTAAGCCATTATTAGTAATTCTATAATATGATAATAAAGTATAGAACAGCGTAATGGTCATTTACCTTTGACATTGTTCAAATACCCATTCTGAACAAAGGTCAACCAAACACTAAGAGAAATTTCTAAGTTTATGTAGTCACTGTGTGAAGATAGGGTGTCAGTTCATAAAGCAACACCAAATTTCCAAAAGTTCATTACATGTTATCTTTAAACTCTGAGTAGTTTTTAAGTTATCATATAACATTATTTACTTTGAACATTATGACATAGTCTAACCCTAACCCTATTCCAGAATATTTGTCAAACTGTGTATATTCACCTGCTCCTAGTAAAAAAAAAAAAAAGTTGACATTTATATTTTTTCTTGATGAAAGAAACAAATGCAAAAGCTAGATAAAGCTTTTATATTTATACATATATATGTACACACACACACTTTTGTGTGTGTGTGCTTGCATATGTGTGTGTAAGTTTGTGTGCCATGCTATGTCTTCAAAAGTAGCAATTATATTCCAGGACAAATTTAGGATCCAAATCAGATTAACTTTTCTACAAAGCATTTAAGATAGGTTTATAAACAAAAAATAGAAGATAGAGTTTCCAAAACTATAGTTTTGAAAAATTGTTTGTTTTCTTGGATTTTTTTTCTTAGCTTTCAATATTTGAGTTTGCTCTTAGGAATTTGAATATTTTTGATGTTTTTAGTTTTCAGTACTTTAGTGTAGAAGTATTCAGAATGACACTTTTTCATGTTATTTGCAAAGATAAATTCATATTTGAAGAAAACTTTCACAACTGACTTCCTTGAACATTTTCTTGCTTCCCAGATATGGTTTTACAAATAAGAATGTGATATTTTCTGTTAGAACATTTTCCCAACATATCATCACCCTTTCAGAATAATCATTTGAGAGTCAATTTTATCTCTCTTACAATAATCAATACATGTATGCAAGCCTTTGCATGTGACACTGTCAGAATGAACTGTCAATCACTGTATGTGCATTTAAGATAATATCAGTTGCAAGGTATAAGCATGAAAGTAGTAAAGTAAGCAATAGTTCTAACTTTTTTTGACTTATAAAATAAAAATTCTATTTAAATAGTATCTGTTCAGAAGAGAATATGTACCTATTTGTACTTAATGTCATGACTATTTAATCTTGTGAGGTAAATATAATGAGAAATAAAATCTTTAACTATGACTCCTGGGGGGGGTTCCTGAAAGTGTCGAGGCCTGCAGGGAAATGATCTGCAGAGACACAAGAATGAAATTCAATTTAACCTGACTTATCTAGCTGGTGCTGGATCAAACTGCTGTCTGATACCAGGTGGTTTAATTTAGCTATGCTTAAACACAGCACAATTTAGAAAAATGTTTCCAGATGACAATAACTCTGTTCTGAGTAATACAAAGCTTAAGACATGTTTATGTTGAAACTCTTTACAAGGTATGATAGGCTTCCTCCATAAAGATGGGTGCTGTTGACTCAGAAACAATATAGAAGATAAGAGTCTAGGGAGAATGACTGACGTAAACATAATGCCCATGGGAGTCAGAACTGGCCTGGTCCTAAGATAATACAGACATTACTTAGGCTGTTGCAAAAATTCAAGTGACATCTCTCATAAGAATGGATTTATGGACTGAAAAGCAATGCTAAAGATTGAGAGAGAAATTTCTGGGATAAACAAACATAGTATTCTGGGGTATTTGAGTGAAGCCTGGCCCTAGACATAAGGATCACCAGGTTATAAACAACATCCTTTCCCAGTGTTCTGGTGGAAGACAGGTAACCACCTCCTTCTTTTGAAGAAACAAACCTGCATGTTTAACTTCCCTGGCTTTTCCAGTGCTTATATGTATGCTCAAGGGCCTCTTACCCTCTGCAGAGTCCAAATAACTCAGCTAGGTCTCCAGTATTCATCATTTTGCCATATATGGAAAAACTGATACAACTCATTTCACTATGAACAACCCTCTGTGAAGTGTTATGTTTTTATATTATTTCTAATATTTTAGAGAATTGTACAAGATAGTCTTTCTTATAAGGAAAGTGCTTTTTTAAAATTTTATTTTCAATTTTTGTATACTTGTGCATATGTGCGCATGAGTATTTAGTTGTATGCATATGAGTGGAGCCATATGTGTGCATGAGTGGGTATGTGTGTGTGCATGAGTGAGTGCATAGCATGTATATGAGTGGGTACATGCATGCTA
The DNA here is from genome assembly GCA_907164525.1 of Lophiomys imhausi. Classification (NCBI taxonomy): domain Eukaryota; kingdom Metazoa; phylum Chordata; class Mammalia; order Rodentia; family Muridae; genus Lophiomys; species Lophiomys imhausi. The sequence continues at coordinate 186,180 of CAJQZJ010032315.1, read as the reverse complement.
TAGCACATGTCAGATCAGAATACAGCTTCCACAAGTTAGTTATCTGCTTAAACCATGTGGGCTCTGTGAAACAAACTAAGTTGCTCATACTCCAAGTATTTTTTTATCCAATAGGCCATTTCTCCAAACAGATGTTGAAGTGATGCCACATAAAAGGAGAAAAAGACTAATGCTTGATAGCAGTTAACCAAGAATGGACCAGATTTACTCAGGTTAATTTTAGTCATTCCTGTCCTAATCTAAAAGATTCTAATATAAAAAGAAGTAGCCCCAAATAAAGGTCATCCTTTATATTGAACAGCATTGCAAATACGGTAATGCAAATGAAAGAGAAAATTTTGTCTTAATCAATCTTCTATTGGAATCTCACAAGGAGAAAATTTGTTTTTCTGGCCTTGCTAACTCAGAACAGTACACAAAGCCACAATCAGATCTTATCACTCTAGCACTACATGTTGTTTCCAACATACTTTCAGCATAGGAAATTGCTTATTTTCAGTGTCTCTCCACTTTCAACTCATGGTCCTAGACCTGGACATCACATCTCAAACACACATACATTGTTCTGTATAGGTCAGGAGAATGAAGTAATTGCAAAGGAAAAATAGGGAAGTTAGTACAATCAAGCTTGTACATTGAGCTGAGCTTGAAAGAGCTGATTATAGTCCTCAGTAAGAGCAACAAATGCTCTTAAACACTGAGCTGCCTCTCAAGTCCTCAAAGGAAAGCATTTAAATATCAATATCTCTTAGACATCTTAGAAGCTGAACCTGCATTTTTTTTCTGTTTTGCTTTATCTACAGAAAAGTATAGCTGTAAAGGTCTAAGAAAATGTGTACACATTTTACAAAAATATTCAAATATGATTTCTTTGCTAATAATAGCCTACTCCATAGTTATTTGATAACAAGAGTGGTGGCTGAAATCACTTTTCTACTGTAGGTAATAGGCAGGGGAATGTACACCTTTCTTTATTTTCTCTTGTAGGCATGTTTATTTTCTGTCTAGACTTAAAACAGGTTTCTACTTATGATTAATGGGACACAGCATTATATTTGCATTGCATTATATGTTCTGATATTCTCATAAACCTGCCTTAAATTAGGTCACACTTATTTTCTCTTGGATAAGCTTTCCCAGGAAAGCCATTCAATTTTGATTGAAGCTAATGGCTCTAATTAAAATACCTTTCTCTAGACAAAATTGCCTGATCATTTAGTGTTAGCACTTTTTCTTTGAAGAATATCTTTGTATGTTCTGTTAAAGTCAAGTCTGACATTATGATAGTTTGCACAGAATAGCATTGTATTTCATGATAAAGAGCATTAACATTCTATCTGGAAATATAAGAAAAGGATAAAATTTGAGAAAAAGGCAGAACTGACAATAGTCTTACTTCTTACAAAGAACTGGTGAGCTTAGAAATGTAAACTGCACTAGGGAAGTGGATTTGATTATAGCTTATGGGATTTTCTAAATTCTTTTACCTCTTAGATAACAATTTTTTCTGGGTCTGTGTGTGTGTGTGTGTGTGTGTGTGTGTGTGTGTGTGTGTGTGTGT
>CAJQZJ010032315.1:116542-184609 GCA_907164525.1 Lophiomys imhausi | reverse complement strand
GTGTGTGTGTGTGTGTGTGTGTGTGTGTGTGTGTGTGTGTGTGTGTGAATGTACCTATGAGCACAAAGATGCCAGAAGGTGGAATCAGATGGCCTTCCTCTACCTATTCCTTTAAGGCAGGGTCTCTCCCTAAACCCAAGGACCATATATACTTGACTAGAATGATACCCAGAAAGCCCCCAGTGACACTCCTTTCCATGCTCCTCTGAGAGCTAAGGTAACAGCAGTATACAAGACATCCAGCTGTTTGCAATGGTAATTGTATCCAAGCTCTAGTCCTCCAGCAAGCACTCCTAACTACTGAATCCTCTCCAAACACACTACTATTTCAATTCATATTACAGTGTGGTATCTATTTTTAAATGCTAATTTATTTTAATTTTACATGTGTGAGTGTCTTGCCTGCATATATATGGGTGTACCTGGTGCATGCTTGGTGTCCACAGAAGCCAGAAAAAGGTGTCATATCCCATAAAACTGGAATTACAGATTGTTGTGAGCCAGTATTTGTGTAGAAACCAAACCCAGGTCTTCCACAAGAGCACCAAGTGCTCTTAACCACTATACTATCGCTTCAGCACCATATAATATGTAGTATCTATTTTGTCCTCCCAGATAATATGGAAAAATGAAGTAGTTTAAGAGGGTTTGTTATGGGTCTTTGAAGAGAAACTAGAATCAGGACGAATTTTAAGCTATGGACCATGTTTTGAAGACTGAAATTAACTTCAAAGGAGAGATGAGTCACCAAGGGCTCCATATAGCATCAATGAAGTGAGTGAAACCCTTCATTCCAGAAAGGTCATCTCACTGAATGGAAAATATAATTCCAGGGGAATGAGGAGGTAGCTGATATTTTATTCACTTCAATAACATTTCCACAGAGGAAAAACAATATCAAATACATTCCAAATGCAAAGGAATTTCTATTTTTATTGTATTTACTTATTATTTAATTATACCCTTTGTGTGTGTGTGTGTGTGTGTATGTGTGTGTGTGTGTGTGTGTGTGTGTGTGTGTGTGTGTGTATGTGTGTGTGCAACATACTATTTCTTCTTTTTAAAAAAATGGAATTAGGATAAATAACAACACTACATTAGAGAAAATAAAAAAGGTAGAAACTTCAAAAGATTTATCATGTAAACAAACTTTGGGTGTTCCTCAAAATGAATTGTTTTTAAAAATATCCCTTTTTAAATCCAAATACTTATAATCACATTTATAAAACAGAAGCTATGATTTATTAATTTTATCAAATTTTCTTGTTAAAAATTGTTACAAGTGAATCCTCTGATACAAGTACAATTATTGTCAAAAATCCATTATAGTCTGTGTCTTAGAATTCAATAGTTTTTCTCATAATAATTTTGTCCTGAAAATACTTTAAATATCTCTTTAGTAATTTCTTACTTATATTTACATACAAAGTAATTATATTGTGATTGAGCCACTCTTGGTTGGTTGTTTGTTTCTTTTTCTAATTGAGCCTCAGATTCATCAGAATCAACTACCCAGAAACTTACTATCAGCAGGAATAAAGTGTCCATGGGTTTCCAACAATTTAAGCTGGTGAGCCTGCTCAGAAAATGCCTGAGTTTTCCAGGTATGGTCTTTCATCATTCCTTACTTTCTCTTTTTCTATTTTTACTACTATTCTAAATAAAAAGCATCTCAAATACTAAAGTATTATCTTTCTAGAGATGATTGTGTCTGTAGTATTTATCATTTATATCTTTCTCAGAAAGAACCTGCCCAAAAGCCTTGCTTCCAGGTCCCTTTAATTTTTTAAATGCAATAGATAACAATTTCTTTCTAATGGATTATATTTCTATTTTCATAACTTTTTTTCTATTTGTACTTTACTTTTGGGAAATTAAACATAATAAAAGAATCAAAGAACAAATGTAAATTTAAAATGTAATCTATTGAGTTTGGAAATGTATTTATCTTGAAGTTCTAAATAAACCTACCCTAATCAAGATTAATAGAACAATAAAATATTTCTCCATTGAGAAGCAAAAAAAAGCATGTTTAAACTATAAAAATAAAGAGATATCCAATGCTAAATGGTCCATACAAGTAATAAAATATAGTCTGATGTGGGTTTATTTAGAAACATATATAATATAAATATATTGCAATTAATAAATATAATGTATTACGTATGTTTCTTTTTTCTTTTACATTTTATTGGGGGCTTTGTGACTTTTACATCATAAACCCTGATTCCACTCATCTCTCATCTCCCCCTCAGACCTACCCTCCACCCTCCACTCCCAACAATGAAAAAAAAAATCTCATTGTGGAAGCTGAAGTGTGTCATAGTGTGTCCAACAATATTCCCCCTTGTCTATACTTTTTTGCTTGCAAATGTTCGTATAATGACTCCTTGGTCTGGTACGAGGCCTCTGGCTTCCACTACTTTGTCAATACTGGAATCTCTCTGGTACTTCTCTCAAATATCCTGTCATTGCCCTGTGTCATGGAGATTGTGTAGTCCTGGGTCTGTGGGAACTGGCCTCTTTATGTACTCCAGCAGTTCATTCATGAGGTATATGTTGGGTGAGCCAACCCAAAGCCCTGGTTCTGGCCTGCAACCCCCATATCCAGGGCCAGTTATACTGTGCTACCCAGGTAAGGTGCAGAGTTTGGTCTCCCAATTGCTGCAGGAAAATCTCTTGCTCTTGTGACCCCATCAAGGACAGAACTCTTGTCCACCACTGATTTTGAGGGCAAATGTGAGGGGAGGGGATTGCTCCCTCACCAACACTACCACAAAGCAGACAAAAGGCAGGGCTGGCTCTCCCACACTCATACCCTCAGCACCTGCCCACCCATAACCCCACATCACTGGCTACTGACACCAGGTTGTTCCTCACTACCTTCAAATCTCCAGTTCAGCCTCTCTTCATTGTGCCCACATCCTTCTCTTTCTCTTTCTCTTCCATTTCTCCACCACTTACTTGCTCTTAGTGGGGCCTGGTATCTTTGAGTGTCTGAGCTGGTCTCAGGAATGGTCTCAGTAGTGCTATGCCCCACTTGTGCATTGTACATTATGGTGCCTGGTCATCTCCAGTATCATTTGACCCCCAGGCCTACATGATACCAGACTGTTGTTCATCTCAGGCTAGCTTCTTGTCCAGGCCCCATGGTACCAGTTTGGTGGTTATCTCAGACTTGCTCCTTGCCCAGCTCTCTCAAGTGGCCATATGCCTGGGGCCCGTGGTGCCAGACAGGGTTCTTCTAGTCTCTGGCTTGCTTTCTGTCCTGGGAGCCCATCTGGGCTTGCCTAATGCTAGACTGGTAGTCGTGACAGGCTAGCTCCCTGTCCAGGATCCTCATGATCCAAACTGGAGGTGGTCTCAGGCTTGTATTTTTTTCAAATAATATTATGCTACTAATCATTTAGAAGTTCATACATCAGAACAGTGAATGTAGACATAGCCTTTCTCCTTTCTGCCACCTACTGATGCACATGTGACACAGAAGCCACATCTACAATGCCTCTAGGAGCATTGTATTATGTATATTTCTATATAGTATACATAATAAACACACACATGAATAGGAATGGCAATTAATGAAAAAAGAGGGCAAGATAGACAAGAGGATACATGGGACAGTGAAAGTAAAAGAGGAAAAAGAAAAATGATGCAATTATATTATCATTTCAAAAATAAATGAAGAAATAAAAACAGAACATTCAGTCAGGAAATGGTGTGATGAATTAATTATCAAAATGTTGCTCTTTTTCTAGAGAAAATAGTTAAAAGAAAACATTTTGCTAGATTAATAATTTTAGACATGGTAATTAGTAACTATTATTATTTACTTTCATATATATATATATTTTAAATTTTCAAATAGATGCAAAAATGAACACAAACACAAGTACACATGATATGAAATGTAGTTAGTCAAAAGAAAAAACTATAATAGAGATCAAATATCTAGTTATAAAATTGGCTCTTTTATATGACATAACTAAAATTTTTTTCCATCACATCTTACTATAAATTTTACTAGTAATATGCCAAAAAATTCAATATGAAAATGTTTTATAATTTGTGTAGTTCTCAATAATATTTAGAAAAAATCCTTCTAAAATTAATCTTAAGTTTTAATATGATCTGAATTACTCTACATGATTATAGATATGCCTACACCTAAATATTTAATGTTTGGCTAGGTAACTAGACTTCATTATTCTCTGTAGCTACCACTTATATAAAATATAATGTAATGTTTGGAATTCTAAGTGGATCTTGAGTCATTTGACAAGAAGTACTCATTCATATTTCTGTTCAAAGGTGAATATGAGTTGTAATGAAGTTTATTGTTTCTAATACTATGGTCTTTGTGAAATAAATTCACTTCCTACAAAATAATGAATACATCACATTAAATCTGATGATAACTTTTCTTCATGTATCTGTAAATTTTTCTGAAATAAGTAGAATTGTCAAACAATTACTTTAAAACTTGCAATGTTTTTCAATACATATTTTAGTTGAAATTTTCTCAGGGCTTTTATGAGTCATTAATCTTCATAGCTGATTTTTCTTTTATGAAAGAAAATACAGGATATCAATGTATCAGAAACCAATACTAAAATCTCAATTATGAGCCCTATGTGCCTATATAAAAAAAATTGGAACACTCTCATATTAGTAATGTAACAAGTAAAGCTCTAGAACAAAAAGAAGAAATAACACCCAATAGGAGTGGATGTAAAGAAATAGTCAATCCCAGGGCTGAAAGAAACAAAATAGAAAAAAATTACACAAAGATTTAATGAAGCAAAGAGCTAGTTCTTTGAAACAAATCAATAAGATTGACAAAGCCTTAGCTAAAGTAATTAAAAGGCAGAGGGAGAAGATACAAAATAACAAAATTAGAGATGAAAGGGGAAAATAACAGCAGACACCAAGGATATCCAGAGAATTAAAAGAATCTAATGTTTAAAAACCTGTACTCCAACAAATTGGAAAATCTAAAAGAAATGGAGATATATATATATATATATATATATATATATATATATATATATATATATCTTAATAAAGTTAAATTATGATTAGATAAGCTACTTAAACAGACATATAACAACCAGTGGAATAAAAACAGTATTTAAAAGTCTGACAACAACAACAAAAAAAACCTCAGAGACAAATGAATTTCACAGGAACTTAAATGAATAATTAACACCAAACTCTTCAATTTAATCTTCAAAATAGAAAGAAAAGGAGCATCACCCATTTTGTTTTATGAGGACACAGTTACCCTGATGCTTAACCCTCATAAAAAACTAACAAAGAAAATTATAAACCAGTTTCCTTTATGAACATAAGATGCAAAATTTCTCAATAAAATACTTGAAACCAAATACAAGAATATATCAAAAGGATAATCCACAATGATCAAGTGAGCTTTATCCCAGAGATGCAAGGATGACTCATGTACATGAATAGATAAATGTGACTATAAATGGACTGAAAAAAAAAATCACATGATCACCTCATGAGATTTTTTTTAAAAAATGCCTTTAACAAAAATCTAACACCCCTTCATGATAAGAGTCCTGGAGAAGTTAGGGAAGCAAAAAATAATTAATGTGATTTACATCAAGCCCACAGCTAATATCAACCTACATGGAGAAAATCTCAAAACATTTCCACTAAAATCAGGACAAGATAAAGCTGTCCACTCTCTCCATATCTATTCAATATTGTACTTAAAACCTCAGCTATAGCAGTGAGAGAACTGAAGAGATCAAGGGGATACAAATAAAAGGGAGAAAAGTTGAAGTATCTTTATTTGCAGATTATATGATAGTATATACAAGTGACTCTAAAAATTCCACCAGGAAACTTCTACAGCTGATAAATATTTAAAGCAAAGTATCAGATACAAAGTTCATACAATAAAATCAGTTGCCTTTGTATACATAAATGCTAATGGACTGAGAAATGTCAGGAAAACAATGCCTTTCATAATATATGAAACACAAACACAACACTATTTGGGTGGAAAAGAACCTGAGACTAGACAGGCCATGAACCTAGTGGAAAACCAAATACTACTATTCTGCTAAAGAAGCTTAACAAAATAACTCCTAATGACATTTTGCTCTACTCACAGAGCAGTATCTTTTTTGCACATAATATTCTACTATCCACTTCTACTTATCTACTTTTCAAGACAATGACATTTACTAAAAATTGGGGTTGGAATTTGAGAGACTATCTGCAAAAAGAGCTTCTAGTACAACCACTTTTTAAATTTTTTCATGCTTGCCTATATTGTATCATTATTTACATATTGAACAATAATTTAATTAGGATGAAAATCCAGTGATTTCAAATAGGTAGCTCTATATAACTATTGGTGGACCAAATGATTCTAGATGTGTATTTCCATATAAGGATATGATCTGTGTTTCATTTTTTTCTAAATTACGTTTATTTATTACTTCAAGTTATATCTCCCTCATACCCCCCCATCCACCCTTCTTGGTCCCACCATCCCACCCTCTACCTGCTCTCCCACCTATCCTATTTCTCTTGGTGTGGGATGCCCCAACATTTCAGCCCCCTTCAGGTCAACAGTCATATGAGGGCTAAGAGCTTCCTCTTAAACTGGGGATCTGCATGGAAACTCCACTAGGGAAAGTGTTTCACTAACAAAGTCCACGCTACTGTCCCTTTTGGTCTTTTCGTTGTAGGGTAGGTATCCTGTACCAAATGGCTAAAATCCAGTTATAAGTGAATACATGTTGTGTCAGCCTTTCTGGGTCTGGGTTTGTTCATTCTCCATGATCTTTTCTAGTTCCATCCATTTGGCAGCAAATTGCATGATTTCCCGTCTCTGATGGCTGAATAGTATTGCATTGTGTAAGTGTGCCACAGTTTTTTTTTAATCCATTCTTCTGTGATAAAAAATTTTATTTATACTTATATATTTATTAAGACTTAGAAATTACCTATAAAGTTCCTAACTCCTAAAACCCAAACCCTAATCCTAAAACCTATAATCTAACTAAGAATATTTTAATGCCTAAAATACTCTAAAATCTATAAAAACAAACACCTAACACTAACTTAAGTTTCTCAAAAAGATATTCTCTCAGGTTAATTCTCTTGGTGTGGATCCAGATGGGTGGCTGGTTTCCACCAACTCTTTCAATCTTAAAGTCTATGAGTCTTATTCATCAGCTCAAGGCCAGTTTATAAATTTAATCTGTTCTGACCATTCATGCAGGGCATTTTTAATCAGCCAAGAACTGCCTCTGTGGTCCTAGGGCCCAATTATTTACAAGACTAAAAGTTGCAAATTGCCCACTCACGTTCCAATGCTCTGAGATTCCAAGGGGTCTGTTCTGGTGTTCTGGCTGTTTTGGCTTTCTGGAGCTCCAGGGAGGCTCTGCCTTTACTTTCTCCACTAATGTGGACTCCCAGCAGATCGGTGCAAAATGTTGATGCATTGTGGCAGAGCATAGTCTCTCAGCATGTGTTGGTAGAGGAAGACCAGGAGGAAGGCCAGGCTGAGGCTGCATGAGATTCCAGTTTGAATCCCTTCTGTCATAATGTGTCATAATGATCTTGGCCATAATTTCCAGCATTTCTTTGCCATAGTTCCTGGAGGGCTTTCCAAAGTATGCCTCCCCAACAGTACATCCTGTGGTCCCATGATCATTTGTTTGCTCTTGGTAGGCTTTCAAGGCATGCACTTCAATGTTAATCACATCCAGATGTCATTGGATCCACCCATATCTTTTACCTGAGACACCAAATATCAAAAATCCCTATGCTGGTAGATGCTACACTAACATCACTAACCCTACCACACTCTTCAGTTGAGGGACATCTGGGTTGTTTCCAGTTTCTATCTATTACAAATAAAGCTGCTCTAAACATAGTTGAGGAAATGTTCTTGTGGTTTGGTGAGGAATCTTCTGGATGTGTGCCTAGAAGTTGTGTGGCTGGATCTTGAGGTAGAGCTACTTCATGTTTTCTAAGATATTGCCAGACTGATTTCCACAGTGGTTGTACAAGTTTGCATTCCCACCAGCAATGTAAGAGTGTTCCGCTTTCTCCACAACCTCACCAGCATGTGCTGTCATTTGAGTTTTTGATCTTAGCCATTCTGACAGGTGTGAGATGGAATCTCAGAGCCGTCTTGAGTTGCATTGATCTGATAATTAAGGATGTTGAGCATTTCATCAAGTGTCCCTCAGTCATTAGAGATTCCTCTTTTGTGGATTCTCAGTTTAGCTCTGTTCCCCATTTTTTGATTGGATTATTTGGTTTCTTGGTGTTTAATTTCTTGAGTTCTTTATAAATTTTGGAGATTAGCCCTCTGTTTCCTAATCTGTAGGCTGCTGTTTTGTTCTAATGACAGTATCCTTAGCCTTACAGAAGATTTTCAGTTTCATAAGGTCCTATTTCTTTTTGAAGGCACTTAGTGCTATGAATTTTCCTCATAGTGCTACTTTCATTGTGTCCCATAGGTTTGGGGATGTTGTGCCTTCATTTTCATTGGAGTTTAGGAAGTCTTTGATTTTCTTCTTTATTTGTTCCCTGACCCAGTGAACATTGCATAGAGAGTTGTTGAGTTTCCATGAATGTGTAGGCTTTTTGTTATTTCTGTTGTTGAAGACCATCTTTAATTCATGGTGGTCTGAAAAGATACAAATAGTTACTTCAATTTTCTTGTGTGTATTGAGGCTTGCTTTGTGTCTGACTATATGGTAAATTTTGGAAAAGGTTATGTGAGATGCTGAAAAGAAGGTATATTCTTTTGTGTTTGGGTGAAATGTTCTGTACATATCTTTTGGTCCATTTGGTTCATGACCTCTGCTAGTCTCATTATTTCTCTATTTGGTTTCTGTCTTGATGCCCTGTCTGCTGGTGTGAGTTGGGTGTTGACCTCTCCCACTATTAATCTGTGCCTACAGATTAATAATCTGAGTAGCTCTACCTCAAGATCCAGCCACACCACTTCTGGGCACACATCCAGAAGATTCCTCAAAACCACAAGAACATTTCCTCAACTATGTTTAGAGAAGCTTTATTTGTAAAGGGAATAATGTGTGTTTTAAGCTTTAGAAGAGTTTGTTTTGCAAATGTGGGTGTTCTTGTATTTGGGGCATAGATATTTATTATTGAGATGTCGTCTTGGTGAATTTTTCCTTTGATGAGTATGTAGTGTCCTTCCCTATCCTTTTTGATTAATCTCAGTTGAAAGTCTATTTTATTTGATATAAAGATGGCTACTCCAGCATGCCTCCTGGGACCATTTGCTTGGAAAACCTTTTCCCAGCCCTTTACTCTGAGTTAGAGTCTATCTGTGTTACTGAGGTGACTTTCCTGCATGCATCAAAATGATGGGTCTGGTTTATGAATCCATTCTGTAAGTTTTTTATTAGGGAGTTGAGTCCATTGATTTTGAGAGACAGTAATGACCACAAGTTGTTATTTCCTGTTATTTTTATATAGGTGGTGGCTGTGTGTTTGTGTGTTTCTTTTGGTTTAGATGCAGTGGAGTTTTTGTTTCCTGTGTTTTTTTTTTTTGAGTGTAGTTATCTTCTATAGGTTGGAATTTTCCTTCTAGTATCTTCTATAGAGCTGGATTTGTGGATAGATATTGTTTAAATTTGGTTTTGTCATGGAATATCTTGTTTTCTCCATCTATAGTGATAGAAAGTTTTCCTTGATATAATAGTCTGGGATGGCACCTATGACCTTTTAGGGGTTGTAGGATGTATGATCAGGCCATTCAGGCTTTTGCAGAGAAGTCAGGTGCAATTCTAATGGGTCTGCCATTATACTTTCACCTTTACCTTTTTCTCTTACAGTTCTTAGTATTCTTTCTTTGTTCTATACATTTGGAGTTTGAATTATTATGTGGTGAGAGGAATTTCTTTTCTAGTCTAATCTATTTAGTGTTCTGTATGCCACTTGGAATTTTTATCAGCATCTCCTTCATTAGGTTTGGAAATTTTTCTTCTACGATTTTGTTGAAAATGTTTCCTGGACTGAGGAGTCGGGAGTTTTCTCTTTCATCTATGCCTATAATTCTTAGGTTCCTTCTTTTCATTGAGTCCTTGATTTCTTGGATATTGTGGGTGAGGAATTTTGTAGATTTCTCATTTTCTTTGGTTGTTTTGATTTCTTCAATCGAGTGTTCTGTCTTCATCTCTGTATCCTATTTATGATATTCATGTCTGTAGTTCCTGTTCTCTTTCCTTGGTTTTCCAGCTCCAGGATTATCTCTGCTTTTTCTTTATTGCTTCCATTTCCAATTTTAGGTCTTGAACTGTTTTATGCATTTCCTGTTCCAATTTGCTTGTCTTTGCCTGAAAATTTTTCATAGCCTTATCTCTTTCCCACTTGTTTGGCTGAGTTAGCATGGAGGTCTCTAATGGAATTCTCCATTGCTTTCATTTGTAGAATTGTGATTTCTTCAAATACTTGCAGGGATTTATTTTCTTCTTTTACAGCCTCTATCATTTTCATAAGTAGAGATTTGTCATCATTTTCATGTGTTTCAGCTAATGGTGGTATGGGCAGGGCTTGTTGTGTTAGCAGAATTGAATTTTTTTAGAGTCATATTTCCCTGACTTTTGTTAGTTTTGTTCTTTTGCTGACAATCTGGTTATCCTTAGCTGATTTTTCCTAGTGTCTTCTGAACCTGGTGCCAAGAAAGGAGCTTTGGCATAGAAGGCATATAATCTTGGTGGTCTGTAGCTCTTCACAAGCTGGGTGGGGTCCTGTGTTGGGGGCTGGATCTTGGTAGGCCTCTCAAAGTTCACCCCTTCCTGTTGTGTTCCAACTGGGTACTCAGGTCGGTGATTGGGATGGGATGTGGTATTCCAGCCTGCAGGGTCCTGAAACCCTACAGGTCTTCCTAGTGAGGTCAGTACGGGGGTCGGGGGGATGTGGGGTCAGAGTACCACAGACTAAACTAGAGCTTCAGACTCCCTGCTGCTCATGTGTCTGGTCCAAAGGTCAGATTAAAGCCTATTATTGACTGGAATTGTGCATCCTTTCTTGTCTCCTATACTATTTCTTAAGATAGCAATAGATAGTGTACAAATTCCATTTTATTTATATCTCTCTTTGTTTTGGGTTTTTTTTTTTTTTTTGGTTTTTTGAGACAGGGTTTCTCTGTGTATTCCTGGCTATCCTGGAACTCTACGTAGACCAGGCTGGCCTTGAACTCATAGCGATCCACCTGCTTCTGCCTCCTGAGTGCTAGGATTAAAGTCATGCATCACCACACCTGGCCTATATCTCTCTTTAATGTAGTATTTAAAGACACTCTCAAAACAACAGAAACATTGTTATTGATTTTCTGTAATTCATTCTATTTTTTAAAGTTCTTTAACTGAAAAAAAAAAGATTTTCTTTTATTTTATGTGTATGTGAAAGTGCCTGCATATATGTATTGTGTGATACTATTTCTGGGTAAACATTAACAAACATTTACTCACCACAGATACGATGACTAAAAATTAATAATATTAAAGTGAGGGTTAAGATTAAATAATCAGCAAAAGGAAAATTATGCAAAAAATCTGTAATTTCTTTTAAACACCATTATAGGTCCTCTTATGATTTTTTATTTATTTTATTTAAGCTGTGTGCCTTTGTGTGTGCATGTGCATCTGTGTGTGTGTGTGTGTGTATGTGTGTGCATCCACATGTATATATGAGTCCAACAGTACTCATATAATGGTCAGAGGACAACTGAGTCAGTTCTCACTTTCTAGCCTGTGGAATCAGGAGCTAAAACACATGCCATCAGGAGTTCACATACCCCTCAAGGACATATATCCCTGAGATGGAGCTCATGTAAGGTGAGATAGGCTTAACAGCAGTCGTTTTTGCTTACTGAGCTGCAGTAGTTTGTCTTACGTATTTTCAAATGCAGAAATTTAAAAAACATTCTGTTTAGAAATATAAAAGAAAAAAATGTATCAATATTCTATGTAAGTTAAACCAGAAACATTGAAAAATAATAGATGTGGTTTAGATTTGCCTAAGGGAACTAAAATTCCACATGTCATATAGATTACACTAAAGCAATAATGATGATGCTACTTTCCAGCCTTTGAGTAATGAATTCTGGCCCTCAAAAATTCTTCCAACTTAATCTATACAGTTTTAAACATAACACTAACAAGAAAAAAGATCCTCAAAAAGTTAATTCACATTAAAAAATTTAAGAGTAGCTCATCAAGTTTTGTTTCATTGTATGACTCTTAGAAATCATCTTGGCTGTCCTTTGAAGTCTTAACAGGGGACACAGATGTAGACTGTTTCTGAAGCCACTGTGAGTTTTGCCAAACCTTCCTCTCTTCCCCCCCTCCTCTCTCTCTCTGTGTGTGTGTGTGTGTGTGTGTGTGTGTGTGTGTGTGTGTGTGTGTATTATATTCCCCTGGTAACAAACAAATGAACATGAATGCCTTGCTAGGACACCTCACTGCAACTGACACGTTTATTTCTATACTAAATACTAAAATACTTCTTAATAAAAGGGAGGGTTTTCTGACAAGGAAGTTTCCAGGATACCATGACAAAGTTGTTTATACATGCTCTCCTGATGAGTAGCCAGCAGGTAGAAGGCAACAAAGATGTAGCTATAGGAATCCTCATGGTGAATAATATTTCTTGTTGCCTCTCATTTTCTTCTAATTATGAGGGAAATGTATATAACTTCATTAGCTAGATGAAATTTTGTTTCTGATACATTTTAAATAAATGGATGCATTGTAAATAAATGAATTGTAAATAAAGTTTTATTTGAATAATTTATTCATTTGTACTTAAATATTTACATTAAATACTAATAGTTAATTTCTAAAAGTACTATTGTAAAAGTTCCTGATTTTTTAAAATTATTAGCCCCTTATTATTATCTGAATGTGAAATATTCACCACCAGCTTTTGTGTTTGAGTACTGTATTCGTAGTTGATAATGTTGTCTGAAGAGCTTGTAGAACTTTCAGAAATGGAGCATACCTGGCAGAAGCGCACCACTGGATTCAAGCTTGAAGATAAAACCCACCTCACATCCCACAAATCTGTGATGTCTGATTCTGCTCCATATGCAAAGCACAAAGATATTTATTTTGATGCATCTCTATCAGCAGCTCCCACTGCCAGAGACTGAATTGCTACTATGAGTATGTTTCCCACAGCATGATGCACTGAGAGTCTTGGAAACTATTAGCCAAAATAAATGCTTCCTCCCTTAAGGGCTTTTGTCTGAGTAATGAGAAAAGAAACTTTGCTAGGCATGGTTACACACACCTTTAATCCCAGCACTTGGAAGGCAGAGGCAGGTGGATCTCTGCAAGTCCAGTTCACCCAAGGCTATTACACAGCGAAATCCTGTCTCAAAAAAAAAAAAAAAAGTTACAGTTCTTCTATCATAGTGGTAATTTTGAAATTTATCTAAAGTGTATACAGAAAAAAAGAAACTAATACATTCCTATCAGAACTTTCTGATGAAAGTATCATTGTATATATTTGGTAATTTACCCACAATAATTAAATTAATCATTATATAATTTCAATCAATTATATTAATTATTTTACACTGTATATTTTTGCGATCCACTAAAACTGTTATTTAGTTACAGGAATAAATAAATCATCTGAGTTACCCCAAAATTCCATCATGTCCTGTGGAGTAGAATGAGCAAAAACACTGACAGATTCCAAATCCATGATGTTTGTAGAGACACTTAATATTATGAAGCACAAGTGTCCTAAAATGAGTAGTCAGTATCTTCTTTAAGAAAATAATGTGCTTCAGAGTAGACAGAAAACATAACAGTATTTAATATATTAGCAACTCAGGGAACAAGTCTCGGAAACAGCAGGCAAGACTTAGTTTTAAAGATAATGAGACTTGGAAGAATTTGGTTGAAATCTCTGTGCTGAGAGCACTCAATATGTCCAACCACACACAAAAAAACAGCACTCCCATTAATTATTTTAAACTTTATTCCTTATTAAACTTAGAGAAGACTATTAACAAAAAGTTATGATTACATAATTATGGACAAATATTTAGTTCCAAACCAGAGAAAATAAAACAATCTTTTCTTTCTAAAAGGAAAAAAGAAACAAGCAATATACATAGTGTTGTGAGTTTATTACAAAAGTTTTATTTGGTTTTCTCTTGTCTGTATAAGTTAATTTTGACAAAAAATTCAGAATAGTATTTATTCCAAAGTATTATGATTAAATATTTGGATATGCATAGAATACATATTAACAAAATTCATTTTCCATATGTAGTTTCCTTAGAGGCATTTTTGGGAAGGCATTAACAAAGGAGTGGCCTTCTTTTGAGAGAAAAACTTTTAGCAGTGTATCTTCCAACAAATTTCATAGTCTCATTATTTATCTTATAAAAGAGCAGTTTCATTTAATCATTATATTCTAAGCAATGACCAGTTACACAAGCTCTTGTATCTTTGTTTCCTTAACATAAGAAAATACAATCAATGTGTTTAAGAGTCTTATGCATGGTATGATGCAGCAGAGGTATCTGGGAAACACTGTTTCTACTCAGGATATTGTTAAGAGCCAACACACACATTGGAAAGAAGAAAACAGATTTTTTTTTTCACAGAAATAAGTTGAATGTTATGCAGATCCCACAGTCTCATTTATCCACATGGCAGACATCAGAAGATGAAACAGCCTGCCAGTACTGAAATATTGTTCAGTGTCAGCATCCATCAGTTACTGGATCTCGACCACCTAAGGTGGATATGACCAAGGTGAAGCACCACACCATTTCGTGTATCACACTGTCCATGATTTTCCCACTAATATGAAATGCATCTTTTATTATATGTGAAGTTTTATGTATGACTGCAATGTACTAGTTCTCAAAAGTTTTATACTTTGGGTTATCTTTTTAAAGTCTAAGTAAAACGTGTTTTCAAATCATTTTATTTTATGTTTATGCACAATAATAATGTTGATCTTTTCTAAAGACAGCTTTGATGACTTCCTTAAAGGTCATCACAAGTAGTCATTTAATTATGTTAATTCTCATCTATGTATCTTAACATATCCAAATAAACTCACAAAAAATTAAGGAATAAATTGTTTACTTTCCAAATATTTATAATTACTTATTAAGCAATATTTTATACATGTTTGTAAACATATAACATAAAATTATATGTTATAAAATTTTATGCTTTATCTTTGTTAACTTCTATGACTCAAAAATATATTTTGGTTTTTAATCCTATTGCAATGACAGATTGACCTATATTTGATAGAACTATTCTAATTTATGGAACTCATCACATATTTTCTAAATGTCTAAAACATGTTGAAGACTAAGGAAGTATGATTGACAGTGACTGATGGCAGTGGCCACTTACTCTGACTGTCAGATACAGGATGCAGTCCATACCCAATTAATAGTGTTAATTGGGATTAAAAAAATAGCATAATCTATCTGAACTCAAAACTAAGTTCTTAATGCTTCATTATGCAAATGACTCAACTCTGTTTTCCAGACTAACCTTTTAATGGACAGTGTAGGAAGTTTAATGTTCTAATGTATAATCATGTGATTTTGCACTTCATGGGTCTGCCCCTATCAACATTTAGTAGATGTCTAAATTCAGTTATTTGCCCTTCACAATTAGACAATTAAGAAAGATATGATGAGTATGAGCAGAGGTTAAAATGGCATCTCATTCAGGTGAATCTTGTATCTGGATGTAAGTTAACTCTTGAGGTCCATGTCAATGCATCTCTCCAAGAATGTACTTTGGAGATTTAGGTCTACCAAAACCACTTAGGATTACAATAAATCTTTGTAAATGTTTCATTGTGAAGTGTAAAAAAAATAATGGCTAATTAAACAATTTATCAGTATTTATATTATCTTTAATTGGTCAGCATGGTAAATCCTTAACCCACTACTATAAATAAATACACACAGACACTGGGTGGATTTTAACAAGCCTATGCCTGGGTTGTGCAATCCTAGCCCATCTAAGCTAGCTCATAATTCTATTGCCCAAATATGACCCCATATATACATATGTCCCTTTGGACTATTATTCTCCACGCTAAGCTGATGTTCCAGGCCACATGGAAGGAAATCTACTCCATGGCATGTCTTCTTTGTTTACTCCTGGCTTCTTCTCCAGCGATCTCTTCCCAAGATGTTCTTTAAAAAGCCTGCAATCCTTAGTCCTGCCTACCTTTGTGTTTGCCCAATCTCCAGGCCTCAGCATTTATTTAACCAATCAGAGTCAATTAAGTAACAGACAGCAAACAGGACCAATTAACATTTACAATGCTTAACACCACCCCATCATTTCCCTCCTTTTGTCTAATAAAAAGGATAAAAGTAACATATATAATGTTTAATCTATTTCTATCAGGCAATCTTGAGGAAGAAAAAAATCATCTATCCATCTTGGTGTGTCTAAAGTTCTGAAACTAAATAATTTTTATCATATCCTATATTTCTTTTAAATCCTAAATAACTCAAGTTTAATTAAAAATTAATAGCCATTATGTCTTCAACCCCATCAAAGACTTAAGAGGGGATAAAGTTATTATTTGAGTGAAGAGGAAGCACAGAAGACAGCTTCCAAAAAGAAAAAAATGACAGTTTGGTGCCTAGACAGTCCCAAGTATCTCTCCATACCGTTGGAGCATCATCTTAAGCTTTCTGGCCAAGCATATCTCACAGACATAAGTGTGTAGCAGGAAATAAGGATTTTCCCATTCTGTCTCTGCAGAATCAGAACATCACCTTACCTACATTTAAGCTCTGGTCCATTTTTGGACTGTATATTGTCTGTTGAGAGAACAGGGACATTTTTGTCCAATAGGAATTATCTGCTGATGGGAGATATTTTTTTTTACAGTGAAGATGAAGACTAACAACAAGAGGACTAGAAATACAGAAGTTGCTTATGACCATAGAATACCTGTTGATAATATGTGCCCATAATTTCCAGGAAAAAAGTCATTAGATTTCAGGATATATTATTCTTTTACCATATAGGATAGACATATCTCTGAAGATTTTCTCTGACTAAAAGTTGGATTTAATATATTATCTATAAAATTCATTCCTGATTGAAGCCTTTTGGTCTTCAGTCTCTTCATTATTTAATTAGCATATATTACTTGTACAATGTAATGAGTTTCATTATGATAGTTCCACATAAACACATATTTTGATCATACTCAGCCTTGCTTTACTCTTTTTATTTTATTATTTATTTTTTTAAGAATGTGTCCCTATTCTGTTCTTAATTGGTGGTCCATTTTCAATTTTTAAATTTTGAGTAAAATATTTTCTGCACAGAAAGCCATAATCTTAGCTAAGATATTATTCAAATATACCGTAGATTCAATGGCCCTATACTAAGTGCTTTTATTAAAACAAAAATGACACCATGCACCTCAGACACAGGGTGCATAGGCTCCTGAGCTGGAACTGACCTGAATGCCTCTTCCCTGAGGCTTTCATATTACTCGAAGGTGTTGTTCTGCTTCTGTTCTGGATTGCCTGGTCACAATTCTCTAGCAGTGGCCAGGACCAAATGCGGAGGGTTGCACCACCACCCACCTAAAAACGAGTGAACTTCAACAGGGATGCAAAATCCCAATTTCTGGGTTTCCAGAATTTCACGTGGGCAGTTAAGCATTACAGCTCAGGGGAGACAGACAGGGGGGATAAATCCTACTGCTGTAAAGTGTTTAGCCCTTTTAGTATCTGTTGTTTGTTAAAAACAGCTGAAAGCCCAAAATGGGGGCAGACGACAAAAGTCTGATCTGGTTCAAACTGTGGCAGTGACATGGTGGCAACAGTTGTGATGGCAGAGGCAGGGTTCACTGTAGCTGTTTTGGGGTCCACTGAACACTGAGGCATGGGTTCCGACCACCAATTCTCAGCAGCTGGCAACGGCAACAGCAACGGCTAGTAACAAAAGATTGCCAGAGCAGGCATTTGTGGGTCCATGGGTCTCCAAAGTAAAAGACAGCTTACAGTCCTCCTTGATGAAATAGATGGTGACCTTTATTTTGTGAATCATGGAAAAATATGTAGTTTGTAGGCAGTAGGGATTTTTGATGGAGTGGTCTCATGATTAGCCCAATTCTTTCTTTTTTAATTTTTTATAAATACTTTATTTTTTTTTCTTCAAGTTACATCTCAGTCACAAACCCCTCCCTATTCCCCCTTTCTATCCCGCCCTTCCACCCTCTTCCCCCCAGAAGTTTCCCCTTTCAGTCCAACAGATGGTTCCTTCTCTTATAACAGTAAGTATTATACAAAACAACAGATATAAATATGCCACATTTATGAGAGTTAAATGGCCCAGTATACCTTCCCAATGTCCAGTTTATACATATTTGGCCCCTGACTTTAACATTCTACTATCTAACCATCTCCATGAGTTTAAAGGTCTATATCTGACTCAACATTCACACTAACTTGCAACACACTTTTAAGAGTATCTTCTTAGATCTATAACACCCTCTTGATTCCTAAACAACTCGAAATTTAACTATGAGACTCTAGCTGTCTATTCTTCAACCACCTCAGAGACCTGAGAGGGATAAATATATCTGCTTATATAGGAAGTGCAGGGCCTGCAGCTTCCAAAACTAAGAAAGGACATACCAATGACTGCCTGGACAGTTCCCATTTTCTCTCCATACATTCCTGCATCAGTCTTCAGCCTTTGGGTCCTGTTTCTCTGACAGACATTTGTTGTAGAGCAGGGATTATGAAGGACTTACCTACCCTGTCTTGGCAGAGTTAGGCTGTCGACTTCCCTGCTACCAAGTTTTGTCCTTTTTGGACAGCAGTCTGTCTGCAGTTGGTGCAAGGGGTTTTTTCATGCCAAGAGATAGGCTTGCCACTAATTCAACCATCTTACAGTGGAGGTTCTTCGATGCTTATCTTCTACTTGGAGTAGAATAGGGGGTGCTGTCAGGCGCTGATATGTCTCGATATCAAAAAAAAGAAAAGACAATCTTAATTTAAGATAACATCTTTGAATGCCATATTCTGCAGATCTCTTGGGGTGTTTGAAGATGCCCTATCCATCTCTTGTATTTAGATAAGCAAATGTTGCTTGTCTCTTAGCAACTTGATTACTGGGTAGTTTAGAGAATATCTGTGATAGACTGTCATAGTAGCTAACAAAGTGACATGTTTGCATGACTAGGAGTTTGTTTTACTTAACTATCCTAGACCATTTTAGACGGTTGGTATCAAGAGGCCAGAGCTTCACATTTTATTTTTAAGTATCTCTAGGTATGATACCATTAGGAAACGTTACCTTTAATTTTGTATCAATATACAAAGATCTATTCAATTGTGGTTAAATATACTCTTAATTATGTATCAATATACAAAGATCAATGCCTATGTAGCCCAATACAATCTTAATATTACGTCCATATACAAGGGTCAATACCATTGTGGCCAACTGTAATCTTAATTTTGTATCAATATACAAAGATAAATACCGATGTAATCCAATACAATCTTATTTTTGCACAATAAACAGTGGTCAATACCACTTTAGCCTAATAAACTACTAATTTTGTATCAATGTACAAAGTTATAAGGGCATATTCAATAATCTGCCCCTTCTTCTTGAACCTTCCTGTGCTATGTCTATATCTCATTTTTCTCAAGCCTATGCACTCCTACATAGGAGAGGAAGAAGGATACAGAAAAGGAAAAGTAGGAAGTCCCTGGGGCTAACCTCCAAAAACCATTAAAGAGCACCATTTATCAGCTTGTAATCTCTTCCCTTAAATATCGGAGTTTTCAGTTATCCTTCAAATAACCAAAAAGAAGGGCGGAGAAACACCTTCCCCACCCTCTGGGCATGGGACGTCACTCTCTTAAAGTGACTTCCTGCTGATTTGGGTCGTAGTAGACCTGTTTGGGGCCTGAACTCAAATGGAAAAAATGGTTAAAAATGTTAGTACACTCCTTTTATGTTCAGTCCTTCTGTTCTCAGCTGTTTAGATGACCTAAGGGGTTTGTAGGCAGAAGCTGATCTTGCAGGCTTCACTGAGGTTCCTGCCGGGGCATTGTGTAGAGCTGAAAGGTCCCAGTGACATTGGATTGCCGTGGTGGTTGCAGGCCCCCGTTGGAGACAGCTATTGAGGAAGTCTGCCAGGCAGAATCAACTGGGTCACTCGTCCTCCTTCGTGCCTGATTCTGCTCTCTGCTGAGGTTACCACTGTCCAGCCGTCCCCGGGCTCCCCTAATAGACGCTTTGGTTCTCCTGGAAAGATGAGAACAGAGCCCTGCCCCAGTCCCAACCCTGGGACAATTGCCCTCTTTTTTTTTGGGGGGGGGGGCTAGGTAGTACTTCTCCTCAAGCAAATTTGGCCTTCCGACAACATACAAAGCGTTATCTTTCAATCCGGGTTAAAGAAGAAATCATTCTGTCACCTTGGAGCTAGACCAGCTCCAGTGTATATATTTTGAGATCACAAAGGACAATCTGCCTGCATCGAGAAGGCCTTTTGTAAGTAGCCTCCAAACCTAGGTCCCTCCAAATCCCATGTGTGTGTCTCTGAACTCTAATTATTGGGATCAGAGACCTGTGTTTCCCATCTGAAGGGATCAAAGATGTGTTCCACCACTCCTGGATAGAAGTCTTTCTCTATTTAGAGTTTGCCCTGCATCAGACTGACCTTGAGCTCCGGGATCTGGCCGTTTCTGTCTCCAGTGTGCTGGGAGCTGGGACCAAGGGTGTACTCTTCTTGAATGGTGGGACCAAGAGTATGCACCCTCACCACCCGGCTCCATATGACTCCAGAATACATAAGACCACCAACTCTACGGTGCTCCCCCTGTCTCTGCTGAAGTCAAAGGCATGGGCCAACACCACAATTCTCTTGTATTTTACCTTAGCTCCACGTCTTCTTGACACCTGGAGGTCTGCAAAACCAGGCCGATCGGCTGTATCCTCTATTCCATTCACAGTGTTTCAGCCCTGTCAATTGCCCTTTTTTTTTTTTTTTGGTTAATAAATTTATTTGTGGGCTGGAGAGGTGGCTCAGAGGTTAAGAGCACTGGCTGTTCTTCCCAAGGTCCTGAGTTCAATTCCCAGCAACCACATGGTGGCTCACAGCCATCTACATTGAGATCTGCCCGGGCATATATGTAGAGCAAATACTATAGACATAATAAATAAATAAAAAATGTTTAAAAAAAATCTCAAAAAAAAAATTTATTTGTTTGTTGCTTCAGGTTACATCCTTATCATATTGTCCTCTTTTCCCGCTTCCCAGCCCCACCCTCCCATGCTCTACCCCCTGACCCTTCCGTCTTGTTCCTCTGGGGTGGAGTGTCCCTGCCTAACGGTCTCTCACCACAGATCAGGAGTCATATGAGGGCCAAGAGCCTCTTCATTCACCGGGGGCCTACGAGGCAGTACTGCCAGTGAAAGGTGTCTCCTTGCTACTGGGGGAATACTAAAAAAAAAAGACCAACAAACACACAAACCCACAAAAACAAATAATAACAACAAAAAAAGAGAGGAAAAAGAGAAGGGAAAAGGAAAAAGAAAAAAGAAAAAAAAGAAGGAAAAAGAAAAAGATAAAAAAAAAATTATTTTCATGTTCCTTTTGGTGTGTTGGTTGTAGTACAGATATCCTGTACGATATAGCTAAAATCCTACTGTAAGTGAATAGATGCCATGTGCATCCTTCTGAGACAGGGTTAGCTCACTCAGGATGAGCTTCTCTAGATCCATCCATTTGGTTGCAAATTGAATGATTTCATTGTTTCTTATAGCTGAGTAGTATTCCATTGTATAGATGTACCACAATTTTTTAATCCATTCTTCAGTTGAGGGACATCTGGGTTATTTCCAATTTCTAGCTATTACAAATAAGGCTGCAATGAACATAGATGAGGAGACTTCCCTATGTCTCCGTGAGAGGTCCTTTGGGTGTATACCCAGAAGTGGTATGGCTGGGTCCTGAGGCAAGGTTATTCCTAGATTTCTAAGATATCGCCAGACAGACCTCCATAGTGGTTGCACAAGCCTGCACTCCCACCAGCAATGGAGTAGGGTTCCCCTTTCTCCACACCCTCGCCAGCATGCGCTATCATTTGAGCTCTTTAACTTAGCCATTCTAACAGGTGTTAGGTGGAATCTCAGGGTCGTCTTGAGTTGCATTTCTCTGATGATTAAGGATGTTGAACATTTCTTCAGGTGTCTCTCAGCCCTTAGGGATTCCTCCTTTGTGAATTCTCTATTTAGCTCCATCTCCCATTTTTTGATTGGATTATTTGGTTTCTTGGCATTTAGTTTCTTGAGTTCTTTGTAGATTTTAGATAATAGCCCTCTATCAGATGTGGGGTTGGTGAAGATTTTCTCCCAGTCTGTTGGTTGCCATTTTGTTCCAATGACAGTGTCCTTTGCCTTACAGAAGCTTTTCAGTTTCATGAGGTCTCATTTATTGATTGTTGATCTCAGGTCCTGAGGTGTTGGTGTTCTGTTCAGGAAGTTGTCACCTGTGCCAATGAGTTCGAGGGTTTCTCCTATTTTTTCTACTAGTATATTTAGTTGTGGCTGGCTTTATGTTAAGGTCTTTGATCCACTTGGATTTAAGTTTGGTACAAGGTGATAGGTATGGGTCTAATTTCATTCTTTTGCAAGTGGACATCCAGTTGGACCAGCACCATTTGTTGAAGATGCTGTCCTTCTTCCATTGTGTGGTTTTGGCTTCCTTGTCAAAGACTAGTTGGCCATAGGTGTGTGGATCCATGTTTGGGTCTTCAATTCAATTCCATTGATCCACTGGTCTGTTTCTATACCAGTACCATGCTGTTTTTATTACTGTTGCTCTGTAGTACAGCTTGAAATCTGGGATGGTGATACCTCCAGATATTTTTTCATTGTACAGGATTGATTTAGCTATTCTGGGCTTTTTGTTGTTCCATATGAAGTTGAGAAGAGCTTTTTCCAGGTCTATAAAGAATTGTGTTGGCATTTTGATAGGAATTGCATTAAATCTATATATTGCTTTTGGTAGGATAGCCATTTTTATTATGTTGATCTTACCTATCCATGAGCATGGGAGATCTTTCCATCTTCTAAAGGCCTCTTCCATTTCTTTCTTCAGGGGCTTGAAGTTCTTCTTATATAGGTTCTTTACATGCTTGGTTAGAGTTACCCCCAGGTATTTTATGTTGTTTGTGACTATTGTGAAGGGGGTTGTTTCCCTTATTTCTTTCTCGGTATATTTGTTTGTTGTATAAAGAAGGGCTTCTGATATTTTTGAGTTAATTTTGTATCCAGCCACCTTGCTGAAGTTGTTTATCAGCTGTAGGAGTTCTTTGGTGGAGTTTTTGGGTTCGCTTATGTATACTAACATATCATCTGCGAATAGGGATAATTTGAATTCTTCATTTCCAATTTTTATCCCTTTGATCTCCTTTAGTTGTCTTATTGCTCTAGCAAGGACTTCAAGTACTATATTGAAGAGATATGGTGAAAGTGGACATCCTTGTCTTGTCCCTGAGTTTAGAGGAAATGCTTCAAGCTTCTCTCCATTTAAATTGATGTTGGCTACTGGCTTGCTGTATACTGCCTTTATTACTTCTAGGTATGGTCCTTGTATGCCCGTTATCTCCAGAACTTTTAGCATGAAGGGGTGTTGAATTTTGTCAAATGCTTTTTCTGCATCTAGCGAGATTATCATGTGGTTTTTTTTCTTTCATCTTGTTTATGTGGTGAATTACATTGATAGACTTTCGTATATCGAACCATACCTGCATTCCAGGGATGAAGCCTACTTGATCACGGTGTATGATACTTTTGATGTGTTCTTGAATTCGGTTTGCTAGTATTTTATTAAGTATTTTTGCATCTATGTTCATGAGGGAGATTGGTCTGAAGTTCTCTTTGTTTGTTGGGTCTTTGTGTGGTTTAGGAATCAGAATGACAGTGGCCTCATAGAATGAGTTTGGCAGTGTTCTTTCTGTTTCTATGTGGTGGAAGAGTTTGAAAAGTAATGGTGTTAGTTCCTCTTTGAAGGTCCGGTAGAATTCTGTGCTAAAGCCATCTGGCCCTGGGCTTTTTTTTGGTTGGGAGATTATTAATGACTGTTTCTACTTCCTTGGGTGTTATTGGGCTGTTTAAGCTGTTAATCTGATTTTGATTTAGTTTTGGTAGGTGGAATTTATCGAGGAAATTGTCCATTTCGCTTAGGTTTTCAAATTTAGTGGAATATAGATTTTTAAAGTAATGCCCGAATATTTTCTGGATCTCCTCAATGTCTGTTGTTATTTCTCCCTTTTCATTTCTGATTTTGTTGATTTGGGTTCTTTCCCTTTGCCTTTTAGCTAATTTGACTAGGGGTCTGTCTATTTTGTTGATTTTCTCAAAGAACCAACTCTTGGTTTCATTGATTCTTTGTATAGTTCTTTTTGATTCTAAGTTGTTGATTTCAGCCCTAAGTTTGATGATTTACTGCCTTCTGTTCTTCTTGGGAGTGTTTGTTTCTTTTTTTTCCAATTCACCCAGCTTAGCTGTTAGTTCACTAATATGAGCTGTCACAATTTTCTTTTTGAAAGCACTTAGTGCTATGAACTTTCCTTGTAGCACAGCTTTCAATGTATCCCATAGGTTTGGGTATGTTGGGTCTTCATTGTCATTGGATTTTAAGAAGTCTTTGATTTCCTTCTTTATTTCTTCCCTGACCCTGTGGTCATCCAGTAACGTGCTGTTCAATTTCCATGTGTGTGTAGGCTTTCTGTTGATTCGTTTGCTGTTGAAGTCCAGCTTTATTCCGTGGTGGTCTGATAAGATACAAGGTGTTATTTCAATTTTCTTGTATCTATTGAGACTATCCTTGTGACCAACTATGTGGTCGATTTTGGAGAAGGTTCCATGGGGTGCTGAGAAAAAGGTGTATTCCTTTGTGTTTGGGTGAAACGTTCTGTAGATATCTGTTAGGTCCATTTGTTTCATGATCTCTGTTAGACTCAATATTTCTCTGTTTGTCTTCTGTCTTGATGATCTGTCCATTGTTGTGAGTGGGGTGTTGAAGTCTCCCACTACTAATGTGTTGTGATCGACGTGCGTTTTAAGTTTTAAAAGTATTTCTTTTACGAAAGTAGGTGCCTTTGTGTTTGGGGCATAGATATTCAGTATTGAGATTTCCTCTTGATGAATATTCCCTTTAATGAGTATATAGTGCCCTTCTTTGTCTTTCTTCATTAACTTCAGTTGGAAGTCTGTTTTGTTTGATATTAGGATGGCTACTCCAGCTTGCTTCCTGGGTCCATTTGCTTGGAAAACCTTTTCCCAGCCCTTTACTCTGAGGCAGTGTCTATCTTTCGTAGTTAGATGTGTCTCTTGTATACAGCATAAAGAAGGATCTTGCTTGCGGATCCACTCTGTAAACCTATGTCTTTTTATTGGGGAGTTGAGTCCATTGATGTTGATGGATATTAGTGACCTGGGGTTGTTATTTCCCATTAGTTTGGTATAGGTGGTGGTCCTGTGCCTCTTTTGGTTTAGTTGCTGAGGGGTTTTCTATTCCCTTTGTTTTCTTGGGTGGAGTTTTCTTCTCTGGGTTGGGATTTTCCTTCTAGGATTTTCTGTAGGGCTGGGTTTGTAGGTAGATATTGTTTAAATTTGATTTTGTCATGGAATATCTTGTTTTCTCCATCTATGTTGATAGAGAGTTTTGCTGGGTAAAGTAGTCTGGCTGGGCACCTATGATCTCTCAGGACTTGTAGTATATCTGACCAGGCCCTTCTAGCTTTTAACGTTTCTGAGGAGAAGTCAGGTGTAATTCTGATGGGTCTGCCATTGTATGTAACTTGACCTTTTTCTCTTACAGCTTTTAATATTCTTTCTTTGTTCTGTACATTTGGTGTTTCAATTATTATGTGGCGAAAGGAGTTTCTTTTCTGATCTAATCTGTTTGGTGTTCTGTATGCCTCTTGGATTTTTATTGGCATCTCTTTTTTCAGGTTTGGGAAGTTTTCCTCTATGATTTTGTTGAAGATATTTCCTGGACCTTGGAGTCGGGAGTCCTCTCTTTCCTCTATACCTATAATTCTTAGGTTCCGTCTTTTCATTGAGTCCTGATTTCTTGGATGTTGTGGGTGAGAGATTTTTTTAGCCTTCTCATTTTCTTTGGATGTTGTACTGATTTCTTCCAATGAATCTTCCATGCCTGAGATCCTGTCTTCCATCTCTTGCATCCTGTTGTTAATACTCACATCCGTAGTTCCTGTTCTCTTCCCTTGGTTCTCCACTTCCTCTTTTAACTCTGACTGTGTTTTCTTTATTGTTTCTATTTCTATTTTCATGTCTTGTATGGTTTTGTTCTTTTTGTACATTTCCTTCTCCAGCTTGCTTGTTTTTGTATGAAAATCTTTCATTGCTTTGTCCTTTTCCTGTTCAAGCTCTGTCACCTTGGCTTGGAGCTCTTTAATGATGTTGTTCCTTGTTTTGACTTGTAGAATTGTGGCTTCTTTGAATTCCTTCATCGATTGAAGTTCTTCCTGAAGGGACTCTATCACTTTCCATAATGCAGAATTGTCATCGTTTTCATGTGTTTCTGTTGGTGTGAGATCATCCGAATTGGATGAGCTAGGATAATTCTGCTTTGTTGGAGTCATATTTCCTTGATTTCTATTTTTTTTTTTTTTGACCTTTGGCCATTGGATGCCTTTAGCTGTCTGTTTTCTATGCTTGGAACCACAGTGGATGATTTGGTGCAGGGGATGAGTTACTTGGCTATCTGTCGTTGCTTGCAGGGGGATTTCAGGTTCACTGTGGTTTTAATCACCTGAGGCACTGTGAGCTGGTACAGCCTATTCCCAGGTTGTGAGTAATGGACCGGGATTGTTTCACTGCTCCCAATTCAGACTTCCCTTTTTTTTTCTTTTTTTTCTTTTTATTTATTTAATAAGTACTTTTTTTTTTCAAGTTACATCTCAGTCGCAAACCCTTCCCTATTCCCCCTTCTTGTCCCACCCTTCCACCCTCTTCCCCCCCCAACAGCTTCTCTTTTCATTCCAACAAATGGTTCTTTCTCTTATAACAGTAAATTCTATACAAAACAGCAGAATTAAATATGCCACATTTATGAGAGTTAAATGGCCCGGTGTACCTTCCCAATGTCCAGTTCATACATATTTGGCCCCTGACTTTAACCTTCTACCTTCTAACCATCTCCATGAGTTTAAAGTTCTATAACTGACTTAGCTTTCATACTAACTTGCATCACTATTATAACCATCTTCTTAGATCTAGAACGCCCTCTTGATTCCTAAACAACTCAAAATTTAGCTATGAGACTCAAGCTGTCTATTCTTCAACCACCTCAGAGAGCTGAGAAGGATAAATATATCTGATTGTATAGGAAGTGCAGGGCCTGCAGCTTCCAAAACTAAGAAATGACAAACCAGCGACTACCTGGACAGTTCCCATTTTCTCTCCATACATTCCAGCATCAGTCTTCAGCCTTTTGGTCCTGTTTCTCTGACAGACATTTATTGTAGAGCAGGGATTGTGAAGGACTAACCTACCCTGTCTTGGCAGAGCTAGGCTGTCGACTTCCCTGCTACCAAGTTTTGTCCTTTTTGGACAGCAGTCTGTCTGTCAGAGACGGGAGGAGCACCAAAGTGTTAGTGGACTTATAAATTCTAGAGTTACACGGAAAAGGGTGGTGAGGGTACACACCCTTAATCCCATCATTCAAGAAGAGTACACCCTTAACCCCAACACACTAGAGACAGAAACAGGCAGATCTCAGAGCTCAAGGTCAGCCTGATACAAAACAAACTCTAAATAAAGAAAAACTTTGATCCAGGAGTGGTGGAACACATCTTTAATCCCCTTAGATGGAAACCACAGGTCTTGGATCCCAATATTTAGAATGCAGAGACACACACATAGGATTTGGAAGGACCTAAGCTTAAAAGCTACTTACAAAAGGCCCACACAACACAAACAAATTGTCCTTTGAGACCTCAAAATATATACACTAAAGCTGGTTTAGCTCCAAAATAACAAAATAATTTCTTCTTTAAACCAGATTGAAAGATAACACTTTATATATTGTCAAAAACCAAATTTGCTTCAGGAGAAATATTAACTACCCCCCCCCCAAAAAAGAGGTTGATTGTCCCTGAGTGAGGAATAGGGCAGGGCTCTGTTCTTATCATTCCAGGAGAATCAAAGCATCCATTCAAGGAACCCAGGGACAACTGGACAACGGAAACCTCAGCAGAAATCAGAATCAGACACCAAAAGAAGACGAGTGACCCAGATGATTCAGCCTGACAGACTCCCTCAATAGATGTCTCCATCAAAAGCCTACAACTACAACAACTCAATATCGCTAAGACCGTTCAGCCCTACACAATGCTCCAGCCAGAACCTCAGTAAAGCCTGGAAGTTCAGCTTCTGCCTACAAACTCCTTAGGTCATCTAAACAGCTGAGAACAGACTTCTCTATGTTGCACTCTGAGTTATCAGCCTGTAATGGTTCTGATGTTATGGACCTGTTTGCCCAGGCACAGATTCTGTTGGCTTTGTTTGTCGTCACGAAGGCTGACAGGGTCTGGCTCCACACCTAATATGTCTGGATTTTCCAGAATACAGCTATGGTCCCAATTTCTGGTTTCTCACTAGGCTTCTCACCACAAGCCTGGTCTCTGTGCCTGATTCCCTCCCTGTCTGTGCAGCCACGGGTCTCCCTCCCTGGCTGCTCAGCCGTGGGTGCACCGAGCCTCGGATCCTCTGGCCACCTGAGTGATCCTCTTGCCCCAGCAGCTCAGCCGTGGGTGTGCAGATACCTGGCCCTGCCCATGCCTGGCTCTCTCCCCAGTTGTCCTGCCGTGTGTGCGCGGGATTCGGCCCCTCCCACCTGCCTTTGTGTTCCCGGCTTCCTGAGCTCTCTCGGAACCTCCCGCCCTCCACTTCACAAGCGGCTGCGGACCACCGCTGATCCCCCTGTTTGTTCCTTGCCAAGACCTCCACTATCTCGCAAAGTTTTTTAAGTGGGTATAAGTTCTACCTGAGGTGTGGGGAGCCCAATAGGCCAGCGATCTATCACCAAGTGGCCTCTGATTCTGCCTGCTATGAGTTGGGGTCGATCTTACCAGGCGCCTCTCCAAATGGGAATTCCCGAATCCTGATTAGCCCAATTCTAATGCTCTCTTTGCATGAGGAGAAGTAACACGGCACTTGCATATGTGACCTTTTGCCTGTAACCAAAGCTCAGGTTATTTACATGCCCCTACAGCTGGCAGAAACTACGAGAGAGCCTTTTCTCACTCCTGCCATCCTGTTTTGAGGGTTTCAGGGTCTTGAATTCACTCCATCTCACCTAGTTCATCAGATCCCCATTGAGGCATGGTCCATAAGCCCATTGCATGGCAAACAGTGAAAGCATGGTCCACAAGGCCCCACAAGAACGTATCACAAAGGCTTCCAAAGGAGAGAAGCAATTAACATCCCTATCCAGCTATCATGCCCATGATGTACAACAATGACCAGAAGGGCACAATTACCCTAGTGGCACACATATCTTGGCAGTAACCAAGATCTCTGTAATTGGATTAAAAACCCACTCAATAAGAGAGAAACCATGCTAGATACCTATTCAGTGCTAGTGGAGTCATAGTTATTACAAGAGAATCTACATCCTCTAATTTACTAAACCAGCAAAATACTTGGTTATTTATCTGCAAACATGTATTCTTATACTCACAGATAAGTGTAGTCTTCACACTTCATCAGGAAATTTCTCTTTATAAAAGACAGATACCACTACAGAAAACTATTGTAATCAAAATGCAAAGTAGTGGAACCCAGTTCCAAAGGATACATCTACAAAACACTCCTACACATAGGGCTAAGTGATTTTGCAGAAGATGGAGTAGAAAAATCGTAGGAGCCAGAGGATCAAGAAATTTTGTATAAGTTTTGTATCTCCTAGTATCTCCTAGTATATAAGAATATACACCCTTAAAATCTCACCAACATAACTCCTCAAACATGAGCTGAACAAAGATGAAACAAACATACATGTCAAACTGGACAGGAAAAAGCCAACAAGTCTTCAACCCTAAAAGAACTATAGACAACAGAGGAATTCTGAGAGTGGAAAAGGTGATCTTCCCCAAGGAAGAGAACATTAATTGGTTGTCCAGTGCCGAATAGTTAGCTATGAAAACAGACATACAAGTAAGATTACCTAGACTGAGCAGGTTATATTTAAGAATATATATATGTATATATATACTTATGCATATAGTTATACAATAAAAATTAGTGAAAAAGAGAGACCATGAGGAGTGTAAGAAGAAGTATATGGGAGGATTTTAAGAAAGAAAAAGGAAGGGAGAAATATAATTATCTAAAAATCTCAAAAAAAGCATTAAAAACAAGTATATTATTATTATTAGTCAACACAATATGACAAGTTGTTTATGATTGTTAACTATCTATACAATGCTTACTGCTTTGAAACCCTTATCCCTAAAACAGTGTTTTACACTTAGGTGATGCCACTAAATGTTCATAGAATGAAATAATGAACAGAGAAAAGATATGTTATCCAGTTAAAAGAATCACTGTTGCAATGCCAGAAAAATGTCCAGAGGTTAGCTGTGATCACACATTGTGGGTTACTGGGGAAAAAAAATCTAAAGGATAAGTACTCATTAAATAGATATGAATAAAGGATCATGGTCTAAATTATAGAAGAGCATAGCAGAAAATTAAACAATATTTCATAACTATATTCTGAATGCTTTAAAATACAATACATTCCAATAATATGTATATTATCTATGACTGTTAGAGTATTATTTTTTCACAATAGTATATTTGCTACTTTTTTGAATTTTGGTAATTTTTAAAAATTTAAATCCACTTTGAAGAAACCAATATAGATGGAATGTATTTATTATCTTATACTACAAGAAATAGATAACATTTTAAAATATTTCTTCTTATTAAATTGCAAAATAGAAGGAATTTGCATAAGAAAACACAGGTGTCCAGCGTGCAGGGTATCTAGGTAGCAGGAACTTCATTCAGCTCAGTCACTATGGAGCAATCATGAGGTTGTGCTGCCCACTGAAAAACGCAGACTGTGTCTGTGATTCTCCAAAAAATGCTGGGACTAGTCACCTCCCTGAAAAGTGCTCACGAACTTCAGGAACAGACAGTTGTGGATCCCCTCAATTCTTCCCACTGTCCCAGAAAGGGCTGTTGGGCCCAAATGGCACACAAATTCGGCCTCCTATTCATTAATCTACCCGACTTCCAGAGGTAAGCTGCTTGGACCAAGGAGGCACCAAAGTGGAACAGTCAGCCCAAGACACCCTCATATCTGTCCATCATCCCATGAAAGACTTCTGGGCCCAAAACACATAAATTTGCCCTCTTGTCCCTGAATCTATCTGACTTCTTGAGGTGAACTGCCAGGAACACTGAGACACATGGTTCCAGACACTGGTCCCCAGAGAATGCTGAGGAGATGGCTTTCCCGGAAGAACACTCCCAGTCTCCAGGAACAACTGGCCTCAAGCCCTCTCAGCTTGACCCACTGGCCTGAGAAGGGATCTTGGGCCCCTCGACACACAGAGGCAGCCTCTATCTGACTTCCTGAGTTCCAGACTCCACATTGATTTAACCCCCTCCCTGAGGAGATCACCTGGACCTCAAGATCATTAAGGTTAGACACCCTGACCCTAATCCCCTGTTTGTGGATCCAACTGAGACAGAGCCAGCAGAGGTGAGTTGTTGGCTACTCTCTGAGATCAATCGTCCAGCCCTACCCATCACCTCAAAGAGGGCAGCCATTGCCAGGAGCATTCAGCCTCTGGCCCAGGGCTCTACCTGCATTCTCAAGAGGTCCAGCAGCAAATAATAACAACCACTCAAACCCAGGGACAACCAGATTGTTAGAGGTCAGTGAAAGAACACAATCAATAAAACTCAGGTACATGTGGCACTGAAAGAATATATGTATCCTACAGCAGCAAACACTGGAGGACTTAACACACCTAAACCACAAATTAATAGACCTTAACTCTGATGTTAAGAAAATGATAAAGGCCTTAAAAGAAGAAAATAGATTCCTCAAAAATTGCAGGAAAATATAATCAATCAGGGGGAGGAAATGAGTAAGTCACTTAAAGAAATGTATGAAATAAGTAAATCCCTTAAAGAAATATAAGAAAATACAATCAAATGAGAAAAGGAAATGAATAAAACTTTTCAAGACCTGAAATTGGAAATAGAAGGAATAAAGTAAGCACAAACTGAGATAATCCTGGAGATGGAAAAATCTAAGAAAGAGAACAGGAACTACATGCTTGAGTATCACCTACAGAATACAAGAATGGAAGAGAGAATCTCATGCATAGAAGATATGCTAGAAAAAATGATACATTGGTCAAAAAAATGCTCAATCTAAAAAACTCTAATAAAAAAACATCCAGAAAATTTGGGACACTATGAAAAGACCAAACCTAAGAATAATAAGAGTTGCAGACAAATAAGATTCCCAATTCAAAGGCTCAGAAAATATCTTCAATAAAATCATAGATGAAAACTTCCCTTATCTAAAGAAAGAGATGTACATGAAAATATAAGAAGCTTACAGAACACCAAATTGACAGGACCAAAAAAGAAATCCCCCCACCACATAATAATCAAAACACTAAATATGCAGAACAAAGAAAGAATATTAAAAGTCACAAAAGATAATGACCAAGTAAAGGTAGACCTATTAGAATTACACCAGACTTCCCAACAGAGGCTGTAAAAGCCAAAAAGGCCTGTTCAGACATCAGGAAGTCTCTAAAAGAACACAGATACAAACCCAGAATACTATACCCAGCAAAACTTTCCAACACCATAGATGGAGAAAACAAGATATTCCATGACAAAACCAAATTTAAACAATATCTTGGCACAAATCCAGCCCTATAGAAGATACTAGAAGGAAAATTCCAACACAAGGAGGTTAACTGTAACCAAGAAAACACAGATAACAAATAACTCCTCTGCAGGAAAACCAAGAGAAGTGAAGCATATATACACACACACTAACTAGTATGCTAACACATAGTGTACTAGTATACTATAGCATCATACTAAGCCTATAATATGTAGAATTCAGTTTACATTAGCCCATGGTCACTTGGCGCTCAAAGATCTAGAACCATTACTGCTTAGACATATTACTGGTATCTAACAAAGTCTATAAATTTCTATATAACTTACTTATAAGAAGAATATTTATAATAAACTACAAATTACTCTTTAAATTGTTTCTTAAAATTATTACTTGTATATTATTCAGATTAATTTATAAATTTTTCATTTTCAATTTTATTTTTACTTATAAATTAACTTAGCACAAAACTAAATAGAAATAACCATGACTATCTTTGAATCATCTGCACTATTGATAGAAGTTAAGTTACCATTGTTGTTTGTGGGTTTTTAAAAATTATTTATATTGCACCATATATTAACAAGTAACTCTAGTTTATTTCTTGAGTAAATAAACATTTTGTATCTCCATGTATTGGCTTGTAATAAAGTCTATTTTATAATGAATATGTAAGAAGAATGAAAGAAATGGCTATGCAGGAAATGGTGAATTTTAAGGTGAATATTGAAAGAGAAAAATTAAGTCAAAAATATCCTACCCTGCAAGGTAATGATTTTCAGATCAGATAATAGTAAACTAAGCCAGAATACATAAATGGATGGACACCATTTGCATTCTTTCTTTTAAAAAAATAGTCTGTGACACTTTTATAAGCAACACATTTCTATTTATATGAGAAAAATAACACAAGAAGAAAGTCAATACATGTAGTGTTGACATTAATCCACCAAATCCTTATGATCTGACAAAGCAATCACACTTTGTGCTTAATTTAAGAAATTACTGAAGCCATCTAGACTAATGCTGTCATATATGATTACTTAGTCATGGGTCTTGTTGAAAACACCATTTCCTGGGAACATTTGAAAAGTAAATGCTTACCAAATGTTTTGTGCTCTCTGTTGCTTTTTTTTTTTTGCTGAATATCTTTAACTTTTTTCCACTGACCAGAAAATTACTATTCTAAATGGTATTTTTGTACTCTTAATTACTTATTATTTAGCATACACACACACACACACACACACACACACACACACACACACACACACAGGCAATTTTTCATTGCAGAAACTATTTTTTGAAGGATCCAAGATGGCAGCAGCCCATACTTTTCCCCTGCATTTTGAATGCAGGGAAAACAGCTATAACGCCACAGAGTTATAAGAAGCTGAGCAACAATCTGAGTGGTACGAACCTGCTGGGTTTCACCCAGCAACCCAGGGACCATTAAAAGTACCTGGGCAGGTCTCTCCTCCACTCTCTTGGACACTCAGAAAAACAAACCAGCAGGATCTGCAAAAGACGATGATTTTGGGAATCAGGAATGTCACCAGGAGAGGAACAGGGTAAGAGCCACTCAAATACCCAATGGGTAGCTCCGAATCCCAGAGAGGGTTACTCACAAGCCTCCTGGGCTCCCAGATCCCAGGCAGACTTTTCGGCTATTTAGCGAAGGGTTGGCGGAGCCGAAGGAATGGGATGCACTCTGAGTAGAGCTACAAGGCGATGAGCAGTGGGTACATGAAGGAAGGGCAATTCTAAGGAGAAGAAAGACAGTAGGAAAAGTGGAAAAAGAGAAAGAGAAAAATGATGGAGGTTAAAAAAAAAAAAGCTTGAATATGATGGTCGTACCATGTCTCCTATTCTACCTAGAACACAGACTCCAGCCAGCAGATAACTACCATGGAAGAGAATTAAATAGAGGGGTTACTTGGTCTGAATGTTAGGAGGACTACCTACACAATCTGGTCAGAAAAACACACTTCTTATTGCTAACTCCTTCGTAGATGACCTTTCTGGAAGCTTCAAATTCATGGTTCTAGGGAGTTGGCAAAGTTTGAAGAAATGCTAATCATGGAATACAAAATTTAAGTTGAATAAGAGGAACAAGTTCAAAGTGCCTACTGCCTAGGCTCAGTTGGCTCAATTGGTAGAGTGTTTACTGAGCATGCAAGAAATCCTGGGTTACATTCCCAATACCACATAAAACTGAGCATGATGGTACATGCATGTAGTTCTAGCACTCAGGAGGTAGAGGCAGGAGGATAAAACACAGCACACTCAAGGCAGTCAGGAATATATTAGACACTATCTCAAAAAAAAAAGAAAAGAAAAATCTATTGAATCTAATATCTATAGTAACATAATAAGACACTTGACCTTTAAAATGGTTTTGAGTTTTTCATCACAACATTTATAGTATTCATACCTAAAGTTCTGTGAATGAAACACATTTTTCCATGTCAGACAATGACAAGAAATACCTCAATCTAACTTTGCAAAGGAACAGTTTATGTTTCCTGTGTTATTCCTGAACCTGTATAAGAAAGCAAAGGCTTTGTAGATGACCAAGATAAGATTACTCATGTCATAACAACTCAGATATTAGTGTTTTTGGAGATACAGAGGCAGAAAGGGTGAGACTTAAAGAGATGTAGGGGAAATCTATCATAATGGTTTCTTAGAACTCTAAGATCTCTGGTTCATGTGACACAGGCCACCTCCTAGATTTCTGGCATGCTGAGAGTGATGGCACAGCATGTACATTCCTCCTGTCAAAGGGTATGTGGTAGCTTTTTAAAAAACATATAATACATTGAACCTTTATTTGTATAATCTATGTTCCTCAGCTGAAGGGACTGCCTACTTCTACCAAAGAGAAATGGGCTACCCCATCTGGGCCATACTATCCTGGGAAATAATCAGTTTCAGTTTTCCTAGGTGTATCTGGTTCAATATCTTAACTCCAATTACCAGATTCTTATGATTTCACTATGTGAACCATGATGCTGACATATACTGTCAGCTGACATATCTGACAATCTGGACCTCTTGAAGTTCTCCAAGATTTCAATACATTTTGTCCTTCAGCTGATTGTTTTTCACAATGTAATAAAAATAATTCTTTTTTCTTGAGTCTATCATTCTTTTTATTTAAAAAAAGAAGAGAGAGATGAAGAAAAGAAGAAAAAGTAAAGGCCACACTAGCATTGAGGATGAAATACATTTCATCCACTCTTAACATCATGATTTTAAATAAAATCTCAATTTTATCTCACCTAAGCAGAGTGAGTTACCTCACCCCACTCCTACCTACTCCCTTCCTCTTCCATGTGCCCACATTATTTGGGTGTACATCTGAAGCTTAGGTGAAGGCTAGGCCAGCGAGAAGAGCTGAGAGCCCCACCTCCACTCAGAACCCTCCCACTCCCTTAGTTTGGAACACAAAGACCCAAGCCACTGACACCACTCCCATCCCCTGCACTCCCCACTCTGGATATCCACTACTCAAATGCAAGCCACATCCATCAGAAGAATAGAGATCCCCTGATGGAACAAAGGCCACTCTGACTACCAGAGGTCCAGTCACCAACTCTGACTGAGACTCCCTGCTGAACCAAAGGTCACTCCAGCCCCTAGAAATATAGATCACAAAGAAAAGAAGATCAAAAAGGAAACAGAAACCAAGGAACAAAACACTAATCCAACAAACACAAACTCAGAAATCAGTTCCTAGACCCATATTCATCCCAAACCTAGATGTCTAGACATCAGTGTAAGAACACAATAACATCCAGAGCAATATGACACCACTAGAGCCCAACTATCCTACTACAGCAACCATAGAATACTCCAACACAGCTGACACACAAGAAAACCAACATTGTGAAGATGATAGGGGTCCTTAAAGAATGAATGATTTCCTTAAAGATATATAGGAAAATACAAACAAAAATTGGAGGAAATGAGTAAGTCCCTTAAAGAAGGTCAAGAAAAAACAAACAGGTGAAGGAAATAAAGCTGTTCTAGACATGAAAATGGAAATAGAAGCAATAAAGGAAATACAAGCTGACATAATCCTGGAGATGGAAAACTTAGGTAAGTGAACAGGAACTACAGATGCAAACACCACCAACAGAATATAAGACATGGAAAAGAAAAATCCCAGGCTTAGAAGATACAATAGAAGAAATTGATATATCCATCAAAATAATATTAAATGTAAAAAATTCTTCACACAAAACATCCAGGAAAGCTGGGATACTGTGAAAACACTAAACCTAAGAATAATAGGAATAGGTAAAGGATAAGATTCCCAGCTCTAAGGCCCAGAAATTATTTTCAACAAAATCATAGAAGAAAATTTTCCTCACGTAAAGAAGGAGATTTCTATAAAAGTAGAAGAAGCTTACAGAATACCAAATATTTGGGCAAGAAAAGTCACCCTACTGCATAATAATCAAGACACTAAACACAAAGAACAATAAGACAATATGTTAGTATTACAGCCTAATTCTCAGTGGAGAATGTAAATGTCAGAAAGGTCTGAATGGATGTCTTGTAAATTCTAAGAGATCACAGGTGCCAGCCAAGACTACTATACCCAGCAAAACTTTTAATCACCATAGATGTCGAAAATAAGATATTACATGAAAAGTCAAATACAAACAATATCTCTTTACAAATCCAGTCTTATAGAAGGTACTAGAAGGAAAACTCCAACTCAAGGAGATAAATTACACCCATGATAATATAGGAAATAAATTATTTCAAATCATCAAAATCAAAAGAAAGAAAATACACACACAATAACAACAACAACAACAAAATAACAAATATTAACAATCATTGGTCATTAATATCTTTTTATATCAATGAAATCAATTTTCCAACAAAAAGACACAGCTTAACAGAATGGATGCACAGATAGAATCTATTCTTCTACTGCATACAAAAAACACACATCAACATTAAAGATAGACATAACCTCAGAATAAAAGGTGGGAAAAGATTTCCCAAGCAAATGGACTCAAGAAGCAAGCTGGTATAGCCATTCTAATATTGAACCAAATAAATTTTCAACCAAAATTAGTCATAAAGATGGGAAAAGATACTTCATACTCTTCAAAGGAAATATCCAACAAGATGAGGTATCAATTCTGAACATCTATGCCCCAAACACAAAGGCACCACATTTGTAAAAGAAACCTTATTAAAGGTTTTAAATCACACATTGAACCCCATACAATAGTAGAGGAAGACTTCCACTCTCACCAATGGACATCCAGACAAAAACTAAATAGAGAAATAATGGAGCAAACAGATGCTATGACTCAAATGGACCTAACAGATATCTAGAGAACATTTAACCCAAACAAAAAAAGAATATACCTCTTCTCAGCATCTCACAGAACTTTCTCCAAAACAGAACGCATACTTGGTCACAAAACAAGTCTTAATAGATACAAGAAAACTGAAATAATCCCCTGTATCCTATTATACCACCACAAATTAAAGTTGGATTTCAACAAGAAAAACAAGAGAAAGCCTACAAACTCATGGAAATTGAACAACTCTCTCTTGAATTAAAAATGGGTCAAGGCACAAAGAAAGAAATTAAAGATTTCCTAGAATTCAATGAAAATGAATGCACAACTTACCCAAAATTGTGGAACACAACAAAAATGGTGCTGAGAAGTGCTCACACCCCTAAATGCCTTTATAAAGAAATTAAAGAGTGGAGGGGACAAGAACAATACAGTAAGGTCAACAAAACCAACCATTCTAGAGGCCCCTAGAGGCTTACAGAGACTAAAGCACTAACCAAAAAAAAGAAGAAAAAAGATTAGACTAGACCTAGACCCCCCCCCCCATAAAAGTATAGAGAATAGGCAACTTGGTCTTCATACAGATCCCTTAGCAAGTATGGGGTGGGGAGGTCCCAGTCATGGACTTTGTTGTTACCTGTTAGTAACATTTTAAAGGGACACTTTACCCTAGCTGAGCTGCCTTGTCGGTCTCCAGAGCAAAAGAAAGCTCTTAGCACCCATGCAACTGATGAACTGAAGGGGACTGACAAGAGGGGGCCCCCACACTGGAGGAGGATAGATGGGAGGAGGTGGGAGAGTAGGACTGGGAGGGGAGGATGGAGGGGACTATGATCAAGATGTAACTTGAATTAATAAATAAATATTTTTAAAAGACATTAAAGAGATCTCATACTAACAAATTGACAGCACACCTGAACCTCTATAATAAAAAGAAACAAACACACCTAAGAGGAGTAGACAGCAGGAAATAATCAAACTCAGGGCTGAAATAAATAAAATAGAAACAGAGAATACAAAGAACCAATAAAACAAAGAGTTGGTTCTTTGAGAAAATCAACAAGATAGACAAATCCTTATCCAAACTAACTAAAAGACAGAGAGAGAATATGCAAATTAACAAAATCAGAAACAAAAAGGGGGAAATAACAACAGAAATCAAGGAAATCCAAAGAACCATTACTTCAAAAACCTGTACTCCACAAAATTGGAAAATCTAAGAAATGAATAATTTTTTGGAAGACAAAATTTACAGAAGTCAAATCAAGCTCAGATAAACAATTTTTAAAAACCTATAACCCCTGAGGAAATAAAAGCAGTCATTAAAAAATCTCTCCTTCCCAAAAACAAAAACAAAACGCAAACAAATCAAGGCTAGACCAGACCATTTTAGCACAGAATTTCACCAGACATACAAAGAAGAGCTAGTACTAGTATTTCCCAAATACTCCACAAAATAAAAACAAGGAACATTTCCAAATTCATTTTATGAGGCCACGGTGACACTGATACCCAAAGATTCAACAAAGAAAGAATTCTAGAACAATTTCCCTCATGAATATATATAAAAATACTCAAATATGAATATAGATGAGGAAATGTCCTTGTGGTTTGGTGAGGAATCATTTGGATTTATACCCAGAGGTGGTATGGCTGGGTCTTGAGGTAGAGCTATTCCAAGTTTTCTAAGATATCGCCAGACTGATTTCCATAGTGATTCCACAATCCTGCACTCCCATCAGCAATGGAGGAGTGTTCCCCTTTCTCCACAATCTCGCCAGCATGTGCGAGTTTGAATTTTTGATATTAGTCCTTCTGACAGGTGTGAGATGGAATCTCAGAGTCATCTTGTGTTGCATTTCTCTGATGATTAAGGATGCTGAGCATTTCTTCAAGTGTCTCTCAGCCATTAGGGATTCTTCCAGACCCAGCCATACCACTTCTGGGTATACATCCAAATGATTCCTCTCCAAATCACAAGGAAGTTTCCTCATCTATGTTCATAGCAGCCTTATTTGTAATAGCTAGAAACTGGAAACAACCGAGCTGTCCCTCAACCAAAGAATGGATTAAAAAACTGTGGTACATCTACACAATGGAATACTACTCAGCTATCAGAAACAACAAAATCATGCAATTTGCAGCCAAATGGATGGAACTAGAGAAGCTCATCCAGAGTGA
Source organism: Lophiomys imhausi (assembly GCA_907164525.1). Classification (NCBI taxonomy): domain Eukaryota; kingdom Metazoa; phylum Chordata; class Mammalia; order Rodentia; family Muridae; genus Lophiomys; species Lophiomys imhausi. The sequence goes on along the minus strand of CAJQZJ010032315.1, from coordinate 144,101 downwards.
GCTAACACAGACTCAGATGGATGCACATGGCATCTATTCACTTACAGTCAGATTTTAGCCATATAGTACAAGATAACTATACTACCGCCAATGCATAAAAGGGAACATGAACATAGACTTTTTTTTTTCCCTGTGAGACACTTTTCCATATTGGTACTGCCTTGTATGTCTTCAGTGTATGAGGAGGCTCTTGGCCCTAATATGACTGCTGAACTGGGGTGGAGGACTGTTATGTAGGGACACTCAACTCCAGAGGAGTGGGATAGAGGGGATAGGGGGTAAAGGGTGGGAGGGTGGGAGTGGGAGGGTTTGAAAGAGGACACTGTGATGGAGATGTAACCTGAAGTAATAAATATTTTTAAAAAGAAAATAGATTTGCTTCTACACAAAAACAAACAAACTGATTGATCAGTGGAATAGAATCGAAGACCCAGTTGTAAATCCATGCACCTATAGACACCCAATTTTTGATAAAGAGGCCAGAATTATACAATGGAGGAAAAAAAGCAGCTTCAACAAATGGTTTGGAACAAATATACAGGGAAAACCCTATAGATTTATCTGCATGTAGAAGAATGCAAATAAATCCATACCTAGCACCTTGACAAAACTCAAGTCCAAGTGGATCAAAAACCCAACATAAAACCAGATACACTGAACCCAAAAGAGAGAATGTAGGGAATAGACTGCACTGGCACAGGAGAAAAACTACCAAAACAAAACATCAATAGTATAGATACTAAGATTCACAATAAATTGAGACCACATGGAAATGAAAAGCTTCTGTAAGGCAAAAGGCACCATCAATAGGACAAAACAGCAGCCTACAGAATGGGAAAATATTTTATCAACTCCACATCCGACAGAGGGCTAATTTCCAAAATATATAAAGACTTCAAGAAACTAGACCTCAACAAACAAAATAGTCCATTTGAAAAATGGGGTACAGATATAAACAGATAATGGGAATTCTCACATGAGAATCTCAAATGGCCAAGAAGCACTTAAAGATAAGTTCAACATCCTTAACCATCAAGCAAATGGAAATCAAAGCTACTTTGATATTCCACCTTACACCTCTCATAATGGCTACGATCAAAAACACAAGTGACAGCTCATGTTGGCAAGCTTATGTGAAGCAAAGAGAACACTCCTTCATCTCCGGTGGGAGTGCAAACTAGTATGACCACTTTGCTAAGAAATATGGCAGTTTCTCAGTAAATTTGGAATCCATGTACCTCCAGACCCAGCTATACCTCTCCTGGGCATATATGAAAAGGATGTTCTATCCTACCAGAAGGACACTTGCTCAACAATGTGAATAGTAGCTTTAATCATAAAAGCAAGAAACTGGAAACAACCTAGATGTCCCTCAACTGAAGAATGTTTATGGAAATGTGGGTAGATTTAAACAATGGAGTATTACTCAGCTGTTAACAAACAACATCATGAAATTTGCAGATTTCAGGATGGAACTAGAAAAAAATCATCCTGAGTGAGGTAACCCAGACACAGAAAGACAAAGATGGTATGTACTCATTTATAAGTGGATATTAGCTTTAATGTAAAGAACAACCATGCTACAGTTCACAGACCCAGAGAGACTGAGTAGCAAGGAAGGCTCAAGTGGGAATGTGTGAATTTCCCTGGGAAGGGAAAGCAGAATAGATATTGCAGTGGACTGGGAGCAAGTGAGGATGTGAACAGAAGGGATCAGATAAGGGAGAGAATATTGAAAGAGACAAGTGGAATTGGGGTCATTTCAGGGGTGAAGTAGAAACCTACTGCAATGAAAACCCCCAGGAATCCACAAGAGTGACCCTAGCTAAGACTCCTAGTAAGAGGAGATGGAACTTGAACTGGCCATCTCCTGTAACCAGGCAAGACTTCTAATGCAGGGATTGTGACACCAACCCAGCCACAAAACCTTCGAACTGTAATTTGTCCTGCCTACAAGATGTACTGTGGTAAAGGTGGCACAGAAATTGGAGGAATGGCCAACCAATGACTGGGTCCAGCTTGAGATCCATGCCATGAGTGGGAGACCACCCCAGACATTGCCTGGAGGACCAGGAATCAGTCTGGATAGCTCAGACACCTAGGACAGAAATAAACACAACCTGCAAAAAAAAGTCAATAAAATTATTCCTAATGATATTCTGTTATACTCGTAGACAGGAACCCACTTGAGCTTTCCTTGCTACTCATCAGTGTCATCAGAGAGGTTTCACCCCATTTCTGATGGAATGCAGAGACCCACAGCCAAATATTAGGTGGAGATAGGAGAATCCTGCAGAAAAGGGGAGGAAGTATGGCAGGAGCCAGAGGGGACAAGGACACCACAAGAAAACTCACAGAATCAACTAGCTTGGGCTCATAGAGGCTCACAGAGACTGAACCAACAATGAAGGAGCCTGCATAAGTCTATCCTAGGTCCTCTGCATATATGTTATGGTTGTATTACTCAGTCTTCTTGTGGGACTCCTAACAGTGGGAGGGGGTAATGTCTCTCACACTTTTGGTGGCATTTGGGACCCTTTTCCTCACACTGTATCACCTTGCCCAGCCTTAATATGAGAGAAGGAACATCTTGATATGCCATGTTTGATTGATATCCCTGGGAGGCCTGCCCTTCTCTGAAGAGAAATGGAGAAGTGGATGGGGGAGGGGGCACTTGAGGAAGAAGGAGAAAAAACTGTGATTGGGATGTAATATATGGCGGGGGGGGGGAGCTAGGGCTCATAAACTTTTGTGCTGCTAATCTGAGTCACAAGAGATGCCTGAAAAGAGACACTTGGATGGAATGGAGTCTTGAAGGAGCAACAGGATCAGCCTCAGGGGACTCAACCCCAAGCAACATTTCAGAAGCATATTTATTGACTGTTACACAAATGCTATTTTTAGAGTGAACCAAGTTCCTCATATAGAGCCCTTGATCTAATCTTTGTGTTTCTTGAATGAACACATCACCTCTGCAGTTTCCAGCCTTTATTGGCACTCTCTGAAGTACTTGAAAGTGTAGGACTTCCTGGATTACTAAGAGAGCTCACCAAGAGCACTAAGGCTATAAAGTTCCCTCAAAAAAATAACTTATAAACCACAGAAAACAATTACTATTTCCTACAATGATTTTTTTCAAAACCTAAGTACATCTAAAGATGATTACTTCATTCTGATGTTTAAGTTGTAAAGGTCAAGAAATGGATTCCTGAACCCAAATGTGGGGTGACTGAAGAATCACCAGGAACTCAAGAATGTTGCAAAATGCAAGAGGATTTTATTGGCCATCATGCTGGGGTCATCCTCACAGACTCTCCATGCAAGGAGAGGGAGGAGACCCCAAACAGAATTTCACTTCAGGTTAAACATGTTTCAACAAGGCAGAATCAAGCATCATCAAACAATAGTACTTTGGTTAGCATAGGTGACCTAGGAATAAAGTGGGGATTTCCAAACTCATGACCATTGGCAACCTGTGGTTTCTGTTGTTCTCTCTGTTGTTCTGGGAACTGGCCATACCCAAGCAGGAACTTGGAATCCTGGTAACAGTTAGAGCTTCCAAGCTCTGGGGGTAGTATGTGATAGATTCTGGGGAAAGTTGACCTGCAGCTCAGGGCCTATTCAAAATTCCCAGGCTTCTAAAGCCTAACTAAAGTTTGGTCAAGTGAGTTTGGTCCTAACAATGTCACATACAATGACACTACTAAATTTCCCATCACACTGCTACAACTGCCCAGGGCTCAGAATGTAGAGCAATTGGGTGCTTCACACACTCAAAACCATGTAGAATTCTTTTTGCAGTTTTTCACTGAATTTAACAAGTACTCAACTAAGCAAAAATTGTATTCAATCTCAAAAATAAAAAATATTTTTTCAAACGTTCTCATCAGCCCCAAAAAATAGTTTTGCAATAAACTGTTTCATTTGGCTTTTAATCTGTATCAAAATTAGATGTTAAAAAATTTACCACTTCCTAACTGGATCCCTGTATTGCTGTGGCCACAGACTAATGCACCAGAAAGTGGTTTCCATTTTCCAGAGCTCCTGTTACAAACATGACTGCTCTGCTGCAACTTTCCAGAGCTTTCCCCCAACTCCATACTTGGCCTGATTGTTTGCAGCCTGCTCCTTTGGTTACCAGTGAATGTCAGCCCCAGAACTCAGCTCTCCAGTTGTTTGTAAGACTGATTGCATAAAATCTTCTTAGAGCAGATTTAGGATCTGTCATTGCCTCAACAGTTTGGTTTCCAGGCTACAAGTACAATAGATTTACAATGTACATGACTTGAACTGGTGAAAATTCATGTAAGTGTACAAAATATATTGTGATTGATACACTGTGGCCTTTCTGAAAGAGCTGAATTTCATTCATATTCCATGATATCCTCCAGGAAAATAAACAACTCTTTCAGTTGATGAATTTGTGGTTGGTTCATTCTATTAATAGTTTTGCTGCATTTATTTGCCCTCTTAGTTTCAGTGATTTCTTAGTAATTTAAATTGGACATTACTACATTTCAAGTGAATAATTTCCTTGATGAACCTCAGATTTTAGCTTATATAATTGAGTTGCATTGGAGATGCAGTTGTGGATATCAGTGTACCTACTTAAGAGGCCATTGTAGGAGAAGATAATAGAAATGAGAAGCTATTTTGGTGTGGGAAGGAATATCACATCCTAGGAACTTGCAAAATTGATGGTGTAAAAGGATGTTTTAAAAACGCAAAAATTGATGGTTTTACAATATCTGAAAAAAAATTTCAGTTTTCAAAAATCCAAATAAACCTGGGTGAATTAAGAAGAGATCCCTAAGTAAGCATTTTGTTGTATTTTTATTATATATTTCTTTTTTTAACCTCATTGTAGCAGTTCTTTGGGAAGTGGCAGTACAGTTATTATGATCTAGACAGTGTTGCTCAATCAAGGATCAGTGGAAGCTATGATTTGTGCTGTCCATGTCACACAGAGAAACACAGATAACCCTGATTGTAATTACCTTGTGAACATGGAGGGGAAACATAAAGTAAATCTAGGATATCAGACACTCCAGATGTTGATCAAGAAATATTATCAAATATCAGCTGAATTAAAAAGATATGTGCTACATGTTAAGTTGCATAAATCTCATAACAGATTGGGGAAGAGGTATCCCATGTGTAGTTTCTCTCTTTCATTTATTGTGCAAATATAATTCTCTTATTCAGAGTTGTTGCCAAATTTTGATTGATTCTATTCCAATACAGTAAATTTATGCTAAAATAGACCTATAACTAACTAAAATTTAAAATGTTAATAGTGCTTCAGAATAACTTTTTAAAATGATATAGTATAACCAACTTACATAAGAAATTTATTATTTATAAACATCATATATTTTAACAAATTTCAAAGGTTTAACCAAAGCAATATTCTAGTAACAAAAGAACTTAAGAACCACAAGCATAGAAAATTGTAACATGACAGTCTCCACTTTACCTCTCTTCACCTAGCATCCCTTCTCCTATGGGTGACTACCTTTTTACCATTTCTATACTAAATTTTAAATATATATATATATATATATATATATATATTTATGTATGCATTCCTACATGAATTTATTTACAGCACTTTCACATAAAATTTTTATTCTATATCATTAATCTGTCTTTTATATCATCATATCAGGAAATTAAGGATAAAATGTGTATTAACAATGTTATGTCACAAACATAAACACAATTGAGAAGCATTTTTTTTTTTTTTTTTTTTTTTGGTTTTTCGAGACAGGGTTTCTCTGTGTATCCTTGGCTGTCCTGGACTCACTTTGTAGACCAGGCTGGCCTCGAACTCACAAAGATCCGCCTGCCTCTGCCTCCCAAGTGCTGGGATTAAAGGCGTGCGCCACCACCGCCCGGCCGAGAAGCATTTTAATAAGGTCCTCATATACAGTGTAATTCATCCATGCAGTTCCCCTGCAAAATTCCTACAAACAGCTCACATGTAGATATGTGTTGTTTCCAACATCCACACCTTAGTAAGAAGTGAATATGTCTCCAAAATTTCTTGTTTAAAAAGAGAACTTTCAATTTTACTTTTGCTGATGCGAATACATAATCCAAATGAAGCAAATTATTCATTATTTCCAATGTAGCCTACCCACAGAAAACAGCTTAATTTTCCTCTTGTATTACTTTCCTTTTTTTAAATGGTAACTTTATTTATTTGTTTGTTAATTTGTTTATTTTGGTTTTCTGAGACAAGGTCTCTCTACATAGCACTGACTGTACTGTCCTATGTCTCACTACACAGATCAGTATCTTAGGCTTGCTATTGTTGTGAAGAGACGTCATGACCACAGCACTTCTTATAAAGGAAAACATTTAACCGGGGTTTGCTTACACTTCAGAGATCATTATCATCATAGCAGGAAGAATGGCATCACACAGGCATATGTGGTGCTGGAGAAGGGGCTAAGAGTTCTAAATCTAGAACAAGAGGCAGCAGGAAGAGCAGAGACTCTGGGCCTGGCTTGAGCATATGAAACCTCAAAGGCCACCCCCACAATGCTCCAACAAGTCCACACCTACTCCAAGACCAGACCTCCTAATAGTGCCCAGCTGATTTCTTGACAGGTCATCACAGCTGTCTGCATTGCTGAGAGTCTTTTTTAAATTCTACAGCAGTATATTAGTGTCTTGTATTTCTTTAGTGAATTAAAACAAGATCCCACCAGAGTTCCACTTTTTAGACAGTTACAAAGGAGTTACCAAAATGATTAAAAAAAAAAAAGAAAACCATAGAGATTTCATCTTTAATGTGCTATCAAAGGAGAGAAAAGCCAAAAAGAGGCAATCATTCCATGGCATACAGCAACAATCTCTTTCATAATAAAAAATGAAATACCATCTAAGCATGATCCCAGCAATCGAGAGGCAGTGGCAAGTAGATCTCTGTGACATCAAGGCCAGCCTGGTTTACACAGTGAGTTCAAGGATAGCCAGAGATAGATGTCATCTCAAAAATAATTAGTTAATTAGTTAATTAATAACCATGAGTGCATATATTAGCCAAAAGAAATCAGAAAAGCCATGTCAGCTAAAGATTTTTCACATAAGTGAATGTTTTCACTTGACAATATGTAATGTTGTAAGAAACAAGTAAATTTGGGGCTTAGCACCTAATGCTTCCAGGAAGGACTTGAAATCATTTAAAACAAGACAACATGATAAAGTGGTCTATCAAAAGAATTCATCTTTATCGATGGAATTTTAAAGACAAAAATAAAACTGGTGTTTAAAAAAGTTAAGAAAGCCAGTTTTCCTGTAGAAATGCTGTGGGGCCAGCTTCCGCTTGAAGTTACACTGTCTGTAGGAGTGCTGTCCTATTATGTGTTAGGGTGGGAATACAGAATGTTCCCTCCACCAGTTGTGTTTTGAATCTTGGTCCCCAGCTCTCCTGGGGCTATTGTGAAGGCTGGGGAGCCTTCAGGAGGTATAATCTGGCTGGTGGAAGTGTATCACTAGACACAGTATCATACATGCTCCGATGCCTGTCTCGTTCTTTCTTTTCCCTATTGTACACTACATGAACAAGCCTCCACAACTCATGCTCACTACTACCATGATCTGTACCATGCCTTCCCAGCTGTGCTGGTGTGTGCCATCTGAAACCATGAGAAAGCCAAATCCTCCCTTAAGTCATTTTTGTCAGAATGATGCAGAAATTATTAACATACTAGGTGCATGCAGCATAGGACACAGCCCCCAAGAATCTTGATAAGGGCTACATTACCCCACAGATAAGATTTCCCTCAGACCATCAGAGAATCAGGGCCCTGCACAAAGTGAAATGACAGTAACTTCTGCTATGCCCTATATAAATAATTCTCTGGAAAAATTTGACAGACCAAGCTCCAGAGATCTTGAAGAGAATGGAGCCCTGCCAACCAAGAAAGCATACTAATTTGCTCTGAATCTTTAAAATGAGAGAAGTATAATATTTTCACATAAACATTGTGGGTCACATATGGTCCAATGGTGAAGTATAAACAAGATGAGGAAATTAAACTCAGATAAAAGGAGAACATAAATATGCCACTTTTAATGGTAAGCACAGCTGCCTCTGGCTTTAAACTATTTGAAGCAATCAGTCTGAGATGATGGAAAGATTTATTTTAGAAAAAGCAAAATTCCAAAGTAAGTTTTTGACAATAACTTGAGTCAAACCTTCAGAGGAAAATGTATGTGTGCTTTTGTTTTTAAATAATTGGATACAGGCTTCAAATTCCCTAAGTGAATCTATGTACATATGAGAAAAATGTCTAATGGAAAAGACAAAGCCTCCATCCAATTCTGACCTTCCCATTGCAGGCCAACTTCAGGTGGGTACTTAGAATATCTCCTGAAATTTGTGAAGGACTACTCCTTGTACCTATTGCTTCACTGTTGCATGGCTTTAATCAATTTCAACATTTATAAAAGTGAAGCATTGGATCATGAACTTGCCACATAATAAGTTTTTCAGTTTAAAGAGCATAGGAATTTCCATGAAAAACTTCATTGATTGTAAATTAGTGTGAGGGGGTTATATACACTGTATGATCTAATACTCTACTTCCAAGTAACCAATAGCAGTCAGAATTCTAGAAAGAATGCCCCTTTGTTGTTATGGTGTTGATGAACTATCTTATTCTGGTACTTTAGAAGAGGGTAGTGGTGTGACTCATTGGGCAGAGGATGCAGTTTGTATTTAACACAATAACATTTTAATTTCTATTGATTAGATTGATTAATATTCTGGTGCTGTGGGAAAGTAAATGTTTTCTTTCCTCCAGAAACAATTGCTTGGTGTTGACTCAGCTTCTGGGAAGTTGCATCCAACAATATGGCTGTAGTTAGTTTCAATATAGTTGAAGTCATTCATGTGGAAAATTTTCCATTTAGCAATTACATGCACAAAAAACCTTGGAATACCTAAGTGGTTCAGTAAATTAACAACCAAATAGAGTGTAGTGAGAGAAACAGAGATAGTCTTTGTGTGATCAGTTATTACACCAATGCAGTATTTTCCTGACACCAATGCAGTATTTCCCTGAAAATAACCAATCAAGAGAATCTTATGGGAAGGCTCAAAAGAAAAAAAATCTGTAGATTTCTACACTCTAAAATGGACCTATTTTAAACCTTTGTTTCCAGTCCCACAGGACAGCACAGATAAAGGACTGTTTCTTTTGTGCTGGACATGAACATTACCATCTTAAAGAAAATAAGCTATGAGGACCTGCTGCATGAGAACTTAACAAGATTTGGACTGTTAACATTGCCTGGGAAGAGGTGGAACTGATCAGGAGACTCATGATTAGACCCTCATGAGATACTCTCTTCCCCAAGTTTATATAAGAGGTGGACAATTGCCTGGGATGGGATTCTTTTTGTTTGTGATTTTTTGTTTTTGTTGTTGTTTTTCAACATTTATTTATTTCTTCAAGTTTCATCTCAATCACATTCTCCTCCCTCCTACCCTCTTCCCCCTCACCCTCCTGTCTGCTTTTTTTTTAATTTAAGGTGTATCTTTTATGCCCCCCCAACAGCTCCCCCTTTTAGTCCAATTAAAGGCTCTTTTTCTTGTAACAATAAATAGAATACAAAACAACAAGAACAATTAGGCAACAATTATGAAAATTACAAGGTATAACATACATTCCCAATGTCCAGTCTATAAGTATTTGGCAACTGATATTAATATTCTATTATCTATCTATCTCAAAAAGTTATAATGTTTTTACATAACTCAGTTTCCATCCTAACTTGCATTACCAACTTAAAAGCATCTTCTTAGACCTAGAACATCCTCTTAATTCCTAAACAACTTAAAACTTAACTGTGAGACTATAACTATTAGTCTTCATCAGAGACCTGAGAAAGATAATTATATTTGAATAAATAGGAAATGCAGAGCAAGCAGCTTCCAAGACTAAGAAATGACAGACAACTGGTTGCCTGGACAGTACCCAATTTCTCTCTATAATGCTGGAGGATCTATCTTCAGCCTTTTGACCCAATATCTCTGACAGACATTAATTGTAAAGCATGAATTATGAAGGACTTACCTACCCTGTTTTGGCAGAGCTAGGCTGTCAACTTACTTGTTTCTAAGTTTTGTCCTTTTTGGACAGCATTCTGTCTGCAGTTGAAGCAAGGAATTTTTCTTGCACAGTGACAAGCTTGCCACTAATGCAACCATCTCCAAATGGAGATTCTTCAATGCTTACCATCTACTTGGAGTAGAATGGGGAGTGCTCACATGTCTTCATATCAAAAAAATCTTAAGTTAAGAAAACATCTTTAAATGCCATATTCTATAGATCTCTTGGGGTTTTTGAAGACCACCTATCTGTCTCTGTATATTTGAATAAGCAAATGTTTGTCTCTTAGCAACTTGATTTCTGATTAACATAGAAAACCTCTGTGTACACTACAATAGTACCTAACAAAATGACAAGTTTGAATGACTGTCAATTTGCATTTCTTAATTATGCTAAATAGTTTGTGACAGTTGCCATCAAAAGGCCAAAACTTCACATTGCATTTTTAAGAATTACATAGCATAGGCATAATACCTTAAAAAGAGTTAAACTTAATTTTGTATCAATATATAAAGATTTATACCAATGTAGCCAAATATAACCTTAATTTTGCATCCATATACAAAGATATAAGGGCAGATTCAATAATCTACCCCTTTTTCTTTATCATTCCTATGTCATATCTATAACCCTTTTTTTCTTTTCAAGTCTTTTTCCACCCTACATAAGAGAGAAAGAAGGATAGAGAAAAGAAAAGAGAGAAATCCTTGAGTCTAACCTCCTAAACCTTGTTTAACAAGACCATTTAACAACTTTTAATCAATCCCCCTAAATAACAACAAACATCTATAATCCATCAAATGCCAAAAAAAAACCCCACCCACCCCACCTTCTGGGAATAGGACGTTGCTCTCTTTAAATTGCTTCCTGCAGATTTGGATATAGAAAACCTGTTTGAGGGTCCAAATAAGAATGGAAAAAAATGGTTAAGCAAGTTAACAGTAACATTTGTTGTCCAGTCTTTTTTTTTTTTTCAATTTTTTAATAATTTATTTTTTATTTCTTCAAGTTACATCTCAATCACAATCCCCTCCCTACTCCCCCCTCCAGTCCTACCCTTCCACCCTCCTCTCCCTCAGCCCCACCATCCTCTTCCCTTCTTTTTTTTTTTTTTTTTTTAGTTTAAGGTATTTATTTTCCCCCCCAAAAGCTCTCCCTTTCAGTCCAAATAATGGTTCTTTTTCTTATAACTATAAATACAATACAGCCTAGCTCTGCCAAGACAGGGTAGGTAAGTCCTTCATAATTCCTGCTCTACAACCAATGTCTGTCAGAGAAATGGGGCCAAATGGCTGAAGATTGATGCTGTAATGTATGGAGAGAAAATGGGAACTGTCCAGACAGCCACTGGTATGTCATTTTTAAGTCCAGTCTTTTTGTGCTCAGCGATTTAAATGTCCTGAGAAGTTTGTAGTCAGAAGCTGAACTTTGGGTCAGCAAGTTCAGGGCTTTACTGAAGTCCTGGCTGGAACAGTCTGTGGGACTGAACATCATCATTTTGAAGTTTTTCTGGATGTAGATTTTTGCAGAAACAGCTATTGAGGCAGTCTGGGAGGCTGGATCATCTGGGCTACTTGTCTTGTCTTCTTTGGTGTCTGGTCCCTTTTCTTCTGAAGTTTCAGTTGTCCAGTTGTCCCTGAGCTCCTTAGATGAATGCTTTTAATCTCCTAGAAAGATAAGAACAGAACACTGTGCTAATCCTAACTCTGGGGTGCTACTTTTTTTTGGCAGGTAATATCTTTCCTAGAGCAAGTTGGGTTTTTTGACAATATATCTTTCAATTGTGATTAAAAAAATTCTTTTGATGTTTTAGAACTAAACATACCTTTTAGTGTATATATTTTGAGATTACAAAGGAAAATTAACTCTGAATTTCAGCATGCCTTTTGTGAGCACCTTTTAAACTTAACTCATTGTAAATCCTGTGTCTCCTCTGCCTCGCAAGTGTTGGGATCCCAAGTGTTGTAAATCCTCTGCCTCCCAAGTGTTGGGATCAAAGGCATGCATCTCCCAATTCTTGGGATTGAAGATGTGAACCATCACCTCTGGATCTAAGTCCTTCTCTACTTGGATCTTCCTCTGTGTCAGGCTGGCCTTGAACTCTGAGATTTGCCTGCTTCTGTCTCCAGTGTGTTGGGATTAAGGGTATATGCCTCTTAAATGTTAGGATTAAAGATGTAAACCATCACCAGCCTGTTCATGGTAACTCTAGAATTTAGAAGACAACTAACTCTGCAGTAATCTGCCTATCTCTGCTGGGATAAAAGTCATGGGCTAACACTGCCCTGCTCACATATTTTATATTAGCTCTAAATTACTTCAATTCTAAGAGATTGAGAGAACCAGTTTGAACTGTAGCAACCCTTAATTTACTTACAGTATTTAAATCTCTTAACTGTATTTTTAATATCAAACACCAAAAATATCCTTTATATATAAGAAGAAAACTTATAATCTGATATCCAAGAGTGTGTGAGCTATGTGGCAACCTGAAGTCTGACATTCTAACCTGAAATTAAGACTATTTTTCCTTTCATGCCAGTAAAGCAAGTATTCCTTTGGTAAATTAACATTTGAAACTTTTATTTTTTATTTTTATTATATTTTTATGCTTAGCTACCCTTTTTAAAAATAATTTGTTTTTTCAAGTTATGTCTCAATCATAGTCTCTTCCCTCCTTCCTTCCTGGTCCCTTCCTCCCTCCCTCTTCTGGAGCCTGCTAATAAGACCAGGGGTCATTGGCCAGGGGAGTGAGGATTGAGAAATTAAGAAATAAAAGCTGAGAAAAGAATTAAGATATTAATAACAAATATTAAGAGACAAAGCATGGGATCAAGAGGACTGCTATTAACTCTTGCAACAGCAGCAGCCCAGTTTATTGTGCAGCAGTTTTTAAAAGTCCAGCAAACAAGTTATGTTCAGTACAGAGAAATTTGATTCAGTTTTCATAGCAACACAATCACAAAGGCAGGGCACACAGTTCTATTGACTACAATTAACTATCAATCAACTAAATACTCCTATAATATCCCCCATTCTGTTCCAAGAAGACTCAGTAGCCCGAGATACAAGAGAAATAAGAAAGTCAGCATGTAAAAATGCATTCATGTCAAAGGGCTCAGGAAGCATGTTGTTAGAACATACTGTCATTGTATAGAGAATTTGAAGTCTATCAAGCAAATCAGACTGAGAAAGTGAATCCAGTCATTATCAGTCTGAGAAGGTGAAGCCAGCCAAGCCAGTCATTACCAGACTGGGAAAAAATTCTCTCAGGGAAGCTTTCCTAAAATCCACATGGCTACCAATATTCCACCTTCCTTTTCTCCCTCCCTCCCTCTTCTTTTTTCAGTACTCTCCTTCTCCTCAGATGAGGTGGGCCCCCACATATCATAATCCCTCAGATCATCAGCCATGTGAGGGCCAAGAGCCTCCTATTGTACTTGATATGATACCCCATCTAGGGTGAGGTGTTCTACTAACCTGCAACAGGTTCCATGATTCACTGGTGGGTGGAGTTTTTCATAGGATAGACATGCTAGATTCTTATCTGTTTGGGTCTGTGGGTGGTAGGATGGTTGTCCTGTGTTATATGGTTAATATCCATTTATAAGAGAATGCATATCATCTTTCTGGGACTGAGTCAACTCACTTAGGATGAGCTTTTCTAGATCCATTCCATTTGGTTGTGAATTTCATGATTTCCTTGTTTCTGATAGCTGTGTATTATTCCATTGTTTCATTGTGTAAATGTACCACAGTTTTTTGATTTTTTTGTTTTTTTGTTTTTTAAATGGGATGGGATTCTTAGTTGTATAGTTTACTTTGGGTGAGATTCTTTCATGGTATCACTTCTTGTAGGTTTCAGGTTTCATGGTATCACTTCTTTGTAGGAACCTTCACAGTTTTCCGAAGCTCCTAATGTTAAAATGGCTTTCTACAATGATGATGAATTTGGGTTTTTCAAATTGCTTCATGGGGATTAGTTGGACATATTACAAGGGCATTTCATGGAAAAGGCTGACTCTAATTCATCACAAATTTGAAGAAAAATATAGTAGCCTGAAACCAAAATATTATATACTATAACAATGAAAAAACATCTTAACATGCCAGTCACCTGGTTCATCCAGTCAGTTGTGTGGGGGGGACACACAAGAAGATGCCTTAGTACATTTCTGTAGTGAAGAAATTAAGAAATCTTCTTGGTGAGTTTCTCCCAGTCCATACCCCAGACATAACATGTCCCTTAGTACCCCTGAAAACTCTAGCCCAAGGACTGTTACTTTCTGTATATATCAAATCTTTCTTTCTATAGACATTGTGCATGTTGGGAATCATATCTCTGGTACAAGGATCATTAACACATTTTAAAATTAAGAGTTTGTCTAACTACATTAAACTACTATGCACTATATAAATAAAATTAAATATTGTCAGTGTCTGTTCTTTAATAGCATACAAGTATATTTTAAAAAATTCAGAGTTCCTAAGCTAGAATTTCAAGAAATACACTCCCTAGCTTTTGCCTAAAAGTCATGTGTGCAAGATTTTTCTTATTCCCCCATCATAGGCTGATTGCAACCCTCCTAAAAGTGGTAGGCTCAAATGACAAACATGTCACAAGAGTATTAAATACAAGCAAAAAGACAGAGAAAAAAAGATTAACCTCTGTAATATTAGAACATAAACTAAAGAGGTCATCCCAGAAACTTTTAAAAAAGTGGAGTCTCAAGATATTAATTACTCAGGGGTTCAGAAAGGCCTTCAGATAAGAGTATTCATTCTTCTCTGAATTCATTCATTCAGTGTATCCTGAGGAGAAGGATGCACAACAAGTGATTCCTGTTTTGGGTTGTTGGGAGATGCGTGAGAACAGTGGGGCTCAGAGTGAGCTCTGGGGCTGGCAGGGTCAGCATCATATATGAACTTAGTACATATAAAAATCTTTTCCAGACCCTACGCTGGGGCTCAGCACATTGGATTTTAACAAAATCTCCAGTTGGCTTTGATACATGCTCTAGTTGACAACCACTAGATTATAAAAAAGCTACATGTGAAGGGATGGGGAGATGGACTCGTGGGTAGAGAGGTCTTGTTGTGAAAGTATGGGGACCTATGTTTAGGTCCCCAGGATTCACATAAAAGCCAACCACTGTAGTATGTACCTGTAATTCCAGTGCTGGAAGGTTATATACAAAAACAAAGACAGGAAGATCCTGAGGCTTGTTATCCAGCAGGTCTAGCTAAAATAGTGAGTTTCAGGCTCAGTGACAGATCCAATCTCAAAAATATAAGGTAAAAAAGTGATAGAAAAAAATAGCCAAAGTAAACTTCCAACCTCACAATATAACACACACACACACACACACACACACACACACACACACACACACACAGGAGTAACTCACATGCAGTCAAATGTGTGTGTGTATTGTTTAAAGGACTGGAAATCAGCCATTACTTTTTGTTGAAGCATTTAATTCATAGTGTGTGCATGTCACTAAGAAGATGGGTAGAACTTAATCCCTAATTAAAGATAACACTGTTATCAAAGAATGTATTCATCAAATGTATCACCAATATAAGTATAGAATTATAATGTTGGGTATTTACTTCTTATTGGGATGAATTTACATAAAATCTTCCATAATTCAATTCACTTATTTAAGTCATGGCTTTCATTTATTTTCATTGGTTTATCTTGAAGGAAAAGTTCATTCTGCAGGTCAATGGGACTCGAACTGAGACTATCTTCAGGGCTATCTTTGCAGGAGTGGTATCTGAATTCTTTGTTTCCAAATAGTCAGCAGAAGCAAAAATAAGAGTGAATAAAAACAAGAATGTTCTAAAAATATGCAGCATCTACATTCAAGCTGAAATGTCTCCAGATTTTGGCTTCAACCTCTTACATTTACCAAACTTCATATGTAGTTCTCCCTTCGTAGAGAAAATAACAGTCCACAGACTTCATGTTCTGTTGGTCAACTTAAAAACTGATCAAGAATAGCAATAATAAGAATATTGTCAGAAATATGAAATTACTCTCACCTTGTCATGAAAGTTATTAGCAGTTTTTTTAATCACCTTTTCTCCTCTCAGTTTTAGAACATTCTATAGGTATATGGCTTAACCACTGCCTGCACAGGCATTGGCACCATCCACTGAAACTGATTCTCATAGAGCCACTCAGTCCTACATCAGCTGGTGGCTGTCACTTGTCAGAGGGTTTCAGACAAGTGAGGCTGAGTAATTTACCTTCAAGAAGTATAGTATCCAATGTCAGATGGATCTCAGGCTAAAAACACTGTGGACTATTTCACTCCAACAGATTTCTGCCTGCTCTGTAGAGTGACTCTGTTCTTATCCTTGGCTGCCTGAATGGCAAGAAAAGCTTGCTGGAAGGTGGTTTCCAAGAGCTGCTGTCCTCAGCTCACCCCCCAGCTCTGTTCTGCTCTGCTGATACAGTGAGCATCCCAGCCTAGTGACTAGGAGACAAACACCAGCATTACTTACTAAGCCTAGTCACTAACATATCAGATGATTTTTTAAAGTTCAGCCCCACCCAACCAGCCTTCTCTGATGAAAGGCCAGTTGAGGTCACTGTATGCAGACATCTCCCAGCTTCAGTTCATTCTCAGAGCCTCTTTATACAAGTATTTTCTTTTATTTCTTTGAATGGCTGCAATTCAGATTATCATAATCTTTGAATTGATAATTCCAACAAGTTCCCAGTATTCTTTGCAAACAGAAATGTATTTTCTTTTCTTTTTTGGTTTTTCGAGACAGGATTTCTCTGAATATCTCTGGCTGTCCTGGACTCGCTTTGTAGACCAGGCTGGCCTCGAACTCACAAAGATCCGCCTGCCTCTGCCTCCCAAGTGCTGGGATTAAAGGCGTGCGCCACCACCGCCCGGCCAGAAATGTATTTTCTATTTAGACCTTTTGCTGGGTCTATACATCTATGTCATATGCCTGGTCTTATGTATGGGGGCTCATCTTTCCATGTATGTCTCAAGAGTACTCCATTTAATCTAATTTGTTCTCAGGAGACAATTAAACACAACACTCTTCATTTAACTGGTAACCCATTAACAGGAAGGTAATTCAAATTCAGAATTTCTTGGAGAGCTCAAGAAAAGAACACATGCTTCAGTACTGCAGAAGTCAGAGTTCCCATCTGAGTGATGGCATTTGTGTGACCCTAGGGAAGGTGAGCATGTTGGTTGGGTCCCAATACCTTTCCATGTACACTGGACTCATGATTTTAGGGATCCTGGGAAAGATACTATGTGGGTGATCTCTAACCTAGACTCTAACACAGCATGCATTCCACTGATGACAGTTATCATTCAGTACAAGTTAGCAGAAGTGACAATGAGTAACTCAATGAGTAATTCAAGCAGGTCACTCTCCTCGGCTTCTACAGCACAACACACACTTGTTCCTGTGCTGTAATCTGTCCTTTCTCCCTTATGATCTCATCCTCCAGAGCCTCTGCCCAGCAACAGGCCACTGCTCGGTCCCCTACACCCTTCTCTGGCAGTTGATTTCATTCCATTTTGCTGCTATCAGGGCACTGCTTACCTCCTTCTTGCACCTGTCCCTCCCCTGCCACTGGTATCTCTGCCTCAGCCTGGTCTGCACTGATCTAAAAGTCTACATGGATGCCAGCCCTGTCTGCTTTGCTCCCTTCTGTGTCTGCAGCCTTGTGTTGGCATATTGTGAGTTTTTACTAAGTAGTGAATGAATGAATTAGTAGGAAATTAATGAGTGAATGAACGAATGACAACCATGAGACACTTTTTAAAGAATAAAAGCCAAACTCCAAGGAAAGTGAGGGATAGTTACATTTATTATTTTGCATTCTTACAGTCACCTTTAAGTCTTCTTAAATTACTTATTTTAAACAATGAAGCCTGTTCCCAGCAGTTCTTTGTCTTTGCTTCTTTACCCCAAGGATGCTGTATCAAACTTCTCCTCAACTCCTCTTTACAATGTATAGCTGTAGAAACATGTTTGATATTCTTCTAATTCTTAAATCACCTACCTAATAGTCACTGAGATACTAAGGGAATCTTTGGTTGAAAATGTTACTAATTTACTAGTAGCAAATTGTACTTTTGCCCTGAACAGCAGCTGGGTTGAGCATTCCTCAGAGATTTTAATCTAAGAAGTTCTTACATTTGTATGGCCTGTCCTTTGGGTTCATTGATGATGGTTTGTGAAAGAGAAACAACCTTACCTTATAATTTATATCCCACCAACTAAGGAAACACAGAAAGAAATAAACACAAGCAAATCATTGTTCTTGATAAGAAAACCCAAATTAAATCACATCAAAAAAATTTTTTAAATCAAGAATATAAGAAGCTGACTCATAACTTAAAGCAGGGAAAAAAGAAAAATTCAAGGCTGGAACCACAGGGTCTAATAGCCAACAACCATGTGATTTTCAAAGCATAACTCTTCAGTTTGTGATACAGCATCTTACTCTAAAAGATTTAATGATACATTTTAATCTGAATGTGTTTACATATTTTTGATGATCCAAGAAATATTTTTATTAGTTATTGGTGGGCAATCAGTGTCCAATATGTTTTTTCTTTTTTTTTTCCTCTCATCATAAACTCACCCTGGACATGTTTTAATTTTTAACACATTTTTAAAATTTCTTGATAATCTGTGCCAATTCTGAAGCTTTACTGGATTTCATAGAAAGACAACTGCCTTAGAAACAAAGAAATCAAGACCACTGAGGCACAGAGGGGAGGGGATCTCTGCCTTTGAGTGTACCCCCCCAAAAAAAACAATGTTTACGACAGAGGCCAAGGATGAGCTTAATAGAATAAGCAGTCGATTGCAAATGCTTAGCGATTTGACTACTACACAGCCACACATCATCCAAGTAAATGCTAAAACGCAGTCTAAGAACTCTTAATGATAGAGTTAATATGACCTCAGAATGAATCAATATTTAGGTCACCTAATACACCCTATGGTAGTATTGGTAGTACCAATACTACCATATAACTGTACAGAACACTGTTTTTGTGTGCACATTAGAAATAGACCAAATGTTAACCTCCCAGGCTTGCAGGTAGTATGCTAGACTTAATTTCACAGTACAGACGAGATCGGGCGCGTTCAGGGTGGTATGGCCATAGACTAATTTCACAGTACAAACTCAGATGCCAAACCTGGTCATGAAGCTCATGTGAGTCACTTTCACACTCTGAAAAGAACATTCAAAGAACTGAGGCCACATGTGTACACACACACACACACACACACACACACACACACACACACACAAAATGCCTGAAATTTAAAAATTTCTGTTGTGTGTAACCCCCACACACTTCTATAGATATATTTAACTGCTCCCATAGTGATTTTGTTTCCTATGATTGCCTTGTAATTTGGTTAAAAATGTACATGCTGAGGCTGCAGAGATGGCTCAGCAGATAAGAACACTGTCTGCTCTTCCAGAGGTCCTGAGTTCAATTCCCAGCAAACACATTGTGGCTCACAACCATCTATAATGAGATCTGATGCACTCTTCTGTCATGTAGGACTACACGCAAATAGAGAACTCATATACATAAAAAATAAATCTTTTTTTAAAATGTACATGCTGGACAATGTTTATCTCTTATATGAACTTTCTTAGCTTTAACTATAAATTCACTTGTTTGATTTGCTTAAGGTAGAAACTCTTCTATTCTTTTCTATTTATTTTCAAAGCTAGTACATAGAAATTTCTTCTTATATCATAATCCTACCCAGTGGGTATGTTTCACTTCCAAAGTATATTTGAAAATGACCTGTCATCTCTTGGCATGTAAAAACTCCTTGCTTCAACTGCAGACAGACTGCTGTCCAAAAAGGACAAAACTTGGTAGCAGGGAAGTCGACAGCCTAGCTCTGCCAAGACAGGGTAGGTTAGTCCTTCACAATCCCTGCTCTACAATAAATGTCTGTCAGAGAAACAGGACCAAAAGGCTGAAGACTGATGCTGGAATGTATGGAGAGAAAATGGGAACTGTCCAGGTAGTCACTGGTTTGTCATTTCTTAGTATTGGAAGCTGCAGGCCCTGCACTTCCTATATAATCAGATATATTTATCCTTCTCAGCTCTCTGAGGTGTTTGAAGAATAGACAGCTTGAGTCTCATAGATAAATTTTGAGTTGTTTAGGAATCAAGAGGGCATTCTAGATCGAAGAAGATGGTTATAATAGTGATGCAAGTTAGTATGAAAGCTAAGTCAGTTATAGAACTTTAAACTCATGGAGATGGTTAGAAGGTAGAAGGTTAAAGTCAGGGGCCAAATATGTATGAACTAGACATTGGGAAGGTATACTGGGCCATTTAACTCTCATAAATGTGGCATATTTAATTCTGCTGTTTTGTATAGAATTTACTGTTATAAGAGAAAGAACCATTTGTTGGATTGAAAAGGGAAGCTGTTGGGGGTGGAAGGGTGGACAGGAAGGGGGAATAGGGAAGGGTTTGTGACTGAGACGTAACTTGAAGAAAAAAAAATAAAGTACTTATATAAAAAAAAATCTGAAAAAAAAGAAAAAAAAAAGAAAATGACCTGTCTATATGTGAATATAACTAGTTAAAACCAGTCAGACTGGCACCTGAAGTTAGGGCACTCTCGCAGAATACCAACTTCTTGGAATTTGAATCTTTAAAGGAAAAGACGTGTTTCACTTTCTGATGTTTTCTTGGCATTTTTCTTCCATAATCATGAGTTTACACTATTTGTTGAGAATATTAGGTTACTCAATGCTCATTTGTAACCTCCAAAGAGGACAGAAAAATAGAACATGAATATGGAATGAAAGTATGTATTCAATCTAGCAAAAAGGAAATAAAAAACCAGGTACAAAGAATATGTATCATTAAATTCCCAGACAGGATTTTCATGTAGTATTTAAAGTTGTCTGGGAAGCCATTTTCATGGTTATCAGTGTGCCATTTTAAGCTTCTAAAGAACATTACTTACAGGTCAGTTTGTCATCTCTGAAGCACCTGAATTAAAACCTTGATAGCTAGCACTGCATTCAACTACAAATTCAAAGAGTTACTGCAAAAATTACATCATTAAAAACATAATCTCACTTGTCCAAAACTTTGCAATGCGAGTTGTTTAGAGTGAAGTTGATAAATGGATTCCTACACATTTTTAAAAGGAGAATATGAATTATGAAATAGAAAAGGCCTCCTCAAATTACATCTTTTGAAACTGAATTATTGTAAAATTAAGCCTAGAAAAGCATAAAGAAGTTGCAGCAAAAAGAAAAAAAGAAAAAGAAGACACAGAGTGGAGTTGAAGGACAGAGGTGTCATACGAGAGGACAATGTTAGAACTGTCAAGTGAAAACAATAAACAGAAGACAATGGCTATGTGACAGCTATGTTTGACGGGGTAACACAAGAAAGAGAATCATGGTGGGTTATTCCCCCACTTTCTACACCAAGATTTTTGTTGCTAGACCTGTGATATTCAGACCTTTCAATTCCTCTGAGGCAAGTTATAGGCAATAGGAAGTCCAGTGACAGGTTCTAAAAGTCTGTGGCATTAAAATCCTATTTTTCAGGATGCACATATACAACTACAACTGAGGAAGGGTGAATAATCTCCAAAAATATTGTGAAAATATGTTTACGTATGATCCCTAGTGCCGGTGAACTTCAATTCTTTTACTCTCTCTTGCTCTGTGAAGGTGATTCATAAGCCTTCTCTGAACAGGTGGCTATGTTCATGTGCCAGAGCTCACAGGAATATTTCAGTCAGCCCTGATTTTCTTGCTCATATTCCACACCCTACCTGGGAGAACACTGTTGCCTCTGGCTTCAGAGTACAGCCGGAGCTGGTGATCTCACCTTCCCATGTAGA
The DNA here is from genome assembly GCA_907164525.1 of Lophiomys imhausi. Taxonomy (NCBI): domain Eukaryota; kingdom Metazoa; phylum Chordata; class Mammalia; order Rodentia; family Muridae; genus Lophiomys; species Lophiomys imhausi. The sequence continues at coordinate 122,068 of CAJQZJ010032315.1, read as the reverse complement.
TTTTTGATGTCCTCTGCTTGGATGGCTGCCACAGCTCCCAGCTGCTCTCTTGACTTTGAGATCCCATTCTCAGAACACTAGGCCAAACAGTCTTTACAGGCAATGGGGTTATTCCACTCCTTTACTTAGAACCATCCAGTGATTTTTCATTTCAGCAGAGAAGAAAGAATTATTTCAGGAGCCTGAAATGCTGTAGTAGACATAATGATAAAACGCCCAGAGAAGTTCAGAATGACTTTATCACCAGGCAGCTGTGAGTGCTTCAGCCAGATAGCTCAGAGCCATGATCATCTTCAAATCAGTCTTCCCAGGACAGGTCCAGGAATGTATAAAGACCCATGCTTTACTCCAATCAGAACTACCCTGAAACAGATCCTTCAAAGTCTAGTACTGAGTGGGTCAGCTGAGACTGGTCTTCATTATTTTCTTCAGTTGTCTATCACGACAATGAAGCCTAACCAATGACCACACACTCATCATCTTCTCTCCCACAGCCTGGATCTAGGGATCCTAGCCCATAGCACAGGGCCTCCATGATCTACATTCTGGTGCCTCTCTTACTTCAGACCTCATCAATCTTTCTGTTTGCTCTTCCATCATACTACTTTGATGTTCTTCAAGTAGATTGGCATGCTTCTGCCTAGAGGTCCCTACATGGCTGCTCCCCTTGTCCAAGGCACAACCCTCACCCCTTCCAATGGTGCACCTTCCACCCCAGCCTTCCCTGATGTCTACTCCCAAGGGTAGAAAGTCTAGGGACAGTGTTAAAAGGAATGTTTCATTTTAAAACATATTTATCATTCTGAGTATTTTCTTGTGAAGAACTGACCTTAGCTATTTAAAAGTGCTCCTGAAAGTTAATTTTTTTCATTGAATAAAAACAGTACTGGACCTGCTCCTAGAGGCATTGCAGATGTGACTGCTATGTCACATGTGATCAGTAGGTGGAAGAGAGGAGAGGTTATATTCACATTCAGTGTTCTGACCTATGAACATTTGAATAAATAGTAGCCTAACATTCCTGGAGAGAAAAAAAAGCAAGCTGGATTCCAACACCACTTTGGCACCATGGGGTAACCTGTGATGACTACCAGATCAGTACGAGGCAAGCACCAGATCTCAGGACAGGAAACCAGAAACTAGAATAACTCTGCCTGGCCCTGGATGTGAAGGTTGTGGGTGAGCCAGACCTGAGGAACTGAGTGTGGGAGAGCCAGCCCTGCTTTCTGTCTGCTATGTGATGGTGTTGGCTAGGGAGAGATGCCCTCCCCTCCCTTTTGCCCTCACCACCATTGGCTGACAGGAGATCTGGCCCAGATGGGGGTCACAAGAGAAGGGGAGCTGTCCCTGTCCCTCACATGCTGCAGCCCTTGGGAGAGCATGCCCTGAACCTTTCCATAGAAGAACTGGCCATGAAAGTGGGGGGTACAGGTCCAGATCCAGGGCTCTGAGTTGGCCCACCCCCAACATCTACCCCATGGATGAACTGCTGGAGTGCAAGAAGAGATCAGTTCCATAGCCCAGGGATGCAGGATCTCCATGACACAGGACAGTTAACGGCATATCTGAGAGGAGTTCCAGTGAAGTTCCAGTACTGACGGAGTAGCAGAAAGTGGGGGCCTCCTACCCAACCAAGGAGTCACTATAATGAATATTTACAAGTAGAATGTGTGGACAAAGGGGAATATTGTGGAACATACTGAGATACACTGCAGCTTCCACAATGAGCTGCTATTTTTTATGCTGGGACAGATTGAAAGAGTGGAGGGTGGGTCTTGGGGGAGGTGGGAAATGGAGGGAACAGGGTGTGATGTGAAATTCACAAAATAAAAATATTTTCAATCAAAAAAATAAAAATAAAAACAGTACTGGAGTTATAAATTTAGATTCTGTGCTCAAACAGACGGGTTTTACTGTCCCTGTATTTCACTGTGTAGCTGTGCAACCTGGCCCTTCATTCATATTTGTGAAGTGAAGATAACTGTATCACTGTCATGTGCAGGCTTAACATGAAATAAACACAAGAAGGACAAATATCCACGCAGACAGAAAACTATTGAGACATGGTCCGAAGAAAATCGATGCAGTTATATGACAGTATATCTACATCTCAACTTACAGTGCAGGACCCAGGAGATAATTGCAAATGCGTTTGACCATGACAACAGTCAGCCAAGAAGACAGAGCTGACCTCGGAGGAGTAAGTGTCACCAAGTGCACCTGACAGTCTAGCTGAGGACACTGCAGTGTGTTGCAACCATCACAGTCCAGATAGTCACATGGCATAAAGGCCTAACTCTTTACTCCTTACATACTGACTTTAATTATGTTAAACCTTATTCTAATCTCAAAGAGTCACATTTAAAAAAATCCAAGAGGATTTCAAATATCTAAGTATATCTGTGCTTATCAGAAGGGCCTTCAACTTTAAAACAAGCCATGTCTACTTATTTGAGATTAGGAACCTAAATCTTCCTATGTAGTTCCAACACAAAGTTCTTATAATTATTTCCATTTCTGTGAAACAAGGCCAAACAATTATCTCAGGAATTTTTTTAATGTCTTTGGCTTTTTGTACAGGGGTTCTCTGTGTAGTCCTAGCTGTTCTGTGTTATTCTGTGTCCTGTTTCTTCCCCCAGAGTGTCCAGACACCATTGCACAGCAGGCTGGAAAGGATAAAGCTGAACCAGACCTAGTGGGTCAGCAGAATCTCCCTCCTGCTCTGAGTGCAGGGGGAGAAGGCCTTCTCAGAGAACGCTTTCAATGTTAGAGCTCTACCAGACAATATTCACTGAAACAGTTCCGTTTTATTTAGGGGTAACAAGAACTATATAAACCTTAGGGAGTAGATAGGGGTTTTCAGGGTGAGTGTACATTATTGGCTGGGGCTGAGGTGTTTGGAATGCTCCATTTACAATGAAGAGAAATTCCAGGTGCTTGCTTGACAGAAAGAAGTTAAATGTGTGATTTGGCCACAGACTATGTAACTACCTTGGGGTGGAAAAGGTGTGAGTGTGGGGGGTGGGGTGGGGGGAGCTGGTCATACACCCAGACATGCAGGCCTAGAACAGAAAGGGAATGATCCTTACTCCTACTAGTCTGAAGATGAGATTTTTGGGGATTTTGGACACATCTCAATCACTCTTCCTCCAGCCACCCTCCCCCTGACCCCAGCATGGCTCACATGTGTTCTGTAGACCAGGCTGGTCTCGAACTCATAAAGATCTGCCTGCCTCTGCCTCCCAAGTGCTGGGATGGAAGGCCTGTGCCACCACAGTCCAGTTTAATCTCAGATATTCTTATGCTCTTTCCATCCATATTTTTTATTTATTAGAAAAAAAATGTTTTTTTTTCCTGTAACCTCATCAGATGCACATCCTTGATTGATTTGGTATGAGTGTTAGAGGTCCAAACTGCCAAGTGGAGATGACAGCCCCTTCTAAGCTGTCACAGACATGTAGCACTTACCTACATCATGTATCTGGATGTTCAGATTTATTTGTAAATTGCAGTGTAGTCAGTTTCTTGATTTCTAAAGATACAATAATTTCAGCCTATATTTAAAAAGATTAACAACATGGATGAGTGTGATGCTACACACCTGTAGTGCCAGCATTCAGGAGGCTGAGGTAAGAAGACTTCAAATTCAAGGCCAATTTTTAAAAAGAAATAACATAAATAACATTCAGATAGAAATATCATAATTGAAAATTACCATTTTACAATGAGGATACAATATGGTGTTACTGAAAGTTTGTATTATCATGGAGTTAGAATGCTGAGCAGACAGACTTGGGAACAAATCATCCTAATCCTACAGATGCACCTACTTTGTGTGTGTAAAAATCCTTGTCTACAAAAGGCAAATTTAGTTACTTTTATTCTCACAGTGGGGCATGCATGTGGTATGTGTGTGTGTCTGTATGTTCTTTAAAGTAATAATCTACTAGAAACTCCCTTGATGTTCAGGTCCTAATTCACAGAAATTATGCACTATGCACTCCTCCGATTTTTCTTCATACCTTTGAACAACTTAATATTGAGGCTAGGGAAACTAGAAATTTCCTCCAGATCAAATAGTTCCTTAAATCTATCTACAAATTTATTTTCCTTCTCCAACCTGAATCTCATAACCCAGAGGATAATGGTAGTTTCTCTGCAGAGATGGTCAAAGGTCATCAGAAGTTCCTCCAGGAACGGATGAGCATAGACAACATCTGCTGCCAGGATGTAGTCGAAGTTATTGGAAGATCTGGGGAAATTCCTGTCTAATGCTACTCCCCAGGATAGCTCTTTAACCTGAGGCAAATGCTTACATTTCATTTTGGTGTTTCTGGAAATATTATATTGCAAGTTTCCAAGTAATTCAGATAAGTCTGTAGCAATCACACGAGCACCTGAAAAAAAAAAAAAAAGGTTTGTAGGAAAAGTGACCCGCCTGGACTATGTCAGTCAGGTTTCAAACTCACATACACCTTAAGATTCTTCACAACTGCTAGGCCCAAAGAAAAGACTGGGAAGCACATACAGAAGGACAGTGTTTTCCAGAATGGACACCAAAACACTTCTCTGCCCCTCTTTTTAAAAAAGAACAAAGCAGAATCTCTTGGTACTTGGTACTTATGTATCCTGCTCACCCTCAGGGTTTTTGTCTAGTTCATCATTGTTCTCCATTTAACTACTACAGGCTAGGAGGAAAATGGCCAGAAGGAAAAGAACATCTCATGGGAATAACCCAAGGTCACTGCTCAAGGTTAGAAGGTACTTTCTGAAAAGAGTATGGAGTCTCTGAATGCTTTGAAACTTGGTGAATGCTGAGTAGCAACAAACTACCAATAGCATGCTGACTAGTTTTCCGTCAACTTGACACAGATGCTTCCATCAAACTGTCCTGTGAGCAGATCTGTGGGGAAATTTTCTTGACTCATGATTGATACAGGAAGGCCCAGCCTACTGCAGATGGTGTCACCCCTGAGCAAGTCCTTAGTTGTATAAGAAAGCAGGCTGAGCAAGAGCCGACATTCAAGCCAATAAATAGCACTCCTCATGGCCTCTGTATTAGCTCTTGTCTCCAATTTTCTGCCTCAAATTCTGGTCATTGACTTCCCTCAGTGATAAAATGTGACCTGAGAGTTGTAGACGAAATAAACCCTTTCCTCCTCAAGTTGTTTTGGTTATGGTATTTACCACAGAAACAATGACCTAAGTAGGACAAGTACCACAAAGAAGCTCCTGGATTTCATCAGTGCAGTCTGAAGGAGCAAATCTAGATGGAGAAATGACCCAAGACTTACAGGCAGATCACCTGTAAATAAATACAATCGGAATATGACACTGGATGACTTGTAAAGAACTGTGGCTATGCTGGGCGGTGGTGGCGCACGCCTTTAATCCCAGCACTTGGGAGGCAGAGGCAGGCGGATCTTTGTGAGTTCGAGGCCAGCCTGGTCTACAAAGTGAGTCCAGGACAGCCAGAGATATTCAGAGAAACCCTGTCTCGAAAAAACCAAAAAAAAAAAAAAAAAA
>CAJQZJ010032315.1:99577-116442 GCA_907164525.1 Lophiomys imhausi | reverse complement strand
AAAAAAAAAAAAAAAAAAAAAAAAAAGAACTGTGGCTACTACAGAAATCAATGAAAAGACATATGAAGAGATGTATATGTAAGTCAACAAAGTGAAATGTTCCAACTTGTCTGTGGAGGTGGTAGTCTATTAATTATTCTTCCACTAAGAGTTGGCTGAAGCATAGGATTTATCCTGTGCAAGAAAAAGAAAACTTTGTACAACCACCACTTCTTTAAATGTATAAGACATCTGAAGAGAGGGGCCTGCATACATGTTGATATTACAAAATGACTTGATCCTTCCAATCTTAACAAAAGTTGATTTACATTTTTATTTTTTTCTAATAATCTAATAAACATTATCATCAAGGGTCATAAAGAAAAAATTCTGAGCTTTCCATGTAGGACCACATGAGTATATGTAATATTAGGTATTCTGGGTTTGAAAAGTAAGTGCTCATATGAGTACAGAAATGAAAGTAAACTCTTTCAGTTCAACCCATGGAAAGTACTATGACATGGGTGTTTATGCCCAGTTTTGCCTTGCCTCCATTTTAAGCATAAATCTTCCTACCAGGAGATATTTACATATACAGTCCTAAGCCAAATGTCCTAGATGTAGGAAAGAATGTTTCCAGAAAGGAAACAGAAGCAGTTTCTGATTAGTGAGGGAAGAGCAGCGCCCTTTTCAGGAAGGACCTTGGCAGCAGCTAATTTCTAGAAATTTGGTTCTTAAAGTGATCTTTGAACAGCAACAGAATCTGAAAATAACCTATAAATAAAGCTAGAATTGACCAAAGTCATAGTATCAGAAAGCACAAACTAAGATAAGAAATGGGAAGCCACAACTGGATAAGAAGTCTAAATGAGGTCAGAACAAACCAGAACCATTCAGCAGACACATATCAGATATCTCTTCACATCAATTGCAATAATATTCTTATGAAAATGAAAATGGAAGGGAAATATGCCTGTCAATGGTAGAATCTTAGAAATATCAACCTTCATGTTTTAATGTAGATAAATCTAATTTTCAACAAATCTTTTTAAAATCCCAAGGTAAGGAAAACATCCTGTCCACACTGTGTTAAAATTACCCAGTCACTGTGGTACATATACACAATGGAATACTACACAGCTATCAGAAATGAGAAAATCATGCAATTCAAAACCAAATGGATGGAACTAGAAAAGCTCATCCTAAGTGAGCTGACGCAGTCCCAGAAAGATAAACATGGTATGTATTCCCTTACAAATGGATATTAACCATACATCAGAGGATAACTATCCTACAACCCACACACCCAAATAGACAGGAACCTAGCATATCTATCCTAGGAAAAATTCTACCCACCAGTGAGTCATGGAATCTGCTGTAGGTTAGTGGAACCCCACACCCTAGATGGTGTGCCTTATCAAGCTCCAGTACGAGTGTAAGCTCTTGGGCCTCACATGACGCAAGATCTGAGGGAGTATGATATGTGAGGACCCACCTCATCTGAGGAGAAGGAGAGTACCAAGTAGAGGAACAAGGAGGGAGGGAGGGAGGAAGGGAGGGAGGGAGGGAGGGAGGGAAGGAGAGAGGGAGGGAAGGAGAGAGGAAGGGAGGGGCCGAGAGGGGAGGAGGGAGGAAACTATGGTCTAGAAATAAATAATACTTTTTTAAGAAAAGAATTAATAAGCTTAAAAATATAATAAAAATACAATATAAAATTTTCAAACTATAATTTACCTTACTGGCATGAAAAGAAAATGGCCTTAATTTCAGATTAGAATGTTAGACTGCAGGTGGCTACAGAGATTACACAAACTTGATAGCAGCTTAAAAGTTTTTTTTTGTTTTTTGGTTTTTTTTGTAGAGGTATAGGCTATTTCCATGGTTTGGCATTAAAAAGCAGGTAACAGGTTTAAAACACTGTAAATAAATTAAAGGTGACAGCTGTTCAACCTGGTTTTACAAACCTCCAAGAGTTGAAAAAACTTAGAGCTAAGGTAAAATAATGCATGGTGTTTGCCCATGCCTTTACCTACAGCAGAGACAGGAGGATCACTATAGAGTTAGTTGTCTTATAAATTCTAGAGTTACAAGAAACAGGGTGGTGATGGTGCACACCCTTAGTCACATCATTGGGGAAGAATACACCCTTAATCCCAACACACTAGAGACAGAAACAGGCAGATCTCAGAGCTCAAGGCCACCTGATACAAAACAAGCTCTAAACAGAGAAAAACTTTGATCCAGGAGTGGAGGAGCACATCTTTAATCCCATCAGTTGGAAACCACATGTCTTTGATCCCAAAATTTAGAATGCAGAGACAGGCACATAGGATTTGGAAAGATTTAAGTTTAAAAGCTACTTACAAAAGGCAGGCTGCAATTCAAACAAATTGTCCTTTGAGATCTCAAAATATATACACTAAAGGTTTGTTTAGCTCCAAAATATCAAAATAATTTCTTCTTTAATCCGGATTGAAAGGTAATACTTTATATATTATCAAAAAAACCAAATTTGCTCCAGGAAAAATATTACCTGACCCCCCCTAAAAAAAGGTAATTGTCCCAGAGTTAGGATTAGGGCAGGGCTCTGTTCTTATCTTTCCAGGAGATTTAAAGCATCCATTCAAGGAATCCAGGGACAACTGGACAACGGAAACCTCAGCAGAAAACAGATCAGACACCAAAGAAGACAAGTGGCCCAGATGATCCAGCCTTGCAGACTTCTTCAATAGCAGTTTCCTCAAAAGTCTATAACCACAACAACTCAAAATCGCTAAGATCGTTCAGCTCCACAGACTACTCCAGCCAGATCTTCAGTAAAGTTCTGAAGATCAGCTTCTGTCTATGAACTTCGTAGGACATCTAAATAGCTGAGCACAAAGGGACTGAACATCAAATGATTCTATTAACATTTTTTTTTTTTTGGTTTTTTTTTTTTGGTTTTTTCGAGACAGGGTTTCTCTGTGTATCCTTGGCTGTCCTGGACTCACTTTGTAGACCAGGCTGGCCTCGAACTCACAAAGATCCGCCTGCCTCTGCCTCCCAAGTGCTGGGATTAAAGGCGTGCGCCACCACCGCCCGGCTCTATTAACATTTTTAACCATTTTTCCATTCTTATTTGGGCCCCAAACAGGTTTACTACGTCCCAAATCAGCAGGAAGTCATTTTAAGAGAACAACGTCCCATCCCCAGAAGGTGGGGAGGGTGTTCTCCCCCTTTGGTTATTTGATAGATAATAGAAAATTTTGTTATTTAGGGGAAAAGACTACAAGCTGTTAAATGGTCTTGTTAAATGGGTTTTGGAGGTTAGACCCAGGGACTTCTCTCTTTTGCTTTTCTGTATCCTCCTTTCTCTCCTATATAGGAGTGAACAGACTTGAGAAAAATGGGACATATACATAGTATAGGAAAGAACAAGAAAAAAGGACAGATTATTGAATATAGCTTTATACCTTTGTATACTGATACAAAATTAATACTATATTTGGCTAAATTGGTATTGATCATTGTATATTAATGCAAATTTAAGATTGTATAGGGCTACATCGGTATTGATCTCTGTATATTGATACAAAATTAAGATTATATTTGGCCACAATGGTATTGACCCTAGTATATTAATGTAAAATTAAGATTGTATTGGGCTACATCGGTACTGATCTTTGTATATTGATACAAAATTAAGAATATATTTGGCCACATTGGTATTGATCTTTGTATATTGATACAAAATTAAGGGTAACGCTTCTTAAAGGTATTGTTTGTAGTAATACTTAAAAATGAAATGTCAAGTTTTGACCTCTCGCTACCAACCGACATAAACTGTTTAGGATAATTAAGAAACGGAAACTAATAGTCATGAAAACGTGTCATTTTGTTAGTTACTATGACAGTCTATCACAGTTATTTTCTAAGCTACTCAGAAATCAAGTTGCTAAGAGACAAGCAATATTTGCTTATCTAAATATAAGAGATAGATAGGGCATCTTCAAAAACCTCAAGAGATCTGCAGAATATGGCATTCAAAGATGTTTTCTTAACTTAAGATTTTTTGATATTGAGACATGTTAGCTCCTGACAGCACCCCCTATATTACTCCAAGTAGAAGATGAGCACCGAAGAATCTCCAGTGGGAGATGATTGAATTGGTGGTAAGCCATTCTCTTGGCAAGAAAAACCACTTGCTTCAACTGTAGACAGACTTCTGTCCAAAAAGGACAAAACTTGGAAGCAGGTAAGTCGACAGCCTAGCTCTGCCAAGACAGGGTAGGTAAGTCCTTCATAATTCCTGCTCTACAACCAATGTCTGTCAGAGAAATGGGGCCAAATGGCTGAAGATTGATGCTGTAATGTATGGAGAGAAAATGGGAACTGTCCAGGCAGCCACTGGTATGTCATTTTTTAGTTTTGGAAACTGCAGGCCCTGCACTTCCTATATAATCAGATATGTTTATCCCTCTCAGGTCTCTGAGGTGGTTGAAGAATAGATAGCTAGAGTCTCATAGTTAAATTTTGAGTTGTTTAGGAATCAAGAGGGTGTTCTGGATCTAAGAAGATATTTTTAAAATTATGAGGCAAGTTAGTATGAAAGCTGAGTTAGATATAGAACTTTAAACTCATGGAGATGGTTAGATAGTAGAATGTTAAAGTCAGGTGCCAAATACATATGGACTGGACATTGGGAATGTATGCTAAGCCATATAACTCTTATAATCGTGGCCTATTTATTTCTGTTGTTTTGTATTGTATTTATAGTTATAAGAAAAAGAACCATTATTTGGACTGAAAGGGAGAGCTGTTGGGGGGAAAATAAATACCTTAAACTAAAAAAAAAAAAAAAAAAAAACAAAAAGAAGGGAAGAGGATGGTGGGGCTGAGGGGGAGGAGGGTGGAAGGGTGGGACTGGAGGGGGGAGTAGGGAGGGGATTGTGATTGAGATGTAACTTGAAGAAATAAAAAATAAATTATTAAAAAAAAAAGTACCCAGTTACTGTATTTAATGACTTCATGTCTATAGACACAAATATTACCACTTTTGGGATACTGACCAAATTGAGCTCATCTTTTTTTTTTTTTATGTTTGTCTAAAGTTAAACAAACACACCAATGAGATCACTTTTTCTCAATAAACCAAATGGCTTCCCAAAACACAGACTCTGCTCCTGGACCAGGACAGATTCAACATATGCTAAATAGAATCTCTGCCTCTAACCACACTAGATGAAACAACATCCAGGCAGGGGAAATTTTTTATTTCAGTATTGGGAAGGATTTCCAGGGTCCTATATTTCTTCAATGATCAGAAAGCTGTAAGTTACTAAATCTTAAATTCCTCTCAAGATTTTAAAGCCGTAGGTTTGCACTTCTGAAGACCAAAGAAATTAAGATAGATTGGGGTAATGAACTTCAGAGAAGGGAGCCAAATGAAAGCAATGAAATATACAGAAACAACAAATATTGGGCTGAATAATGGCAATCATGCAGAGAGATAGTATTGCACATTCAATTGGAAAAGGTGCTGGTGAGGTCATAATTAGAAGAACTGAAGTGAAAAAACAAAGCCAAGGATAAACCTCTAAAAACCAAAGCAGAGGTATGAGTTTTATGTGATTCCTAATACTCCATCCCTATTTTAATAGGTGTATGTTAATAAAAGTATAGGACTCCAAAACCTCTAAAGAAATCTAGCAAGATGATTAAGTTCACCCCCTACCCAGGTTTGTAAGTTCACATTCCACAGGAAGATTTGAAAGTACTTATACAGAAAATCCTGGAAAGAAACCAGCAAAGAGATGTTAACATTGGTAGTTTCTTGATGAAGTCTGTTTTAAACAACTAAGGAGTTACATATAAGCCCAGAGCATAACACACTGGAACGCAAAAGTAACTAATGATATTTGGTCATTAATTTTCTGACTACCTCCATTCAATAAAAACATACCTACTCACCAAGCAAACTTGCTACAATGGAGACAAGCCCTGTTCCAGCTCCAATTTCAATCACACTTTTATCAACCATGTTATATTGCTTGGCATGTGTTTCCAGGAAATAGCATAGAACAAGGGCCTATGGAGATTGAAAGGAAAGGGTGTGTGAAGTAATGTTAATAAAATTTAACTCTACTAGGTAAATAATACCATAGGTATTATGATCTGCACAGGTTCTCATCTGTGTTTGAGTAAATTTGTGGATGCGGGGCTGGAGAGATGGCTCAGCGGTTAAGAGCACTGCCTAGTGCTCTTCCAAAGGTCCTGAGTTCAATTCCCAGCAACCACATGGTGGCTCACAACCATCCACAATGTGATCTGGTGCCCTCTTCTGGAATGCAGGTGTAAATGCAGATAGAGCACACATATGCATAAAATAAATAAAATAAATCTTTAAAAAAAAAAAAAAAAAAATTTGTGGATGCTCATATACATCACTCCAGAAAATTATCATCAGAAGTACATCCTCTGAGAGGCTCAACATTTTGGCTGGTTAGAAAAAGTCCTTATTGAAAAGAAAGACAGAAATGAAAATACAGACTGTAGTTCTTTAAAACTAACCATCTTTAAACTTCTAATAATACTAGATGATTCCAAGTAATGTGTAAGATTGGGGTGGAGAGTATTAGTGGTCTACCAGTTATTCCGCCCTTCATGAGATAACTGGTAAAGAAGTGGGGGCCTATATCAAACCCAGCTAAGGAAGTTCTTAACACTCATGTGACTGATGAACTGAAGGGGTTTGATATGTGGGGGCTCCCTTCATCTGAAGAGAAGGAGAGGATGGCGATGGAGACCAGGGAGGGAAAGAGGGTAGGATCTGGAGGGGAGGAGGGAAGGGACTTTCACTGAGATGTAACTTGAAAAAGTTAAGTAATAAAAAAAAAGAAGTGGGAGCCTTTAAGAGTATCCTGCTTATGAATCCCATACAGATATCCTTTATGGTTGCTTAACTCAAACAGAGTCAATAAAATAGGAAACGAAAACATTTACTCTTCTCATCTTTCAGAGTCATAAAAACTGACGACATCTACATTCTTATTTAGTCCACAAATGTTGATAAAGTCAGAAACAAATTTAATTGCTGGAAGCAAATTCCTAACACTAAATTTTAATGTTGTCTAAGACCACAAAATAGACACCTGCAACCTGCTTCCTTCTTCCAAGTAGAATATAACAATGAATAAAAGTGGGATGTGACTGGGTGCAGCAAATTTGTAAGAAATTATACCGATGGCCAGACAAATGCACCGTAACAATCTTTGGCTTCAGTAATCTGAATCTCATGACCAGCAAAGTGAAAGCTTTCCCAAGAGACAGCAGTTATCAGAGTTGGAATAAAACATCTTGCCATGATCTCTGCAACCACCTGCTTGTCATCATCATCTTCTCTGGTCTCTGAAAAAAAGAAAAAAGGGAGTAGTTTTAATCATGCTAAATAAGCCAAGCCCACAAAGTACGTATCACATGCTTTTCTTCATTTGAGGAATCTAGATTTAAGATTTAATCATGATTTTCCTAGATGTTTAGATATCAAAGTAGAAGGGGGAGTGTGTGGAAGGAGGAGGGGCTAATGGAAGTGGAAAAGAAAGGCAAATATATGTTAATTTTTATATGTGGCGTCTATATTTTAAAATGTAGATATGGCACTGCTTGGGGATATGAAAGGAATGAAGTGCAGAGAAGGGAGCAAGGAAAGGCAATGTGGGTGGTATGAGCAGAACACTGTGCATGCCAGAAATATACAGAAACCTATTACTTTTCATGCTTACAAACAATAACAAAAATATTTTAAGTCTTATAAAAAGAAAAACCCAGTGAAATACAGATATCCTGTATAAAAAATACAGCTCTTCTCAATTGAATACATTGACATTAGATGCAATAAAATAGCAAACTATTTTAAAATGCCTCATGGGTACAGCAAGATGGCTCAGTGGGTAAAGGAGCTTGCTGCCAAGCTGAGGACCTAAATTTAATCTCTAGAACCCACATAATAGAAAGAACTGGCTATATGCAAGGGTCAATACCATTGTGGCCAACTATAATCTTAATTTTGTATCAATATACAAAGAGCAATACCGATGTAATCCAATACAATCTTATTTTTGCACAATAAACAATGGTCAATACCACTTTAGCCAAATAACCTACTAATTTTGTATCAATATACAAAGGTATAAGGGCATATTCAATACTCTGCCCCTTCTTCTTGGACCTTCCTGTGCTATGACTATATCTCATTTTTCTCAAGCCCATGCACTCCTACATAGGAGAGGAAGAAGGATACAGAAAAGGAAAAGTAGGAATTCCCTGGGGCTAACCTCCAAAACCCATTAAGACAGGTTCATTTATCAGCTTGTAGTCTCTTCCCCTACATAACAGAGTTTTCAGTTAACCTTCAAATAACCAAAAAGAAGGGCGGAGAAACACTTGCATATGGACGTAATATTAAGATTATATTGGGCTACATAGGCATTGATCTTGGTATATTGATACATAATTAAGAGTATATTTAACCACAATTGAATAGATCTTTGTATATTGATACAAATTTAAAGATAATGCTTCCCAATGGTATCATACCTAGAGATACTTAAAAATAAAATGTGAAGCTCTGACCTCTTGATACCAACCGTCTAAAACGGTCTAGGATAGTTAAAACAAACTCCTAGTCATGCAAACATGTCTCTTTGTTAGCTACTATGACAGTCTATCACAGATATTCTCTAAACTACCCAGTAATCAAGTTGCTAAGAGACAAGCAACATTTGCTTATCTAAATACAAGAGATGGTTAGGGCATCTTCAAAAACCCCTAGAGATCTGCAGAATATGGCATTCAAAGATGTTATCTTAAATCAAGATTTTTTTTTGATATCGAGACATATCAGCGCCTGACAGCACCCCGTATTCTACTCCAAGTAGAAGATAAGCATCGAAGAACCTCCACTGTAAGATGGTTGAATTAGTGGCAAGCCTTTCTCTTGGCATGAAAAAACCCCTTGCACCAACTGCAGACAGACTGCTGTCCAAAAAGGACAAAACTTGGTAGCAGGGAAGTCGACAGCCTAACTCTGCCAAGACAGGGTAGGTAAGTCCTTCATAATCCCTGCTCTACAACAAATGTCTGTCAGAGAAACAGGACCCAAAGCCTGAAGATTGATGCTGGAATGTATGGAGAGAAAATGGGAACTGTCCAGGCAGTTATTGGTATGATCTTTCTTAGTTTTGGAAGCTGCAGGCTCTGCACTTCCTATATAAGCAAATATATTTATCCTTCTCAGGTCTCTGAGGTGGTTGAAGAATAGACTGATAGAATCTTATAGTTAAATTTTGAACTGTTTAGGAATCAAGAGGGTGTTATAGATCTAAGAAGATACTCTTAAAAGTGTGTTGCAAGATAGTAAGAATGTGGAGTCACATATAGACCTTTAAACTCATGGAGTTGGGTAGATAGTAGAATGTTAAAGTCAGGGGCCAAATAGGTATAAACTGAACATTGGGAAGGTATACTGGGCCAATTTACTCTCATAAATGTGGCATATTTATATCTATTGTTTTGTATAATACTTACTGTTATAAGAGAAGGAACCAGCTGTTGGACTGAAAGGGGAAACCTCTGAAGGGAAGAGGGTGGAAGGGCGGGATAGGAAGGGGGAATAGGGAGGGGTTTGTTACTGAGATGTAACTTGAAGAAAAAAAAATAAAGTATTAAAAAAAAAAAAAAAAAAAAAGAACTGGCTACCCAAGTTGTCCTCTTGCCTTCACACATTCCACTCTTACACTATGACATGCCCACTCTTACACTATCACTATTACCCTCAATTTAGAAAACAAAATAAAAATATTTCATAATTTAACCTAACTTTTCATATGTCAAGGCCTTATCATCTCTTTTATGTTTGCTGAAGTTGATATCATGACCATTTCTGCACACTAAATGAAGCACAAAATAACTGATACCCTTTAAGGAAAAACATATCTTGAGGGGCATCGCTGACGTCAACTGGATTAAAAGAAAGCTTGGCGACGCAGTATAAGATCTTGGCTTCTATATCACCTACACAGTACAACTCCAGTGCCTTGGTGATATGCAGTCACCTATACTTTATTGTTTCTAGTTATGTGGAAAACAAAAATACTTAATTCTACCCAACCATATATCCCTGTACTATTTATATCATGTGTTCACACTGTTATTTTGGTCCCAGGCATAGCACTATAATATCAACTGCTCCACTCTCCTTCTCCCACAAACACTGGCCCTCAGAGATGCAGAGAAAGCAGAAAGATGAACAATGGGTATTTTTCAGCAAGAGTGATGCCTTTTAATACATTTATATAAAACTATCCTTAAAAAACCATAAACATTTACATTCAGGAACCAAATAATGCCGGTAATATGTTTTATTTGAACTTTAACTTTCATCTCACAACATCTCCCTACACTTGGTTTGCTGAGACTGATGTGGTGATGGTGTCAACATTTGCCGTAGAAATGCTTTAGGAAAAAGAAGAGACATTAATTGCGTCCTTGACCTTTAATTGAATTTATCTTCTTAAGCCTCCTTGCCTACACCTTATAAATGTCAGACTCCTTTGACAAGTCACCTAATGTACCAGGGATCAATAGATGTTAGAGTACATCAGATCCCAGGGGAGTCTCTAAGAGTTACAATCTTTGATTAGAAGAAAAAAAAAACCTTTACTAGTGAAACTTTACTTGTAGAGGCTGGTGTACTTGACTTTGTGCATTATCATTTTTTGTTTGTTTTGTTTTGGTTTTTTAAAGATTTATTTATTTATTTTACTTATATGAGAGCTCTATCTGCATGTACCCCTCCATCCCAGAGGAGGGTATCAGATTCCAGTATAGATGGTTGTGAGCCACCATGTGGTTGCTGGGAATTGAACCCCAGACCTCTGGAAGAGCAGACTGTGCTCTTAACCACTAAGCCATCTCTCCAGCCCTGTAATTGTTATTTTTAAAGGTTAGTTGACCATATTAGTGCTGTTGTCTAATAAGTGGGTGACAGCAAATGTGTCTCTGACTTTTCACTTTGTCTTTCTGAAGAAAAAAAAAGCAGATCATTTGTTTTTGATGGTGACAATGACTTTATCTCCACGAGGAAATGAATTTTTAGCAACATATATGAATGTTCTACTATAGCTGAAAAGTAAACACCCAAGATGAAGACCTTCAAAGAGAGTTTAATAAACAACTATAACCACGTATGATTTCTTGAAGACTCTAAAAGAGCACAACTCTACCCATCATATATGGCAATTTAAAATACAGACTAGAGAGACAGAACAATGGCTACAGTGCTTGCTATGCAAGTAAGAGAACCAGAGTATGGACCCCCAGAAGCTATGCTAACACAGGCATGGTGGCCCACTTGCAATTCCAGTACTCAAGAAGCAGAGACAGAGGATCCGCAGAGCACACTGGCCAGCCAAAGAAGCAAAGTCATTAAAAAAAAGGACATAATCAATACATTGTTATACAATTATATTGTTATCCTGGGTTTATCTATTTTAATGCTTTTTCATACAAAATAGTGCCATTTTGCAGCTATTACTCTTGCTGACAGGGATTTAAAATCTAACAGGTGTTCTTGTTCTTCTGAGAACAAAAGGGATTACAAATGTGAAATGAAAAGTAGCAGAATTCTGCCACATTTCATTGATGCTTTTCTTGAGAAGAGTTCAGCAATGATTCATCTGTGCTGCTGGACTGCAGCCTTCAAAAGCAAAGGTCTGTCTACATTTCCTTTTCTACCTTTAAGGTCAATAGGAACAATAAAATGTGAGAGGGTCTGAGCACAGAAACAGAAAAAAGGAGAAAAATACCAGTTAGTACCTATAACAAGTGAACTCAAGCTTCCACTTGAGAGCTGCCATGAAAACTTATCAGCAAAATTTAAAGTAAAAACCACCCTACTAAGTGAAAGACACTGTCATTCAACTGAATCTTCTATTCAAAGAAGAACGTCATGGGCTTTGAAGGAATGCCTGTTGACTTTCTGAAATGATGCTAAAGATATTTTCAAATTAGTACATTGTCACAGGTTAGCATAAAAGATATGATTCTAAATACTTTGGTAGCACCAAAATCTTGAGGTTTTTTTTTTTTTAACTAAAATGGAGTCCTGAGAAGATTCCATAATTATTTCCAGTCTGTTGCTCTGTTTAGTTTCAATCAAATAGTTCAAACAATATTATATTTAATGTCTTTAGAGAAGAGAGAAAAAAAGCTATTCTTATTGGGATTGTTCAAGATGAAAGTGGAAAACAAAAAACAATTGGAATTGTTGCGCTGATATTTGGATCAAAAATGGAAAGATACTAAATAAACACCAATGAAGTTCAGTAATTATTATAAAAGAGAAATCTCTGAAGTGCTATGGGAGTCACCTGGATTGATTGAATCAAAAGAAGCATCCTAAATAGAGTGACATTTGCACTCAGAGAATCCTTGAACAAAACTGGCCTGATCAGGCTTGGGTGTAGTGTTGCAGTCTTGGGCAACATGTTCCCTATACTAGCTGGAGACATACAATGATAACATGAGAGTCACTCATTAACATATTAAAAATTTAAAAAGCAACCTAAATAAATATATGCTAAACAAACTAATTTCCTACATGTCAAACAAAAAGAGGTTAAATTTATCAATCTAATTCACCTCAGATGTCTCCAAACCTTGGGTTTGGATATTACTATTCAATGCCAGTTACCATTGCCAAGGGAAGACGTACACTGCTTCAAAAGCACAAGCTTACCAGTTGGCTTCTTCGCTATGGCTGCTGCCTTCAACCAGACTCTTAGTGCCTTCTACGCAGTCAACTTTTGCTCAAGGAACCATGTATCAGTCCGCTTCAGGCTTTCTTTGATCTATATTGCAGTTGACAGGTCTTCCTATGCTCTAACCATTTCCCTCTACTCTCACAAGTGAGCATTTATGGTGTGACCTGAATGCTTTCTCTATTTCTGTTCCTTCCTTCATCCCCATCCACAACCATTTATTCCAAGTAAATCCCTTGCATAACTAATCCCATTTTGGCATTACTTCTGGAAGAACCTAAACAGACACAGGCAGTGTGCACAATGCCAAGAAAGCAGCTGAAGCAATGGGTTCGGAAATTAAAATATACTGGCATCATGGTGGGGATGTGGAGTCTGCTCCACAACTGAAGAGTCCCAGGAGCTGCCATCTTACAACAGTCATCCACATGTACTAGCAGTTCCAGGGACTGTGGCATAGGGCAGGCAATATGATGTATTTAGAATAACTAAGATAAATGAAGCTTTAGAGAACTCATATTACAGTGTAGCACTAGACATACACAGGGAGGAACTTTTAGCTCTCATCCTAGTCCTAGTGTCAATCTGTATATAAATAAGTGACATCTTACAATTCTCAATCTTCCTCCAAGTACCAAAATATAGACTGACCTTTGTTCTTTCTCCATTTTTTCCAAGCCCAAGATACTAAGTATAAAAGGGCAGGTTAGATAAACATCCTTCAGCCCTTGGGAACTCAGTGTTCTGTACTTGGTAGAAGCCTTGCCAACAAAATGTCATCTGGTGTGGCTGCAACAGCCACACATTTTATCTCCTCAGCACTCTTCATGCTCCTGCTGTAAAATATTTTAATACTCACTATATCTCAAATACATCTTGACATACTACTTCTACTTCTGTTATAAATTGCCAAATCATCATGTGCACATGTGAAACCAAGAATTGTTACTAATGGCAATGAAAATGACATAATTCTATTCATGAACCACATAGAAATTACATTTGCATTCAAATTATCTGAAGGGCTGGGCTCTCATGAGATTTCAATTTACACCTTTAGATTAGCAAAGCATTGGTATTTAAGCTAGATAGCCTGCCAGCTCTAGGCTTGCATTAATTTTGACTGTCTGCAGATATGCTCACCTAGGGTAGAAGCCACCTGTTAAATCTGGTGTGCCCCACAGAAAGAAACAGGTCTATGGTTATTGGAAAACATCTATAAAGAGTATAGATAAGAGGGACAAAAAGAAAATAGAAGATAACTTGATATTGTTAAAACTAATCCACAAAAGTTAGGACTTTTATCTCAATGAAGATCATTATATTTAGCAAGTTACATAAACAAAGCCATACTTTACATGCAAGACTGTAAAAACTGTGGGCCAGTTTCAAATACTCAAATTTAAATTCTATATTATATATTTTTGCCTTGAATCAACAGTCGATAATGTTGGAGCCTAAATTCATCTTTCATCCAAATATCATTAAAATATTTAGTTTTTACAAAGAACTATTTTTGCTCTCTTAAACTTTTTAAAAATAATCACAATAATGTGTTTGGTGTATAGCATCTTTTGTAAAATGTCCATTCTAAAATCAAGGAAAAACTCTAAAATTTTTTATAGAGTAGTTTATTATTGTCAGTCCATATTGCACTTAATGTATCATCAGGACCATTGGTGTTCAGCAGTATTCACTAAAAATTATTGGAGGTATTTTCAGTTAGTTAACACAAGCCAAAATATTATATGAAATTAATAAACCCTAGTTCCCTTTATGGCATTAATGAAGACTGCAAAAGAAGGGGTTTTTATAATCTATTAATGGTTTGTCTAACTAGGAATGGTCAAATTACAAGAAGAAACAGGTTATTTACCTTTCTGATTTTCTGGGTCCATCAATTGCTGAATTAATGAACAGCAATATGTTGATGTTTTCTTGATCATGTGTTGAACAATAAACAAATAATACACTAAAATATCAAATGCCAATAATTAATTCAAAATGTATAGTAAGTGTACTTCTACTTATCTAATAGTTTAACTTCTGATGTAGCTAAGAAAATTATGGCAAAATATCATTACCAAATAGAATGTCAACTAACTGACCCACATGGTGGCATTTTGAGGTAGCTTCTACCTTTATGAGTCCACATCACCCAAAGGTTTACAACAAGCTCAAGTATTATAAGCCACCCACTTAGAGGAAGTGATTGGAATCAGCTTAAATGAGCTGTTAGCCTCTGAATACAACAATTAAATGTTTCTACTTCTCAATTTGACTTTACATGACATATAACCCTACTACTTCTATAATATTATAACACTTTCTTCCAAAGATCCTGTGTACTTTTCCCAGCTACCATATTTTTTTGTAGTATGCCTCTAAGTTAGAAGATAAACTATTTCCCTAAAGATTATACACAATAAAAACTAGAGTTAAATAAAATCATCAAAATCATACACATAAAAGAATAGCAAGACATTTTGCTCTGAGTTTTCCATTTCTCTCATTAAAGAAAGCAGTCTTTATTATACCTGTCTCCCTGGAGATGAGTATTTGGTCAAATGTTAAGGCTGGACATACCTAAATGTGTTAGCTGAGTTTACAGAAGGTAAGAGTACCATCCACAGCTTGTGATTTGCTGCTGAAGCTTCTGGTACTGCCTGCAAGGCTGTCCCCAGAAGCTCGCTGTTCACTACTGTATACTCTGGCAACAAATCCAAGCAGAAGGGATTAGAGTCTGACAGCTGCAGCTTCTGTGTGTCAGGTTGCACAACAGTGACATTGCAAAGCCCAAAAAGTAAAGACTAAAGAACAGTGGAAATGTTCCATACTGCCTGGGAACAGAGTTAGAGCTTATGAATACATACCATTCCTGCAGTAAGAACATAGGCTACCTAGAGGAAGCAAACCAAGTTTTCAATTCCAATGCCAAGAATTATTCTAAGACTCTGTGGCTATGATGTCCTATGAAATAGAGATCATGTAGTTTTTATGTCACGTATCTGGGTGCGAACACAGTTTTAAGAATCCAACTACAGCAGTATGCGTGTAGCATTATTGTGCACTCAAGAATCAAACAACCATGATCCCTTCTCACTGGGGCTGAACCAGCAGACTGGGAAATGCTCTCTGAGCATTTACACACCAGCATGTAGGCATACACCTCAGGGCACATATAAATTCCCTTTCACTGGTAATACTAGCCTTACAGACGCAGGAGAAATCAAAGCCAAGCAAGACTGCACTCTCAGGAGTTTGAGTACAACTTCTAAGAAATACTTTTGCACCATGATGTATACAGAGCTGACCTGAGGTCTAGGTGTCACAAGGCCCAGTTTTCATTATTCATGTCAATAACTGCTTAAGACTTGGGGTCACTTACTTACTATATTTCTTAATGTTCCTCATTTATAAAACAGGATTATAAAAAGCACATAATTTGTACTTGGAGAATAAATATAAGTAAAACATTCCTAGAATTCCAAAACCCTGAAGAATGCATACCACTATGCACAGGCAATTCATTTTTGTCAGAAGATATGCTCCCTTTTTGACTGTTAAAAAAAAAAAAGGGCTTGATAAATAAAAATTACTTACCTCTTTCTGGGAGTTATTTGAGAGATCATGATGTCCTCAGTGCAAGATTTACAAGATACAAAACTCCCAAATCATTATGTTAACCAACATGACAATAATCACTAGTTACACTGAAGAGTACATGGAGACTTGTCTCCCCACTGTGCCTTACAGAAGGCTTCTGCCTCTATTAGGAAAGCGAATATTAAACACATACACACACATGCACACATTTGTTTCATGGTATCATAGAGCTATCAAAGTAGCTGAGAATTCTAGGAATTACCGATTATTCATTGGTGGAGTTTGGATGTGTGATGTTCCCTCAGAGATTTGTGTTTGAATGCTTGTACCTCAGCTGGTAGCCCTGTTGAAGAAATTTTGGAACCTTAAGAGGTAGATCTCTCCCTATTCCTTCTACTGGGTTGCCTCATCCAGTCTTGATGTGATGGTGTGTGCCTGGTCTTATTGTAGCTTGTTATGCCCCCTTTGGTTAATGTCCCTAGG
>CAJQZJ010032315.1:67665-99567 GCA_907164525.1 Lophiomys imhausi | reverse complement strand
TCTGGAGAAGAGAGAAGGTGGGAGGGAGAGATTAGGGGGACGAGAGAGAGGGGAAACTGCAGTCAAGATTTAATAAATGAGAGAATAATAAAAATTAAAAGAAAGAAGGAAAGAAAAGAAAAAAGAAAGGAAGGAAATAGGTTGCTGAGGAGGGACTTGCTGTTTACAGCCCAGCCTGCACTCCAACTTTCTCACTAACCTGATGTGAGCAAACTCCTGACACCAGGCCTAACCCATGATAGACTGCATCTCCTCAAAATCTGAATTAAAGCAAATCCTTTCTGGAGCCAGGGAGTTGGCTAAGCAATTAAGAGCTGTTATTGGTTTTGTGGATGAGCAGGGTTTAGTTCCCAATACCCAATATGCCAGCTCATAACCAACTGTATCTCCAGTTCCAGTGCCCTTATATAGGCCCCTTGGCTCCTGAACTCGCATGGTGCACATAAAGCCACTAAGTCAAACATACATACCAATACATAAGTCCTCCTGCTTCTTTTAAACATTTTACCATAGCAATAAGAAACATTAACTCGCCGGGCGGTGGTGGCGCACGCCTTTAATCCCAGCATTTGGGAGGCAGAGGCAGGTGGATCTTTGCGAGTTCGAGGCCAGCTTGGTCTACAAAGTGAGTCCAGCACAGCCAGGGCTACACAGAGAAACCCTGTCTCGAAAAACCAAAAAAAAAAAGAAACATTAACTCCTACTTCGGTGAAATAAAAAAGCTAAGAATCCAGAGAAAGGGCAATACACAAGTACCCCAGACAACTCTGGACAAACTTACAGGACTGGGGAGACAAAAAGAGTAATATTTATGGCTGACAAAGTAGCCAGGAACTGAAAGACCAGGATTCCAGAAAAACTTCAGTGCTGAATTTACACTCAGAGTTTGCTAACTAAACTGTTTAGGGAATGTGGCTTATTATCAAAGCAAAAAGGAGGCAAAAAGCAAAAATGAGAATAGAGAAACACCCATGTTTCTGGTGGGTTCTCCTGGAAGCCATTTCCTAGGCATAAGAAGAAAACAGAAGTGGAAGACTGCAAAAGAGACCTGAACCATAGAAGAGGTGACCTGAACCATAGAAGAGGTGACCTCAGCACTACTGCCTCTCAACAGACCTAAACAGCCAGGCAGAAAAATTTCTTCAGATTTTAACACAGAAAGTCCAGATGCCAAAGTTCACCAGGCAAACTAAGAAACAACATAAACTCATAGGTGACCCAGACACATACTTTAAAAGAACTGTGTTTAAGATGATAAAACTAAAGAACTGAACATATTTCTTGAACACTAAAATGCAGATTAAAGCTAAAGAAAAGATTAATGAACTGAAAGGTTACCTTATAAAGTATATGATGGTCATAATTCTAATTAAACTATAGATATACTAATTTGTTCTAAATAATAAATTGCTTTTGCTGTTGTTTCAAACACATTAATTTATTTCATAAGTAAAAAAGCATCCTTGAAATTTTTTATTATTAACTTGCTTAAGACCACACAATGTTCCGCCATGATCCAGGCGTGAGGCTCACTCCTGCTATCTGCATTGGAACAATAGTGGGTGGCAGGGCTGAGTTGTTGGAACTTCCAGACTGTAGACTGCAAAATAGGAATATTTTTCTTCTTGTCTGAGTCAGAGGGAACACCTATTGAGAGCACTCATCAATAGAAATCCTCCCTTTTCCTTAATGTGGTCTCAAAGCTTCAGCCATGGTAAGATAATAGAAATGATGATAAAGTAGAAAACATCAGAAAAAAATTGTAGCACACTGAAACATTATCCAGTTTAGTATTCATATTTTTAAAACCATACACTATACCCCTCTGTTGTCAGGCCTGTTGTGGGGTTGTTGAGTCTGGGAGGCGTTCCAGAGTCTGCAGTTCAGGGGGATTGGAACCATCTAAAATATTTAAAACTATTTACATTGTGGACCTGTTACTAAAGAATATTTATGAAATAAAAAGTCAAAAAAATAGGAATATTATTAACACTGATCAATAGGCCTGTACTACACATTAGCAATACCGACTGTATCTAAATTAAGGGACCACTCCAAGACTATTCCAAGTGACCCGCAGATGTGCATTTAAAGTTCTAACCACAGATATACGTATCTGTCTACCCCTGTAATAGTATACCAGATGAACTGGCCTGGCTACCATGTATGTGTACAGTTCAGTTTGATCAAAACATATCATGTTTCAATTTTGTGTGTGGACAACAATATTGGCATTAAAAACAGATATATATTTCATGTAAAGTTTTTCTGTTCTTTGATATTTAATAAACATTAGAAATCAAAAAATAAAAATCACACATTCAAAACAGAGATTGTATAAATAAATTTAATCTTATGTTGTCAATACATATTCATTGAAAGTACTGTTCTTCCAAATAACTGTTTTGTTTTTTTTTAAATTAGGCTTTCCTTTTCCTTTTATTCTTTAGTTTCCCTTTTTTCTTTCCAAATATAGGTCTAGCAGTCACTAGGACAGCGTTGGCTTTCTCTCCACCATCCTCGCTGGAGCTGCTAGTGGACATATAACCATCCCTCCCATGAGGATCTCTCACTAAGTCCGGCAAATGTGAGCAGTTAACTTTTGATGACTCGGCTGCTCTTCTCTGTCGTGCACTCACAACAGATGAAGCTTCTGCATCCTCACTTGAAGACTTCCCAGGCGATTCTGAGAAGTAGGGGTCCCCTAGAAACCCACCATTTCCTGAAGGCCTTCTTTTGGGGATTGATGTCTCTCTTGGGTTTGGTAGGCTTCTTTTCTGCGTTTTTACTTTTGCCTCATCCAGGGTCTCAATTTCTTTCTCCAGCTCACTAACTGCCTCTTCCCTTTCTTTCCTGAGCATACACGTGACTGCTCTGCTCAGCCTCTGGCTCTTTATGTGTTTGGCATCTTGTTTTTCCTGTTGGGCTAATCTAAAAAAGGAATCAATTCGTAGCTGGGTCTAAAATAAAATAAAACAATAAATCAGGTAAGTGAGTAGTTTCTAGACCAAATCAACAAGTTCAACTCTGATCGCTCATATTGGATTAGTAGTTCCAAGATTTGGATTCATGACTTCCCAGAAGGCAGTTCTAGCTCGATTTTCTTCATAAAAATTTTATCCTCTTCTTTGGTAGTAACAGAATTTCAGAGTCTGTGTCTAAGTATGGCTTTCTTTTAAAAGCATAATCATCATACAGTGCCTTCAAGGGAAAAGCTCGCCGATGCATTAGGAGCCATTAAAAGCCACACAGAAAACAAAAGTCAAGCCTTTTGTTTCAGCAAATCCACTGTTGAGAAGATGCTCTTAAAATCTGTGTGTATCCACCCAAAAAGATAGGAACCTAGCATATCTATCCTAGGAAAAATTTTACCCACCAGTGAGTCATGGAATCTGCTGCAGGTTAGTGGAACACCATACCCTAGATGGTGTGCCTTATCAAGCTCCAGTACAAGTGAAAGCTCTTGGCCCTCACATGTCGCAAGATCCTAGGGAGTATGATATGTGAGGGCCTACCTCATCTGAGGAGAAGGAGAGTACCAAGTAGAGGAACAAGGAGGGAGGCAGGGAGGAAGGGAGAGAGGGAGGGAGGGAGGGAGGAAGGGAGGGACTAAAAGGGGAGGAGGGAGGAAACTATGTTCTAGAAGTAAATAATATTTTTTTAAGAAAAGAGTTAATAAGCTTAAAAATATAATAAAAATACAATATAAAATTTTCAAACTATAATCTACCAAAGCTATACTTGCCTTACTGGCATGAAAGGAAAATGACCTTAATTTCAGATTAGAATGTTAGACTGCAGGTGGCCACATAGATTACACAAACTTGATAGCAGCTTAAAAGTTTTTTTTTTGTTGTTGTTGGGTTTTTTTTTTTTTGTAGATATATAGGATATTTTCATGGTTTGGCATTAAAAAGCAGGTAACAGGTTTAAAATACTGTAAATAAATTAAAGGTTACTGCTGTTCAACCTGGTTTTCTGAACCTCCAAGAGCTGAAAAAACTTGGAGCTAAGGTAAAATACATGAAATGCATGGTGTTAGCCCAGCAGAGACAGGAGGATCACTATAGAGTTAGTTGTCTTATAAATTCTAGAGTTACAAGGAACAGAGTGGTGATGGTGCACACCCTTAATCCCATCATTTGAGAAGAATACAGTCTTAATCCCAACACACTAGAGAGAGAAACAGGCAGATTTCAGATCTCAAGGTCAGCCTGATACAAAACAAACTCTAAATAGAGAAAAACTTCAATCCAGGGGTGGTGGAGCACATCTTTAATCCCATCAGTTGGGAGGCACATGCCTTTGATCCCAATACTTAGAATGCAGAGAAAGGAACATAGGATTTAAGTTTAAAAGCTACTTACAAAAGACATGCTAAAATTCAAACAAATTGTCCTTTGAGATCTCAAAATATATACACTAAAGGTTTGTTTAGCTCCAAAATATCAAAGTAATTTTTTCTTTAATCTGAATTGAAAGATAATACTTTATATATTATCAAAAAACCAAATTTGCTCCAGGAAAAATATTACCTGTCCCCTCCAACCCCTCAAAAAAAGGTAATTGTCCCAGAGTTAGGATTAGGGCAGGGCTCTGTTCTTATCTTTCCAGGAGATTTAAAGCATCCACCCAAGGAATCCAGGGACAACTGGACAAAGGAAACCTCAGAAGAAAACAGATCAGACACCAAAGAAGACAAGTAGCCCAGAGGATCCAGCCTTGAAGACTTCCTCAATAGCTGTTTCCTCAAAAGTATACAACCACAACAACTCAAAATCGCTAAGATTGTTCAGCTCCACAGACTGCTCTAGCCAGAACTCTAGTAAAGCCCTGAAGTTCAGCTTCTGTCTACAAACTTCTTAGGACATTTAAATAGCTGAGCACAAAAGGACTGAACAGCAAATGATTCTATTAACATTTTTAACCATTTTTCCACTCTTATTTGGGCCTCAAACAGGTTTACTACGTCCCAAATCAGCAGGAAGTCATTTTAAGAGAGCAACGTCTCATCCCCAGAAAGTGTCCCCGCCCCACCTTTGGTCATTTGATGGATAATAGAAAATCTTATTTAGGGGGAGAGGTTACAAGCTGTTAAATGGTCTTGTTAAATAGGTTTTGGAGGTTAGACCCAGGGACTTCTCTCTTTTTCTTTTCTGTATCCTTCTTTCTCTCCTATGTAGGAGTGCAGAGACTTGAGAAAAAACAGGACATAGACATACTATGAAAGATCAAGAAAAAAGGACAGATTATTGAATATGCCCTTATACCTTTGTATATTGATACAAAATTAATATTATATTTGGCTAAATTGGTATTGAGCTTTGTATATTAATGCAAAATTAAGATTGTATTGGGCTACATTGGTATTGATCTTTGTATACTGTTACAAAATTAAGATTATATTTGGCCACAATGGTATTGACCCTTGTATACTGATGCAAAATTAAGATTGTATTGAACTACATAGGTATTGATCTTTGTATATTGATACAAAATTAAGATTATATTTGGCCACATTGGTATTGATCTTTGTGTATTGATACAAAATTAAGGGTAATGCTTTTTAAAGGTATTGTACCTAGTAATGCTTAAAAATGCAATGTGAAGTTTCAGCCTATTGCTACCAACTGTCATAAACTGTTTAGGAAAATTAAGAAATGCAAACTAATAGTCATTCAAGCTTGTCATTTTGTTAGGTACTATGACAGTCTATCACAGTTATTTTCTAAGCTAATCAGAAATCAAGTTGCTAAGAGACAAGCAACATTTGCTTATCTAAATATAAGAGATAGATAGGGCATCTTCAAAAACCTCAAGAGATCTGCAGCATATGGCATTCAAAGATGTTTTCTTAACTTAAAAGTTTTTGATATCAAGACATGTCAGCTCCTGACAGCACCCCCTATTCTACTCCAAGTAGAAGATAAGCACCGAAGAATCTCCAGTGGGAGATGGTTGAATTAGTGGCAAGCCTGTCTCTTGGCAAGAAAAACCCCTTGCTTCAACTGTAGACAGAATGCTGTCCAAAAAGGACAAAACTTGGAAGCAGGTAAGTTGACAGCCTAGTTCTGCCAAGACAGGGTAGGCAAGTCCTTCATAATTCCTGCTCTACAATCAATTTCTGTCAGAGAAATGAGGCCAAACAGCTGAAGATTGATGCTATAATGTATGGAGAGAAAATGGGAACTGTCTAGGCAGCCAGTGGTATATCATTTCTTAATTTTGGAAGCTGCAGGCCCTGCACTTCCTATATAATCAGATATATTTATTCCTCTCTGGTCTCTGAGGTGGTTGAAGAATAGATAGCTAGAGTCTCACAGTTAAACTTTGAGTTATTTAGGAATCAAGAGGGTGTTCTGGATCTAAGAAGATGTTTTTAAAATTGTGATGCAAGTTAGTATGAAAGCTGAGTTAGATATAGAACTTTAAACTCATGGAGATGGTTAGATAGTAGAAGGTTAAAGTCAGGAGCCAAATACATATGGACTGGACATTGGGAATGTATGCTAAGCCCTATAACTCTCATAATTGTGGCCTATTTATTTCTGTTGTTTTGTATTGTATTTATTGTCATAAGAGAAAGAACGATCTGCTGGACTGAAAGGGAGAGCTGTTGGGGGGAAAAAGATATACCTTAAACTTAAAAAAAAAGGGGGGAAAGAGGATGAGGGGGTTGAGGGGGAAGAGGGTGGGAAGGTGGGACTGGAGGGGGAGTAGGGAGGGGATTGTGATTGAGATGTAACTTGAAGAAATAAAAAATAAATTATTAAAAAAAGATAATTAAAATGTAGAAAAAATTGCATGTATCACAACATTATTCATAACTACTTGGACACAGAAACAGCCAATATGAACTTTTATGGAATGTAAGCTGCTCCTCTCTAACTATAAAAAACAATGCAATTCACAGAAGATGGTATATACTGATGAGCCAACAGGAAGGGGAGACCCATGCTATCAAGAGGCATTTATGTACAATAACAAATTAGCATGGGAAATGAAGGAAAATAAACCCATGTCAGCAACAATTAGGAGGGAGGTAGCAGTTTCAATTTATTATCTTTACTCTCTAGACTATTTTTTACATTTCAGAGAGAAAAAAATGCATAATGGAAAGTGAAGATATATTACAATAGCATTTACCTGATATTAAGGAATAACCAGTCACTATAAAATAATTTCATTCTTAGTTGGTTTCTGTTTCTAATAGGTAAATGTCATCAGACAGATAAGAGGAAAACCCTGGGAATATTTTTTAAATCACTTGTATTGGATTTTTTCCCTAAACTACCCACATTTAATGGAAATTGATTTCATTGTCTTAAAAATTGCTCTCAATCTATTTGCATGTACGTTTCATGAGTGGCCTCCAAGATGGGGGAAAGTTTATCTGATGTGAGCAGGTCATATGTACAAGACAAGCAGAGACACTCATTTATAAGAACTGAATGCCATATAAAAGGGCATTTTCAGCCGGGCGTGGTGGCGCACGCCTTTAATCCCAGCACTTGGGAGGCAGAGGCAGGCGGATCTCTGTGAGTTCAAGGTCTACAAAGCAAGTCCAGGACAGCCAGGGCTGTTACACAGAGAAACCCTGTCTCGAAAAACCAAAAAAAAAAAGGGCATTTTCCTCCTCAAACACCTCTCTTGCAGAAATATTAGTATAAAGACCAGATCCTAAGTTGCAAATTAGAATGTTAGTGTTTGAAGAAACTTGAATGATTGGAATTGTTTGAGTGACTATTTCCTGGGCTTTTAAAACTGAAGATAGCCAGATGTGGTGGTGCACACCTTTAAACCCAGCACTCAGGAGGCAGAGGCAGCAGAACTCTGTGAGTTCGAGGACAACCAGGGCTATTACACAGAGAAACCCTGTCTCAAAAAACCAAATAAATACATACACATTTATGTATTTCTCAAAAAAAAAACAAATAAATACATACATAAATGACAAAAAATTAAAAATTGAAGATAGTTCCACAGAAGTAATACATTTCATCTCAGACATCTTTCAATGAAATCATTTATTAGACTACAAAATTTTCAAAGTCAGCATAAATAAGGACACTGCAATGCTAACACTGACAAAAAATGAACTAAGGACCCAATCCCACTTCTCTTTTACTCTGTTCTTTAAGGTGTCATTGCTTCAAGCCTTCAGTTAGTTGCCCTGAAATAAGAATTAACTGGACATTAACAGCTACCACCCTACTAACTGCAGTCATCTCTCTAAACATAAAGAATACCCACAATTACCTGCTGGACATTCAGTTGCTTTAGTACTGGATATAAGGATTCATCTGTCTTCGTCCTGTTCCAGCCAAAATACCTCTGACAAAATGTGGTGGAAGTTAAGATTTATAGAAGTTTTTTTTTTTTTTAACATTTTAAAGAGACTTAACAAGTAATAATAAAAAGAAAAAAATACAAGATCCAACCATTGATGCTGTTCCCTGTATCTCCCAGAATAACTGTATTTATAAAGACTGAAGTGGTCAGATAAAAGGCTGATAAAACAAGACACTTTAACAAGATCATCTTACAATAAGTTCTGGTCAATCTCCCAAGGCAGAAAACACTCAAAAATTCATACCAGGACATTGAAGACTCTTCACTACAAAGCATGGTTAACCTAGAATAAAAGCAAGGGTAGATATTCTATGTACTTCTTTAAGAAAAGAACTTAAGCTGGGCATGGTGGCACACGCCTTTAATCCCAGCACTCAGGAGGCAGAGGCAGGAGGATCTCTGTGAGTTCAAGGCCAGACTGATCTACAAAGGAGGTCTAGGACAGTCAGGGCTGTTACACAGAAAACCTTGTCTCAAAAAACAAACAAATAGACAAACAAAAACAACAACAAAAAGGAACTTGTACTTGGTTTGAATCTAATGCGGATGTTGAAATATCCATCTAAGTTATTATTTTTAAATGCACAGAATGGAAGGCCAGTAATCTTTTATATTTGTGAAGAATAATTAATCTTAACTATGTGGTCATGTCATGAATGCTGTAGCTCTTGTTTCAAATTAAGACTCTTACTTAAGGACATTTGCCTCATATGCATGAAGCCCTGAGTTCAGTCCCCAACACTGAAAAAAGTCTCCTCAGTAAAACTAAAGAGGGAAAAGAACTACAAGGGCCTCAGAAAAATAGAACATTTGAAAAAGAAAAAAAAAAAAAGCACCAGGTTCCCTAAGTTTTAAACCCAATAAGTCTGCAGCTTAATATTCCCCATAAGAAAGAAAGGATATTCTCTAATCCTGTCAACATCAGGTTTGCCCCACAGAAATGATCCCCTGGAGTCATCCACCACAGGCCTGAGGTAAGCATCTGCAACTGCAGGGTTGGGGAAGCCAGGAGTCAGCTGCAACTTCCGTAATTTCCTTTTCACCTTGGTATCATGGGGATTGGCTGCAACCTTCTTGCTGTTTTGAGCTTCATGCCACCACTCTCTGTAAGATAACAGGAGCAATTACTTACAAAGCAGTGAGATGTTACAGTTGCCAGATTGGAGGGAAAGAGCTTAATATAAAGTTCTAAAATGTAATTTCAAGTCCTAATTCTAGCACAAATGTATGTGGTGATGAATACTAAGCTACAAGTTATAGATTTTATACCATGTTAAGTATTTAATGTGTATTTTCATTACCCTCGCCTCTCAGAAAAAGAAATAAACTCATACAGGAGGACCTTGCTTAATACTTCACAAATGGGACTGGACTGTCAGATGGGAAACCCCCAGAGCTCCTGCACAAAGCCACAACTTCTCTAGGCCTCTTGTGAGTGAAATGCAAGGTGGCTCCAAAAATGTCAGGAACATAATGGTTTGTTTAGTGTAGCTATCATTCAACACAAAGAAGGATATGATAGAAAGGGGGGCATATGTCCAGAAAGAGAAATTGTAAGTAGTTCTTTTAAATTATAAATGGTAGCAAGAACTATTGTTCTCTGGTGTGTTGGACAATATCCTAAGCAAAAATAGACTGTTAATTTTTATTTTTTTATATTGAGTCCATTTAAATTTTTTTCCATCTTAATGAAAATGTATTATGGGAAGTTAAAGAAAGCCATGCTTCTTTTTTCTTTTAACAGTCCTCTGATGTGGAGATTATCGTCCATCTCTCTGACTTTGGATCATGATCAAGAAGCAATAGCCATGAGGTGTGAAACAAGGCTGTCCACTTCCTGTCTCTTGAAAAAGTTGCTCTGGGAAGCAGTCAACATGCCTTGAGGAGCCTGTGCTTAGACAGAGAAGATCCTAGGCCTGCCAGCATTCTGTCTCCTAACTGAGAGTGCCTGGCATGTGAATCATTCAGCTGGTTCTTGAGCTTTGAGCTGTTCTAAGACAGGCAATAGGAACAAAAGTCTCCCTCACAAGCTTCAGAGTGAGGAGCAAAACCAGCACATGCTGCTTGTAGAGGGTATGGAGGATTAAGATAGGAACTGCAATGTGCCAACAGGAAACTGTTAGAAAACACCACTGAAGTTCAAACATGCTCCTTACCTACCCAATCATTCAGTGGATCCTGAAGAACACCTACCTTAGCTTCAGTTTTACTTCTTCACATATTTTTAGTAGCAAGAACTGGGTTCCAGCCTGCAGTACGCCTCAGTGAGTGACTTAAGAGTACCAACTAGAGTTCAAAAGCCTAACAGTGGTATTTATCAATACCCAAATTAAGGGAAAAACAATGCTTTCTTTTATTTATATGTTTTTTGTTTGATTGTTGGTTTGGTTACTGTTTTGAGTATGTATATCTGTCACATATGTGGAGGTGCCCCCAGAAGCCACCTTATGTAGGTGAAGGGTCGGGAACTTGAGTCCTCTAAGAAATCAACAAATGCTCTTAACCACTAAGCCATTTATATAGCCACTAGAAAAAAAAATTTTTCTTTTTTTGTTGTTTTGTTTTTTTTTATGTTTATTTATTATTTCAGGTTACATCTCCATCACAGTGCCCTCTTTCCACCCCTCCCAGTCACACCCTCCCACCCTCTACCCCTATCCCTTCCATTCCACTCCTCCAGAGTGGAGTGTCCCTACATATCAGTTCAGCAGTCCCACCCCAGTTCAGCAGTCATATGAGGGCCAAGAGCCTCCTCATACACTGGGGGCCTACAAGGAAGCACCACTAGGGAAAAGTGTCTCATGACAGGAAAAAAGTCTATGTTCATGTTCCCTTTGGTGCACTGATTGTAGTATAGTTATCCTGTACTATATGGCTAAAAGCCAATTATAAGTGAATAGATGATATGTGCATCCTTCTGAGTCTGGGTTAGCTGACTCAGGATGAGCTTCTCTAGTTCCATCCATTTGGCTACAAATTGCATGATCATGCAAAAGAATAAAATTAGACCTATACTTATCTTGCCCAAAACTTAAGTACAAGTGGATCAAAGACCTTAACATAAGGCCTGACACACAAAATGTAATAGAAGAGAAAGTGGGGAAAACCCTCAAACTCATCAGCACAGGTGATAACTTCCTGAACAGAACAATAACAGCTCAGGCTCTAAGACCAACAATCAATAAGTGGGACCTCATGAAACTAAAAAGCTTTTGTAAAGCAAAAGACACTGTCATTCAAACAAAATGGCAGCCTACAGATTGGGAAAAGATCTTTACCAACCCCACATCTGACAGAGTGCTAATATCCATAATTTACAAAGAACTCAATAAATTAAAAAAATGTTTCTTAACCAGTTTTACAATATAATACTAGCAAAACACACTGAGCATCAACCCTTAATATATTCCTTAAAGTAAGAGAGCCAGGCACTACAAAGGAGGATAGAAAAAAGAGGGGGCTGAGTCTCAACCAGGCTGTGAGGAGATAGTAAGAAGAGGTGGTCACTGTGATGAGAATGAAGCCACATGCCTGGAGGAGGAGCTTTTGTCACTATACCCCAGCTATACCTAAGTAAGATATTGAGCTTATTTAGGAACAGAGGCCCAGATCTTTAGAGCTCCTTTTCTTCTTAAACAAATCTAAACATTTTGGGGGAAAATCTCCACCAAATTCAAATGCTTGTGGCAAAAAAAAAAAAAAAAAGCAAGATGGCATGGAGAGCTCTGCTAGAGTCCTACCTCTTTTCCTAAACATTAGCTCTGTCTTCATCCTACACCTACACCGCAGAGTCAGACAGGAATGAGACTGCTCAGCCTTCCTGCAAAAAGTTCTGACACTAAAGGCAGAGAAGTCACTGAAGCTAATTCTACAAGATATACAACATACCACTGTTTGTTAAAACAAAAACAAACAAACCTGTCAGGTAAACTAAATGCATCTTTTCACCTCTAACTCCATTCCTCCAATCCCCTAGTCTCACCCCAGCTCTCCAGCAGAATATGGTGCTTCAATCTTTTTTACCCCCTGCCTCCATTGGCAGTGGGTCACAGAGACTCCACCTCTAACCTCGTTTCCCTTACTCATTACTTTATCCCAGCACCCAACTCCAGCAAGCAGTCCCTGGAAACCCATAGGCCACTCCAGCAAGGGAAGCAGGTAGGCTAACTGCAAAACTTCACCTCTCTCTGCTCCTTCAAATCCAATCCCCTAGTCGCATCCCCAGCTCTGTAGTATATTATCTGCTGTGGCTTCTCCTCATTCTCTGCCCCATTCCCAGGGGACTAAGCAGATCCCAGTAGAACACTCTGCTTTGCTCCCTTCTGTGGACTTTCAGCCCCTCTCCCCCCACCCACAAGTCCATTTCAATTCCTAAGTGTCAGCTCCTAATACCTAGGAACCCTACACATATCCGGATTCCAGAAGAATTTCCTACCAGGCAACACACAGCTACCACACTCTCCTAAGTACCAGAGGGCAACAGAAATCAAGGTACAAAACACACACTCAACAAAGGCAAGGCTAGAAATCAGTACCTAGAATTACAATCTTCCCAAACCCAAATGACTGGACTTGATATCGGTCAACATCAGTGGTCTAAATTTCCCCAATAAGAATACACAGCCTAATAGGATGGATACTCCTTCTATTGCATCTAGAAAACAAACCTTAACATCAAGGATAGACATCACCTCAGGGTAAAAGGATGAAAAAAGATATTTCAAGCAAATGGACCTACAAAGCAAGCTGGAATAGCCATTTTAATATCTGACAAAATAGACTTCAAACCCAAACTAATCAGTAAAAATCCAACTGTACACCTAAAAAAAAAAACCAACAACAACAACAACAAAACAAAACAAAAAACAAAAGTAGATAGGAAGGGGAGGGGGAGGGGGTGGGACTATGATTGAGATTTAACTTGAATAAATAATTAAAAAAAATTATACAAACCACCAAATAAACAAAAACCACAACTGCAGGCAGAACAATATGTCTCCACTAGAGCAAAGCAATCTTACTACAACAGGCCTTGAGTACTGCAACATAGCTGAAGCACAAGACAAAGGCCTTAAACTATCCTGCCTGGATAAGATAAAGGTCCTTAAAGAAAAAAATAATAAATCCCTTAAAGAAATCTATGAAAACTCAAGCGGTGGAAGAAAATGAATACAACAGAACAGTTCAAGATCCAAAAATGGAAATAAAACCTATAAAGAAAACCCAAACAGAAGACAGAGGAAAATCTGTAAATAAAAAATTTAGGAAGTCAAAGAGCAACCTCAAAGGCTAGCTTCACCAACAGAATATAAGAGATAGAAGAAAAAAATATCAGGCAGTTAAGATATGATAGAAGAAACAGGTAGCTTGGTCAAAGAAAATAATAAAGCTAAAAATATCCTGCCTTAGACCACGTGTGAGGGTAATAGGAGTAGAGTAAGGAGAAGAAACCCAGGTCAAAGGCACAGAAAATATTTTCAAGAAAGGTCACAGAAGAATATTTCCCTAATCTAAAGAAGGAGGTGCTCATTAAGGTACAAAAAGCATATAGAATACCAAATAGACTAGACCAGAAAAGAAATTCCACTCAAGAAATAATATTCAAAACACTACATGTTCACAACAAAAAAGAATATTAAAATCTGCAAAGGAAAAAGACCAACTAACATATAAAGAATAGTGCCTGACTTTTTCAGCTGAGACTCTAAAAGCCAGAAGAGCCTAAACAGATGTTCCATAGACTCTAAGAGAACAAGATGCCAACCCAGACTACTATACCTAGCAAAACTCACAATCACAATAGAGAAAGTAAGACATTCAATGTTAAAACCAAAATTTAAGCAGTATCTATCTATAAATACAGTCCTACAAAAGAAGCAATCTAACCTAAACAGGTTAACCACATTGAAGAAAACATAAGGAATCCCAGATCAGCACATCAAAAGAGGAATCTCTCTCTCTCTCTCTCTCTCTCTCTCTCTCTCTCTCTGTCTCTTTCTCACTTACACACACACACACACACACACACACACACACACACATACACACACACAAACTATCACCACCATCAACAACAAAAATGGGATTCAACAAACACTGTTCATTGATATCTCTTAACATCAATGGTATTAATTCCCCAGTAAAAAGATATAGACTAATAGAATGGGTGCAAATAAGGATCCATCCTTCTGCTGCCTCCAAGAAACACATCTTAACATCAAAGATAGACATCACCTTACACAGCAAAGGGATGGAAAAAGATATTCAGGCAAATGTACCTAAGAAGCAAGCTAGTGCATATTAAAATGGTGTAGCCATTTTAGTATCTGACAAAATAGACTTCAAAACAAAACTAATCAGAAGAGATAGGGAAGAACACAACATGTTTAAAGGAAAAATACACAGAGGACATTGTAATTCCTAAAATATATGCCCCAAACACAAGGACACCTACCTTTTGCAAAAGAAACACTATTATAGCTTAAATCGCACATTGACCCTTACAATCTGGGAGACCTCAATACCCACTCACCACTGGACAGGTTATCCAGACAAGAATTAGACAGAGAAATGCTAGAGCTAAAAGAAATTATAAACCAAATGGACCTAACAGATATTTATAGAACACTATATCCATCACAAAAGAATATAACTTTTGCTCTGTACATCATGGAATATTCTCCAAAATTGGCCATGTACTAGGATACAAAGCAAGTCTCAACAGATATGAGAAAGTTGAAATAATCCTCTGTATCTTATCAGACCACCATAGATTAAAGCTGGACTTCAGCAACAACAACAGCAATTATGGAAAGCTTACAAGCCCATGGAAATTGAACAACTCAATGACCACTGGGTCAAGGAAGAAATTGGAATCAAATTGGAAAATCTAAAAGAAATGAATAATTTTCTTGATACATACAGCACTCAACCAAAAAAGGCCCACTGCCGTATAGTTTTAGTGCAGAATTATGCCAGGCTTTCAAAGAAGAGTAAACATCAATACTCCTCAAATTATTCCACAAAATAGAAACAGAAGCTACACTACACAACTCATTTTATAAGGCCATAGTTACCCTGATACTCAAACTGCACAGATCCAACAAAGAAAGAGAACAACAGACCAATTTCCCTTATAAACACAGATGCAAAAATGCTCAGTAAAATAATTGCAAACAAAATCTAAGAACACATCAAAAAGATCATTCACTATGATTACGCAGGCTTCATCCCAGAGATGTAGGTATGCTTCAATATATGAAAATCAATAAATGTAATCTACTATATAAATGAAAGAAAAACAACACATCATCATCTCATTAAGATGCATAAAAGGCCTTTTATAAAACTCAACATGATAACAGTCCTGGAGAGATTAGGGATACAAGGTACATACTAACATAATAAAGGCAGTTGACAACAAGCCACAGTCAACATCAGCTTAAATAAAGAGAAACTCAAATTCCACTAAAATCATGAAGATAAGGTTGTCCACTCTTTCCACATCATTTCAATATAGTACTTGAAGGCTTAGCTAGAGTAAGAATACAACTGAAGGAGATCAAAGAAATACAAATTGAAAGAAAGAAGTCAAAGTATCTTTATTTCCAGATGATATAATAGCATACATAAATGACTCTAAAAATTCCTCTCAGGAAATCCTACAGCTGGCAAACACTTTCAGCTGAATACA
This sequence comes from Lophiomys imhausi, assembly GCA_907164525.1. Taxonomy (NCBI): domain Eukaryota; kingdom Metazoa; phylum Chordata; class Mammalia; order Rodentia; family Muridae; genus Lophiomys; species Lophiomys imhausi. The sequence goes on along the minus strand of CAJQZJ010032315.1, from coordinate 83,522 downwards.
AAATAAACAGAAAATAAAAAAATAAACAGGAGCCCTCTATATACAATCAACAAACAGACTGAAAAAGAAAGCAGGGAAACAACACCTTCCACAACAGCATCAAATAATATAAAATACCTTAGGGTAACTCTAATCAAGCAAATGAAAGACTTGTACAATAGAAACATAAAAGTCTCTGAAGAAAGAAATTGAAGAAAATATAAGAAAATGGAAAGGTCTCCCACAATCATGGATTGGTAGACTTAACACAGTAAAAATCGTCATCCTACCAAAAGCAATCTGCAGATTCAAAGAAATCCCCATCAAAATTCCAACATAATTTTTCACAGACCCAGAATGGGAAATTATCAGCTTCTTATAGAAACACAAAAAAACAAAGGACACTGAAAACAGTCTTGAACTATTAAAGAACTGTGAGAGGTCGCACCATCCTGGATTTCAAGTTGTACCATAGGGCTACAGTAGTAAAAACAGTGTGGCATTGGCATAAAAAAAGACAATTTGATCAATGGATTATAACTGAAGACCCAGACATAAATCCACACACCTTTGAACCCCTGATTTTTGATAAAGAAGCCAGAGATATACACTAGAAAAAAGACAGCATCTTCAACAAATGGTGCAGTCAAACTGGATGTCTGCATATGGAAGAATGTAAACAGATCCATTTTTATCACCCAGCACAAAACTCAACTCCAAATGGATCAAGGACCTCAAAATGAAACCAGCTACATTGAACCTGATAGATGAGAAAAGGGGGAATTCAATAGCCTTGAATTCATTGGTACAGGAAAACACTTTCTGAACAAAACACTGTTAGCATAGGCACTAAGATCAACAATAACGACTTCATGAAACTGAGAAGCTTCTATATGACAAAGGACATTCTGACAAAGTGGCACTCTATAGAACAGGAGATTTTTTTTTTTTATCAACGCACATCCAATACAGGGCTAATATCCAAAATATATAAAGAACAAAGGAAAGTAGGTATCATGAAAACAAATAACCCAATTTTAAAATGATGTACAGATCTAAACAGAATTCTCAACAGAGGAATCTCAAATGGCTGAGAAACAAAATGTTCAACATCCTTAACCATTAGGGTTATGCAAATCAAAACTTCTTTGAGATTTCATTTTACAGCTATCAGAATTGCTAAGATCAGTAACACAAGTGACAGCTCATGCTGGCAAGGATGTGATATAAGGGAACACTCATCCAATCCTGGCAGGACTGCACAGACAGAATGGTAGTCAATGTGACAGCTCCTCAGAAAGATAGGAATCAATCTATTTCAAGATCCAGTTAAAACACTTCTAGGCATATGCCCAAAGGCCATTTCATCCTACCACAAGGACACTTGCTCAACCATATTTTCTACTGCTCCATTCATAGTAGTCAGAAATTGGAAACAACCTAGATGTTCCTCAACAGAAGAACAAATAAAGAAAATGTGGTACATTTATACAATGGAGTATTATTTACATTGTCATTAAAAAAATGAAATCATGAAAATTTCAGGCAAATATATGGACCTAGAAAAAAATCATCCTGAGTGACATAACCCAGATCCAGAAGGACAAATATGGTATGTAATCACTTATACATGACTATTAGCTGTTAAGTCAATGATTACCAAACTATAATCCACAGAATCACAGAGATTAGGTATAGAGTAACTGACCGGGGAAAACTGATAGATCTCTCTAAGAAAGAGAAAGGGAAATAGATAGTCATGGATTGGGGGGGCGGTTCCCGGTACAAGAGGATCAAGTGGCAAGAGGAAGGAGAGAGGAATGGTGGAGACATGAGGAGAGATAGCTAAAATTAAGAGCCACTTGAAGAGTAGTATGGAAACCTAATACAGTAGAAACTTTCTAAAATATATACATATATAAAAGCAATCTAAATGAAATTGCCAAATTGTGGGAGGGACAGAGTCTCAAATGAAGCTTCAAGTTCTGGGATTGGGTTACACCTAACTGAGCTGTTGGCTACCATGGTAATCCCCAAACAACCCAGGCTGTTGTCAAGACTATAGGTTGCTCTGACAAACTACCAACAAGGAACCATTCCTGAAGATAACCCTACACAACTCATTGAACATGGAGAAGTCAAACTGGTGCCTACATAGCCTTTACCCCTATATGCTAGCACCTTTTGTACAGGAAGGTACTCCGTATGCTACAAAAGAGAAACATAAACAACACCCCAACAACAAACCCTTTGAACTACGATGGTGTCCTGCCTGCAAGATATGTTATGGCAATGGTGGCACAAACCTTGTGGAAATAACCAAACAATATCTGATTTGAATTAAGGCCCATTCCAGGAGATGGAACCCAGACTTAACAGTGCTTGGGTGACCAAGAACCTGAGACAAGATAGCCCAGGAACCAAAGGCAAGAACTAAATATTAACGATCTTAAAAGAAAAAAAAAATCAATAAAATGGATCCCAATGACATTCTGCTATACTTATAGATCAGTGCCTTGCTCAGCTATCCTCAGAGAAGCTTCCTCCTGAAGCAGATAAGAACAAATACTAGGACCCACAACCAGACATTATGCAGACAGTGAGAGTCCTTGGAATACTCAGTCCCAAACTGGATGTGTCTTTCAAGTACCTCCCCTCAGGTTTCAGTGAACCCCAGGGAAAGGAAGGTGGGAAGAGTGTCCTTTTCCTACATATCATGACTTCTAGTTACAATATTCTTGAGTATGTAAATAGAGGGTACCTCTTTCTTTTGCCTTCTCTTAGGCTATTTTCTGTTTGTTTGTTTTGTATAATACCAATGTGTTAGTTTTATTTTAACTTACTTTATTTTATTATTATCCCACAGAAGCCCATTTGTTTTCTAATGAAAGATAGAAAGGGGCAGATCTGGATGGGAGGAACTGAGAACAGAAGGAAGAGAACCTACAATCAAATACATTATGTAAGGAAAAAAAAATCTATTTTCAATGAACTCAGAGGCAGCTCACACACTCATGAGCACTGCTGAACTGGCCTTGTGTCCCTGGACTAAGATAAGCCAGGCATGACTAATGAAAGTAAAACAAGCTAAAAACAGACTTACCAGGGATCTAGAAACCACAGCCACTGCCTCCCACTGCTCGCTCAATGTACCATGGCTTGCAACAGCTCATGGATTATAGAAACAGATCCATAGTTGTGTTGGCACACCTGCAGTGACAGGTATGTAGGAAGCTGAGGCTGGAGGATTATAAGTTTGAGCTCAGCCTAGGCAATACAGGAAGAGTTCAGCTAAAAAAAATTGATAATCTGAATATTTATGTAAATACCTGAATTAAAGGCATGAAGAAAAGCCTTACGAGAATTTTAGGAGTGGGTCCAAGCCTCGTCCAGGGAATTCATTGAGAATCTCCATGGCTGTTACACAACCGACAGTGGGGATCCCTTCAGTATAATCACTGCCCAGTAGATAAGCCAAATTGATTAATTTGTTCCGGTCCAATCCTGTATAAACAGCAACAATTAGGCTTAATATTTTTTCTAAAAATTAAATAATGTAAATATTTTATTATATAAACTGTATATGATAAATCAACATCCAAAGACACGTTTTATTTAAAAATAGGTTCTTTTGTTAAATATCATTCTGTTTAGACTTTAAGTTTTAAACATTGTTATTTTAAATTTTCATTATACACTGACCTCTACATTTAATTATTTAACTTCCTTCCCCTGACCACAAGCATATACATTCAATTACCAATTGAGTACTCTTGCCTGCATATCTAGTGAGCCTCTCAGAATGAACTCATCCCAACTCAACTCTTCTTTCCTCTGCTCCATTCTACTACTGGCCCAGAACCAGGAAGCTAGAACCTCTCCTTCCATAGCCCACATCGAGGACACGCACACTGCTTTCTCTGATGCCCCAGATACTACAAGGTTTCAGTTTCCTCTCTCTGATATTAACTGTTGATATCACCCCTCACCTCCCTTACCCCATTGCCATTGGCCTCTTGGTTCCCTAGAACACTTACATAAGCAAGCTTCTGCCTCGAGCCTTGAAACCTCTTAGTCCCCCTGACATGATCTTTGTTGAACATGTTGCTACAGCTCTCTTACTGTTTCCTTTAGGAGCCTGCCCTAGGCCATCCTAAACCAAGCCTTCCCTGATGACACATCTGTCAGGGACAGCATGTGCTCTCCCGCAGGTGCACCTCATCCCCACTCTGCTTTGTTTTTTTCTGTGGCACACACCAGTGTCAGATTATGACTTATAAACATGGCCAGAGTCTTTCTCTTCTATAAGATTGTTTCATTCTTGGCTATTTTCCCACTGTCAAGAATGACTGACATATGAGACTCAGTCTGTTTGCATTTCCCAGCTGAATGGATAAATGAATGGTGTGGCCAATATCAGGAACACCACTCATAGTGGCAAACACAATGGCTCCACTCCCCACCCTGTGAGAACATTTCTGGTTCACTGTCAGGTAAGTATTCAACTAACCTTGTCAGACGATTTAGCTGTAAGAAAGACACTATTTTAATTTCTTAAATCCAGTTTTTAATATCCTATGACATCTCATTTGCATTCATGGATCAAATTAATTCCTTAAGAAAAAACACATGTGGCAAATCAGGAGGGTGAACTGTGACTGTGGGACGCAACCACACTCTGAGTCTTACCTAATTGGTTATGAAAGTCCACATATTGGTAGTACTCTACAAACTTCTTTTTGTTAAAAAAATTCTTATAGACATGCCGGGCCCCAAACAGCCAGATGTCACTATCATCAGTGATAGTTCCAGAAGTTTGATCAGTGAGGTCCAGGATGGCACACTGTGCCTCTGCCTCCATGGGAGCCTGGATATAGGGAATGCCAAACAGGCGCAGGAGTTCCTGTAATAAGAGACACCACGTGCACTGTGGACCTTGACAACAAGGTGGTGTGACACTATCATACAGCCCTTCCACGAGTAAGGACAAGTCTTAGCAAGACCAAACTAAATCTCACATACCTGGCTTTCTAGAAACATCTGGCCTGTTACAGAGGCAGTGATCCTATCTTGCTGCTGTTTTTGAGCTTTCAGTGAACTCTGTTCAGCTAACAGGTTACTTTCCAGGACATCTAGTTCCTCCTATAAAACATATTTCAACAGCAGATGATTACAGTTATGATCCCATTATGTTCATTTGTTGCAAAGAAGCCTGCATTTCCTCTGGCTGAAATGACCAATAAGCTGTTTCTCCTTGTAGTGTTTTCCACTTGGGATTTCCAGGCAAGATTGTCCCTTTATCTAAACTCCAGGTGTAATTTACATTGTAAAAGGGAAGTATAAGTAACAGCAAGATGAATTAAAAACAGCTAGTAAATATTTATATAGCAACTCTTAAAATCTCAAAAGCCACAAGCTTGGCTTCCTTGGTTCTAAATTAAAATGCAGTATTATACTATTACCAAGTTAATATCTTGCCATTCGTTTGGTGAGTCCTCAGTATCTATGTCAGCTTTTCTATGTTCTTCCATGGCCAAGTCTTCACTGTCAGAGCTATCCTGTAGGAGGCACTCTGTGTCCCTGGGGGTTTCTTCCTCCAGAGATCCTCTTGGTTCTTCTGCACCTTGTTCAGAGGTATGTATAGAAGCCTCTGATAACTCTGTTTGAAGTTCACCATCACTGACCACATTCTGCACTTCAATGAAACTTCCTGTCCAAACAATAATGGTGTCAGTTCATCTCTAATGAGAACATAACTGTCATTCTGAAGTCATCAAAGCTTTCTGAACAATCCCATCTTCTCCTGCCCCAATCCCTCCAGTTTTCATTCACAATTCTAGCAAAGCACCTGCTACTGTCTCCCTTTCCTCTCTGACCCCTTCCCAAATGGATCCCAGAGATCTTCTCCAAACTTCCTTCTCTCAACTCACCCCAGTATCCTAGTCTCCAACACAAAGGGGCATTCCCTGTGAACAGACCAGCTAAGCAGGCCAGGGAAATAGGTAAGCTAACTGAAAACCTTCACCACTCCCTCCTCTCCTCCAAAACCAATCCCTCACTCTCATTCCTATCTGTGCAACAGAACACTTGCTGCAGCCTTTCTTCTCCCTCTGCCCAGATCTCCTGTAGATTACACAACTTTCTCCTCCTAACTTCCAACTCCTCAACTGTTGTTTTATCCCAGTCCCCAATTCCAGCAGGCAAGCCCTGCTAACCTACAGACTACTCTTGCAAGGGAAGCAGGTAGGCTGTCTGTAGATCTTCCCCTCTCTTACTGTTCCTCTAGATCCAAGCCCCCAGTCTCATCTTCAATGCTATAGCAGACCATCTTAGATGACCTCTTTTCATGGTCTCCCCATTCCAAACAGACAAAATAGGAAAATCCTGGTTGAACAGTACACTCTCCTCCCACCTGTGAACGCTTTCAGACCCCTAGTCTATCCCCAATCCTAGGTGTCAGCTCCTAATACACAGAAATGTAGGGGTTAGATAAATTAGATTTAGAAAATATATAGGAGTTTCTGATACTGTCTCTTAATTCGGGGCCTGAAGAGCATTATCAGCATGAAGTCAGCAAAAACAGGAAAGACTTAATAGACTGAAAAACAAGGTTGAAGTCAGGAAAAACAGGAAAGACTTAATAGACTGAGAAACAAGGCTGAAGTCAGGAAAAACAGGAAAGACTCAATAGACTTGAAGAAACAAAGTATCTGGCCTGACATTGTTTTCAGCTGCTAAGTGGGCGGAGCCCAAATTAAGCTGAAACAGAGTTCCTCCTATTTAAGGACAGTGCATGGAGCCCAGAAGAAGAAGAGGCCCCTGATGCTAGAGAGCTCCAAGAGTCCTGCTGAAAAAAGGGCTGGCCATCAAGGCCAGCTCTCTCCCTGAAGCAGAAAGAAGCTGGTGAGCAAAGAAAGCCTGAGCAAGACACCAAAAGGCCAAGGACTAAACCCTGTGGCTCAGCTTTTGCCTAGAGGGGTTTGATCTGTCCGAACAGTGGCCTAAAAGAAACTGTGCCTGGCTTTAAGGACTGAGGCAGAGCAGCTGAGTTCCTGATTCAAAAGAAGTAAGTTGGCCTGCAGACGGCTGGGATCTCCCACAGAGAAGAAAGCATGAAGCCTTATTTAAGGTGAGACTGTAATAACCAACTTACCCTGACGAACCTGCATCTGAGAGATCCAGAAAAAGGACTGCTAAGTGCATTAAAGAATCTACAACAAAGACTGTGTTCCTAACGACTGAGGACCTGCCCCTGAGACTGTATCATTCTAAAAGGTTAGAAATATAATTATCAATAGGTTTAGTGGATAGGTTAAAGGGGTTGTAGGAATTTATAGGATTAATAGTTAAGAAATTGTTGGTGTTTGTTATAAGTGAATTTAGTAATAAATAAATAAGTGTTAAATAATAATTTAAAAGTTCGGTTACACAGAAACACAATACTTGGAACCCCCCAGTGGCTAGGACTATCAGTTACAAGGAATACTTCCTACCAGGCAACATGCAGCTATCAAACTCTCCAAAAATCCAAACAGAATAAATCAAGAAATGAAACAATCACCCAACAAAGATAAATCCAGACATCTGCACCTAGACGTACAATCTTCCCAATGCCAAATGCCTAGATGCCAGCATAACTACACAATCAATAATACTCAGGAAACACAAGACCAAGTAACCTGCCCACAGACATTCTCTGCTCATTCTGTTCACCCAGACCCAAAACACCAGCTGCAGCCTTCCTTCCATCTGCCCACATCTCCTGTGGATCCCATGCACCATCCCCTCCTGACCTCCCCTCCTCTACTTTTCACTTATATCCCAGCCCCAACTCAAGCAGATGCCCCATGCCCAGGCATTCCCTGTGAACACACTAGGCAAGCAGGCCAGTAAGACAGGCAAAACACAGCATTACACTCTCTTAAAATACAGAGGAAACAGAAAACAAGGAACAAAACACCCACCCAACAAAGACAAACCCAGAAATAACCACCTAAACCTATATTCACCCCAAACCCAGATGCCTATATCCCCCCATAAGAATATGATCAAGAACAACCAGGAAAATATGTCTCCATTAGAGCCCAGTTATCTACTACAGCATACCCTGAATATTCATTCCATCATAGCTGAGCCCAAGAAAAAGACCTTAAAACCAATTATATTAAGATGATAAAGGTTCTTAAATGGAAATGAATAAATCCCTTGAATAAATCCAGGAAAACACAAACAATTGGAGCAAATGAATAAAATCCTTAGAGAAATCCAGAAAAACACAAACAAGTGGAAGAAATTAATAAATCCCTTAAAGAAAGACAGGAAAACACAAACAACTGGAAGAAATGAATAAATCTCTTAAAAGAAACTCAGGAAAACACAGTGTAAAGAAATGAACAAATCCCTTAAAGAAATCCAAGGAAAAAAACCACACAATCGAAGGAAAGGAATAAAACTGTTCAAGACCTGAAAGTGGAAATAGGTGTGATCAATTAATCTTAGCAAATTCTCTGACACCAAAATGATCCAACTCAAGCCAGAATAAACTATATAAAGGCAGGTTTATTGGACACAGTTCTTGTGTGGGTTCACTAGTCCCAAGGAAAGAGGCCATGGAAGACATCATCAGGAAGGAGACAGAGGAGAGGGGGAAAAGAAAGAGAGAAAGAACATGTACATACAGGGAGAGAGAAAGAGAGAGAGAAAGAGAGAGCGCAAAATGTCTGGATTACATAGGAAAGAGCTGGGTGGGGGGGGAGATCAGTCCCTGGGCTGGAAAGTTCAGCATAGAGGCTCAGGAGTGCAGGTAGGGACTGAGGCATGCTGGGAGAACCTGGAGGCCAGGTCCACTTTGGTTTGTTAAGTATGCCTATGCCACTTGTTCCAGGTCTGGGGTCTAAGTTCCAACAAGAAGCAATAAAGAAAACTCAAACTGAGGGAATTCTGGAAATGAAACATTTAGGAATACAAACAAGAACTACAGAGTCAAGCTTCACCAACAAAATACAAGAGATGGACAGGAAATGAATACAATACAAAACCTGGATACATCAACCAAAGAAAATGTTACACACAAAACAAAACAAAACAAAACAAAACAAAAAACTACTCCAGACACAAAACATTCAAAAAATCAGGGACACTACGAAAAGACCAAACCTAAAAATAATAGGAATAAAGGAGAAGAATCCTGCCTCAAAGCCCCAGAAAATATTTTCAACAAAATTGTAGAAGAAAAGTTTCCTAACATAAAGAAGAAAATGCCTATAAAAGTACAAGAAGCAAGCATAACATCAAACAGATTGGAACAAAAAAATAAAGTCCCCTTGCCACATAATAATCAATATACTAAAATACAGGACAAAGAAAGAATATTAAAAGATGTAAAGGGAAAAGTCCAAGTAACATATAAAAGCAGACCTGTTAGAATTACCTAACTTCTCAATGGAGACTCTAAAAGCCAGAAGGGCCTGAATAGATGTGCTATAGTCTCTAAGAGATCACAGATGAGAGCTCAGACTGCTCAGACAACTCTACCCTGCTAAACTTTTCTCCACCACAGATGGAGGAAATATGATATTCCATGATAAAGTCAAATGTAAACAGCATCCAGCCCAAATGAGAGTGCTAGAAGGAAAACTCCAACTTAAGGAGGTTAATTACACCTGTTTTTATAGGTATAATTATCAGAGCATAAATAAGCTCAAACCAGAAAACTCAAAAGAAGTGTAGCACACACACACTCATACACAAATTACCAACAACACCACCACAAACAACAAAATAATAAAAATCAACAATCATTTGTCATTGATATCTTTCAATATCAATGGTCTCAATTCTCCAGTAAAAAGACACAGACTAATATTGAATGTGATAACAGGATCCATCCTTTTGCTGTATCCAAGAAACACACGTCAACATCAATGATAGACAGTGCCTCAGGGTAAAGGGTTGAAAAAAAAAAGATATTCCAAGTAAACAGACCTATGAAGCAAGCTAGTGTAGCCATTTTACTATTTAACAAAATAAACTTCAAACCAAAACTAATCAAAAGAGATATGGAAGGAGACTACACACTCATCAAAGAAAAACAATCCACCAAGATGATATTTCAATTTTTATATCTATGCCCTGAATGTAAGGGCACTCAAGTTTGGAAACACTACTATAGTCTAAATCACACAGTAAAACTCACACACTGATAGTGGGAGACTTCAATACCCCATATTACTTTAGTTAGGATTTCTATTCCTGTGAAGAGACACCACAACACGGCAACTCTTATAAAAGAAAATATTCAATAGAGGCTGGCTTATAGTTCAGAGGTTTAGTCCACTGTCATCAATGCAGGTGCTGGAGGAGCCAAGAGTTGTACATCTGGATCAGCAGGCAGCAGGAAGAGAGAATAACACTGGACTAGCTTGGGCTTCTGAAACTTCAAAGCCCACCCCCAGTGACACACTTCCCCAAACAAAACCACATCTACTTTGACAAGGCCAGTACACCTAATAGTACCATTCCCTGAAAGCCTATGGGAGGCATTTTCATTCAAACCACCACAGTCTTTCAGACAAAAACTAAGCAGAGAAATGCTGGAGCTAACAGAGGATCTAACATATTTATAGAGCACTTTACCCAAACACAAAAGAATACATCTTCTGTTCTATACCTCATAGAACTCTCCAAAATTAACCACATACTTGGACACTACACGGGTCTCAATAGATACAAGAAAACAGAAATAACTCCCTGCATCCAATTAGACCACCATGAATTAAAGCTGGATGTGAACAACAGAAGCAACACAAAGCTTACAGAGTCATGAAAACTGAACAACTCTCTACTGAATGAAAAATGGGTAAAGACAGAAATAAAGATAGAAAATAAGACTTTCTAGAATTCAATGAAAATTGATAAATAGCATATCCAAGTTTGTGGGACACAATGAAAGCAGTGCTAAGAGAAAAGTTCATAGCACTAAGTGCCTATGAACAAACAAACAAACAAAAAAAAACTTGGATTTCCTAGCAACTTATAACAAACCTGAAAGCTCTAGAACACTGAAATCAATAAAACAAAAACAAAGAGAACAATACTAAGAATCAATGAAACAAAGGATTTTTCTCCCTTTGAGAAAATCAAAAAGATAGACAAACCCTTATCAAAACTATCTAAAATGCAGAGAGAGAATATCCAAATTAACAAAATCAGAAATAAAAAGAGGGATATAATAACAGACACTGAGGAAATGCAGAGAATCATAAAAACCTATTCCCAACCAAATTGAAAAATCTAAAAGAAATGGATAATTTCCTCAGTAGGTACCACTTACCAAAGTTAAATCAAGATCAGAGAAGCAACTTAAACAGACCTATCATCCCTACTGAAATAGAAGCAGTCATTAAAAATTTCCCAACCACAAAAATCCCACACTTTTAAAGAAGAGTTAATACCAATACTCCTCAAATTATTCTGCAAAATAGACATAAAAGTGTTGGGACATGCCTCCCAAGGATTTGGCATGGAGCTGGTGAGGTAGAGCATGTTCAAACTCCGGAAATCTCAAAATTGAGGTGTCATGCCTCATCCTGAGAACAGAAGGCCTGGAACAAAGCTCCCTCCCTGTTCCTACCTGCCTCCAGAGCATGTGAACACAACCACCAAGGTGGCTACAGGTGAAAAGTCACGAAAGCAAGCTCTCCGCTATTTTTCCCATGTAAATAGAGCATTGCCAACATCTCAGTTTCAGCCAATGGAATGTACTCAACCTCAATATCACTTCCCACAATTCCTAAATCTTCATTCATCCCTGAATAAAGAGTTAAGAGTTAAAAGTTGGAGATATACACCACCTAAGCTGTCGTGATTTTGCCTAAAGGAACTTTAACCATGGGAGAACGGCCTCTCCAACCACCCGGCACGGCCCTGATGAACCAAATTTCCCTGCACCAGGGAAGGAGCCGATCCAGAGCTGCATGCACATTTTCCCTTCACAGTCCCACCCAGCCGCAACTGGCAGTCCAGGGAAGAGCAACAATTATCTTTATTACTTGACATGTGGTCTATAACATCATTTCAAATACTAAATTAGCAAATACATGTTTCATACACACATATGTACATATGCACAAACGTGTGTGTGTGTTGTGTGTGTGTGTACATGTGACTTGCCTGAGGATATTCACAGTAGGATACCAGAATGGGGAGGCTCCCCAAGCTGGAGATTCCTGCTCAAGATTCCACTACCCTGACAATGGTCCTTGGTTGTCTCTATGGGTACACTGAAATCAGGAAGAGCATCTCCCTGACAAATGTACATAAAGAAACCAGAATGCCTTTGATTCTGGAGTCAAATTTTAGTGAGTAGGTAACTGCACAAATAAATAAATTATAAACAGTGAGGATCACTGGCATATGTATACACAAAAATACAGATACAGGGAGAGGAAAAATGTACATGGAGAGAATGTAAGAAAGAAACAGAAAGGGAGATATGGAGAAGAGGCAGAGGAAATGGGGAGAAGAGAGAGATAGACAGACACAGAGAATATAAAAAAAATGGGGCAAAATACTGGCCTCTAGGGTTTAGGTATGAATCAATCAGTACTGTACAATGTTTCTTAATTTTTGTAATTATGTCAAAGTAAAAAGTTAACAAAAACTGAAGGAAATTCAGCTCTCTTTTCTCCAAGAAAAGATCACACTCCCTTCCTTTAACAATACCAAGGACAGAGGCTAGCAAGATGGTTCAGCAGTTAAAAACAGTTGCAGCTTTTGCAGAAGCCCTGTGTTAGGTTCCCAGTGCCCATAGCACAGCTCACAATCATGTGTAACTCTAGTTCCAGAAGATCTGATGTGCTCTTTTGATCTCTATGCACACTACATGCATATGTGCACAGATATACATGCACACAAAACACCTACACATGTAAAATAAAATAAAATCTTAATGATACCAGGGACAGCCCAGCAAAGCAAGGGCATCCCCATCCTGACTATGTCCCTAGAAAGCTCACTTCTCCTTTCTTCATGCTTCCTTGGCTGTAAAGAAAAACAGAGCAACACTATAGGGTCTCTCAGTCCCTACAGACATGAAGTCCTCCTATTTCATCCTCTTTAAGGAGTACCTACCATCAGTCTCACTTTCTTCAGACTCCACCTTCATCGGTCCCATGGACTTTGAAACTGAAATCAACTCCACGGCAGCAGATTCGGGCATCTCACATTGCTGGATGGTTTTCAGGAAATCTCCATGTTCTTCAACATTAGAAGACAATGCATTTTCTAAGGTATCCATTGCCTCTGAAGGGACATGAACTGTACTCCATGCTTTGGAAGCAGGATTCTGTCTACCTTCTATTTCATCATCACTTGAAAGATGAGAAGAATCATACTTACTCTTAGGTGGGTAGAGACCTTTTTGCAACTCAGGCTCTTTAGGATGTGTGTCCATCCTCTGATCAGAATGTGTTCTTATTGAAGGTTCTAGGGTTGGTTCCCTTTCACTGAGGGGCCCAGAAGCATAACTGCATGGAATGTCTGTGAATGCTGACAGAAGGGGAGCTTGCCTACTCTCAACCTCACACTCACTACTTACCTGAGAGGCTTCATTCACCACAGGCATAAGTAACATTTGTTCTTTTAGAGCATCACATTGAAGACAAGCAGTACTAAATGAATGAGCTGAAGCTGTCTGTTCTTTTTCACTGCTGGAGCTGGGCACACACTCCTTTACCACAGTAACACTGGGTAAAGGAGGAACTGAAACAAATGGCACACCTCCACTTCTTACTACAATTCCATTAATGTGCTCCTGGTCTGGACTATTTCCAAGTATTGTTCTCACTGACAGTTCATCACTCCTGGCATACACTTTCCCATCTTGATCATCATCCAGAGCTCTCTGAATAGCTGCAAGGGTCTGTGGCGATATGGAGCCTGCATCTTTGGTGTCCCACAAGTTTCTCTCCCTAGACTGCTTTCCCTCTCCACTCTCTGACTCCTCTTCTGAGCTACTTCTCAGCATGGCTGCCTGAATAGCCAGTAAAGTTCTTGGAGAAGGAGGTGTGGTGTCTGGCTCTTTCTCTGGCTCCATTTTCTCATGGGGTGATGGCTTCAGTTCATGGGACATGTTGTGTGCTTTGCTGGAAGAAGGAAGAGATTCTGAATCCATACCCGTGACTTTCTTAGCTTGAATACCTGAGAGAAATTAAAACATTTTTCACTATGAAATTCACAGTGTAATAATGTACTTCTGGGAAAATGAACAAGAGAACCTGGATCATAAATACAGTGATACATTTTTATTACATCCATTCACTAATTCTAAAGTGGTCGGCTCTGTAGTAGTTAATCCATTAGTGGCTACATACAACTGTTACTACCTAAGCAGGAGTCCACTGGCTTTATCATGGATGTATTTTCCCAGAACTCAGAGCCAAAGTACCCTAGGTTTTATTTTTTAATTTAAAATTTTATTTTGCCATACTACATAGCCAATATTAAAACAAATGCTTTTATCTATTTCATAAAACATAATTCCATTTTAGATTGTTTCTTGTTTCTGCAGAAAAGAAGAAATCAAATGCTGGTGTTAGTGTTCACACATGTGAATTTAAATTTATAAAATGATCTTTTTCTCTATTATTTTAATGACTAGTACAATTAAAAAATGCGGTTGAACCTAAGTTCTTTATTATAAAATCTGAAATAAAAAAACCTCCAACACCCTCTCCCAAGGAAAAGAAACAATAAAGAAAATAAAAATATATTATTTGATAAAGTGCTAAAACTACTAATGGTGTGGAATAGTGAGGCAGTGTAAGATGGCCTTCTGATTCAAACCTGGCTTTTATAATTTCATTTTCTCTCATTTTTGAAAAGTAGCATTTCTCCATAGGATATGAAAAGGAGGCATACTAGAGGCAGAAAGGTTTATTTAGAGAAGGAATTGGAGGAAAAGAAGAAAAGTGAAGGTTGTAGGTGAAAGGGTCAACAAAACCAAAGATGCATGCAAAACCACATGGAAATGAATGTACCACTGTAAAAACAAACAAACAAACAAACAAACAAAAAACAATTTAAAAAGTCTGAATGGAAGTACTTGAATGAGTTGACAATGTTGCTCCTAGAAGACATGGGGTCTTGAACAAAAATCCCAGTGCCAAATGCAAGACACTTCCCATTAGTCTCTGACCAAACAGTCCCAAGAAGCTCCTAAAACAATATAGGCCATTGCTGTTGCTCTTGCTGATCCTCCAGAACTAGACGGTAAAATCCTATTGCAAATGACACTACACACCCTTACACAGGACACAAAAAAATGAAGCTGGAAGTGAGCTGGAAGCCTCCTCTCTACCTCTTCCTGCTACCTATCCTCCACAAAATGAAAGGCACTAGGCAGGGTACTGGGGGTGAGAAATTATCAAGTATTGCCCAGTGGTGAACCCCTGTGTGCTACAATTCTGACCTGACAAAAAAGATGTGCACATCACTGCAATAGTGGCAAGAATACTCCAGTCAATCACCATGCTGCTCATCTGGACTTGAGGCCTACTGCCCAGGTGGAAAGACATGTCTGAGACTGGAAACCCAGTTAAAACTTATGGCTAGAGAGAAGTTACAGGCCCTACAGGAGAACGTACTGCTGATATTTTTCTAACTGGACAAGAAGTCTAACTGTTTCCTATACATCCACATTTGTACCTAAAGACTATTAATGCCACTAGCCTGGGCAGGAGAAACTCCTCCCTGAAGAGGATGAGAGTCAATGCAGAGTTCTGGAACAAGCAACTGCTGAGTGCTCAGCCCTAAATGAGACTTTCATATGGTACACACACACACACACACACACACACACACACACACACACACACACA